>CM062814.1:200698251-201298251 GCA_031772625.1 Pinus tabuliformis | reverse complement strand
CAAGTCAAAAAGAAGTGGGAAAGCTCTCAAACACTTGACATTATCCTAAATAGTCAAAAACCTCAATATGACAAATCTGGTATAGGCCTTAAAGGAGAATCATGAAGTACTAAGGATAATGCAAAAAGCTATGCCGACATACATTCTAGCAACCCAAAAGAAGAAAAAATCATTTCATCAAAGGCCCATCTCAAATACAAATAATGAAGAGAGAGTAACTCCAAGGAAGAATGCTCTTTCAAATCATGACTATTACAACAAGTACAAAACTATATTTTTTGGGAATTGTTATTATTGTAAAAATTTTGGTCATTAAGCTAAACATTGCATCGCTTGTAAGAATGAAACACCAAAATTGAAGACTCAAATAGACAAACCATATTGTCTCAAAGGACAAGGAAAAATCAAGACCTGCAACTCTTTTGATCTCTTAGCAAAATTTGATCCAATTTCCTCACTATGTAATGATAATGGACACAATGAACAAAATTGCAACCTCAAAAGAAGAGAAGAAAAAAATGAGAATCCCAATACGGATAAATGTCGCCTAGCTCTCTGTGCTCACAGTGATGAAAATAATTGTTTTGTAGATAATGGGTTCTCTAGACATATGACAGGTGACAAAAGGAAGTTTGTCTCATTAAACAAAAAAGAAGGAAATGTATCCTTTGGATGTGGATCTACCAAAATTGCTGGAAAAGGAATTATTACTCTTATTAATGGAAAAGAGAAGGCTCAAAATTCTTTGCTGGTAGATGGGCTCAAACATAATCTCTTAAGTGTTAACCAAATCTGTGATCAAGGACATAAAGTTGTCTTTAGCATTAAAGATTATGAAACAAGGAACTCATCCCTAGGAGAATCGGTGGTAAAAGGAGTTAGAACATCAGATAACATCTACATTTTGAACTAACTTCAAGAAAATAAATGTTCCCTAAGTCAAACAGATGAAAGTTGGTTATGGCACAAGCGATTGGGACATACAAGTTTTGATAACTTGATCAATATCAACAAGATCAATGCAGTATGAGAAATCCCAAAGTTATTCAAGCCAAATCAAGGTGTATGTGGTCAATGTCAACATGGAAAGCAAAGTAGAACTAGCCACAAGACCAAGGAGTTTTCTACATCAAAACCTTTGGAGATCATTCATGCTAATTTATGTGGACCAACTAGAACTCCAGCACTCCAAGGAGAAAGGTACTTTGCTTTATTTGTTAATGACTATACTAGAATGATGTGGGTATATTTCATAAAATATAAATTTGAAGCATTTGAATGTTTTAAGAATCTTAAAGCTCTTGTAGAAAATGAAAAAGATTCTAAGATTAAATTTCTTAGAACAGATAGAGGGGGAGAATTCACATCAAAAGAATTTGATGAATTCTGTAAAGTACATGGAATCGAAAGAGAACTATCTGTTGCTAGAACACCCAAGCAAAATGGGGTAGTTGAAAGAAGAAACCAAACTATCCAAGAAATGGCAAGAACAATGTTAATAACAACTAACTTGCAACCAAAATTTTGGAGAGAAGCAGTCGGAACAACAGTTTATACCTTGAATCAAACTCAACTAAGGCCAAATAATGAGAAGACTCCTTATGAATTATGGAAAGAAAGACTTTCTTCAGTAAAATACTTCAAGATTTTTTGGAAGCAAATGCTTCATAGAAATCAATGATGAATCACCAAGAAAATTTGATTCTCGGGTTGACGAAGGAATATTAGTAGGATATTCTACTAGGAGCAAAGCCTACAAGTGCTACAATAATTGACTATGGAAAATAGTGGAAAGCATTGATGTGAGATTCATGAAAATATTCCAGAAAAGGAAATGGAAGATCATCAAGTTGACCCTCTCATTGAAGAAAATGAAGAAGAACTTGAAAAAGAGGAAAAAGATCAAGAAAAATAAAAGGAAAAAGAACCATCTCAAACCCCTTCAAAGCTAAAATTCCTCAAAAAACATCACCCTGAAGAATAGGGTATTGGTAATTTAGACGAGGGGATACAAACCCGACGAATGATGACATGTACACTAAGGAAAAATGATGTTTCTCTCCTATCTACGATAGAACCAGAAAATTTTACTCAAGCAAGTAAGGACCCTCATTGGGTAAAAGCCATGGAAGAAGAAATGTCTCAAATCGAGAAAAATGAGACATGGGTGTTGGTACCTCGACCAAAAGATAAAAATATAATTGGAACCAAGCGGGTGTTCAAAAACAAAATGAATGAAGATGAAAAAATAATAAAAAATATGGCAAGGCTTGTCTGTAAAGGTTATCCACAAATTGAAGGAAACGATTTTGAAGAAACCTTCACACCAGTAGCTCGTATGGAAGCTATAAGGATGTTCTTGGCATTCTCTTGCTCCAAAGGATTCAAAATCTATCAAATGGACTTAAAATCAACATTTCTTAATGGGGAACTCAAGGAAGAAGTCTACATGGAGCAACCAGAAGGTTTTAATCTAACAGAATGAAAAGACTTTGTTTGTAAGTCAAAAAAGGCACAATATGGTTTGAAACAAGCTCCTAGAGCTTGGTACACAAGATTGGATCACTATCTAAAACAACAAGGCTTCAAGAAGGGGGTGGTAGGAAGTAATCTCTACATGAAGATGGATGAGGATAAGTTACTAGACACTCTTGTCTATGTTGATGATCTAATATTTGCTAGCAATAATGATGAGATGAGCCATAAGGTTTCTCAAACTATGTCAAAAGAGTTCGAAATGTCGAAGATAGGAGAATTATCTTACTTCCTTGGACTACAAGTATCTCAAACCATAGCAGGGATGTTCATATCTCAAGCAAAATATCTTAAAGAAATGCTTAAAATATATGGAATGGAAGACTGTGCACCCATGAGCACACCTATGACCACAGATTGCAAATTAAGCAAAGATGATGACTCTCCTCCGGTAGGTGCAAATCATTATAGGTCAATAATTTGAGCTCTCCTATAATTAGCCGCTACAAGACCTGACATTATGCAAGCAATAGGAATGGTGGGAAGGTTTCAATCAACTCCTAAACAATCCCATTTGTTACCTGTAAAACGAATTCTCAGATACTTGAAAGGAACACCTGATTTTGGACATTGGTACCGTAAGAGCTCAACTCTTATTATGATCACATACACCGATGGTGATTGAGCCAGAAGTGTCGATGATCAAAAAAGTACTAGTGGAAATGCATTCTTCCTCGAAAATTGTCTAGTATCTTGGCTTAGGAAAAAGAAAACATCCATATCACTATCCACAACTGAAGTTGAGTATATAGCTACTGCAGATTGTTGTACTCAAATATTATGGATAAAGGAAGCTCTAAAAGATGTTAACATAGATACCAACCAACAAATCACCATCTATTGTGATAACACAAGTGCTACCAATCTCAGCAAAAATCCAGTGATGCACTCAACGACCAAACATATACCAATCAAGTATCATTTTCTTCGTGAAGAAGTAGCTGAACAAAAAATAAAGTTGGAATATATCAACACCAAGGAGCAGATTGTTGATATCTTTACAAAACCTCTTCCTCGAGAAGAATTTAAACATCTTTGCCAAAATATGGGGGTTATTGCTCTTGCATCACACTAAATAATAATCTTCACAAAAGTAGGACACCATGACAGGGGGAGTAACATACCTATGAAGAACTATTATTAATAAAAAACAACATGATAGGGGGAGTAATTGGCACCCCGTTTTTCATTGATGTCAAAGGGGGAGAGAATGTTGAAAGGGAAAGAATATTGCCATCAATGAAGAAGGGGGGGATTGTTAATCTACGTTGTCATTGATGTCAATATGGCGTTGTTGATTTAGGCAAATTTCCTGGTAATACTTGCCTTAAAACTTGATGAAACCCTAACCCTATCATAGATTATTAAAACCCTAATTTTCTTTCTAAACCCTAATGGCTAGTGAAAGCCCTAAAAAGCCGCAACCCTAAAAACCTAACGCTAGGTGCAAATTCCTAAGGTCTAAGTCAACCCCTAATTGAATCCATCCCTAAGAACCCTAGCCAAACCCTAACTCTGAAAACCTATACTTTAAAGTTATTACATGAAATTTTATATACATATCCTTTTTAATGGGACCCATTAACTCTTACCACAAATTTCCTAATTCCTCAATTTAATTAATAAAACCAAATCATGTGACACTTTAACAATTTAAAAAAAAAAAGGGAATTAAGAAAACATATTAAAAGGCCAAATGATTATATACATAAGCCTTTTATTTTGGGCGTAGATTTTTAATCCACATTGAAAGAATATAGACAACATTTACACGTCGGCATGAGAAGTCGGATCCACCTCCAGATGTAGACAACATTCTACGCATATATATTGGGACACAATTTTAGTTAAAAAAAATAGGAAAATAATGAAGAATACATACAGCAAAAGACAAGGTTCACATCTCGTGAACATAAGCAAACGATAGTAAACTACATATCTCAAACAGTGTGCTAACAAATGCGTACATCTGGGCAAAACGATTATTTCTAGATAAAATATAGTGACCACATATTTCTAGGTTAATTGAGTTGCAAGAAGTGTGAACAATTCGAAACGTGAAAAATTCAGAGCGTGAACGATTCGAACGGCCTGCAGATGAAGGAACATCAAACAATTCTTTTTTTGTTCATCGTTACATAATTTCATAACCAAGAAATGGTACTTGACACCTTTTCTATTTACGCATCAACAACTAGTTGATTAGTTTCATTACTTCAGTTAGATTCAGACTGAGTTGATGCTTTGGTCATTACAGAAATACATATTTACAACTATTGACTACTATTATATAGCTTGGATTGTTGGTGCCTCGGACGATGGTAACTCAGAGATTGCAAAAGATCATGATTTACTGTTGACTATAATATTATAATCCTCGACAATGAAGAGTTATTTCTTGAACGACAGACAGTGAAGTAAATCAAGGACAAAGCAGACCCAAAGTGTTTTTTCATTGTTGTAGTAGTGAAAACATCGAAGAATATAAAAAGAAAATTGAAGTAAGTACCCCACATATTCTCTATTTAACAAGAGGATTGGTGTCTTTGGAGTTGGTGCTCCTAAACATAAGGTAGGTGCCTTTGACTAGATAGGGTCTAAGCCCTATAGGTCAGAGCCTCATCAGAACCAAATTGGTCCTTGGGAATAATTATTATAAGTTATATCTATTCTTTTATACTCAATAAAATTATTCTTATAAGTTTAACTAATTAAATTGTGAAGAATCTAACTAGTAATAATAATAATTGAAAGAAAATACTTATTCACCCCCCTAGCATTTCCACATGTACAGGAATAGTTCCTGGCCCTTGCAGGTTAGTTTTGTCACGAACATCCTCTCATATTTTCTCAGGAATAGTTTCTAGCCCTTATAAGTTAGTGTGATTAACAGTGTCCTATCCCATCTGTTCATGAATGGTTTCTAATCCTTGTGGGTTAGCCTTATCTACAACATTCTTCTCCATCTTCTCAAGAGTAGTTTCCAACCCTTGTGGGTTAGTTTGATGAGCAGCATATTGCTACATCTACTCGACAAAGGTTTCTATAGAAGTAGTATTGTCCATAGCTTATTCATTTTTTCCTGCGGCCATCATTGGTTCTTGTGTGACAGTGGCGACCTCCGACCCTTCAATTTTCTCAATTTCTTCACTAATCCACACTTGTGTGTATAATGGTTCCCTTATATTTCCCAACAAATTTCAAGATTGGGGGAGAAGCTTCTTATTTCTCCATGTGTCTAGAGGAATGGGTTTTCCTTGCCCCTCTTTGAAAATATGTAAGAAAATGAGAACTAGTAATAATTTCATCAATTTTCATTCTCTAAATGCCTGCTGATGCACGCCCTCCTTCCTCTTCTATGTCCATCAGCTTTTCTATGCTTCCTTTTTCTCTTCCTACCTATGCTTCTTCCAATTTGTCCTTCTGCCAAACAACTGACACTGAGTGGTGTCAACTGTGGCCATTGTTTTCCCCAAAGGTTCCACATTCATTTGAAGAGGTGGTGTTGGTTATTGTGTGACAACACCACCTACATTTTCAACCACGGGTTCTTAAATTGTTTAAACATGTGGTGTTGTTTCTTGTGTGTCAGCACCACCTACAATTATGACCAGAAGTTCTTCAATTACTTGAACAGGTGGTGTTGGTTCTTGTGCAATAGTGCCACCTACATTCTCAACCAAGAGTTATTCAATTGTTTGGACAAGTGGTTTTGGTTCTTTTGTAACACCACCACCTACATTCTCAACCAAAATTTGTCCAATTATTTGGACACGTGATGTTGGTTCTTGTGTGTTAACACAACTTGTAATTGCATCCAAGGGTGGTGATTCTCCTCTTATTTTGGTAGTTGATGTTGGTTCTTATGGAGAAGCCTCTACTAAACTCTCTTCTATCTCCATTGCATCTATTTCTCTTAGTCCAATAGGTGACGTTGGAACAACTTCGTCTATGGCCTCTTCTTCCACTACTACATCTTCTTCCTCTTCCCCCATAGGTAGCATACCCACAAGTTCTTCTTCCACCAACTGGGTGAATGGTGGCCAAGCCACATAGTTTCAAGACAGAGCATGCACCACCAATAATCTAACCAACCCATGATTTGTGAGAACCATTAATGGTTCACACGCAGATTTTACCATTAAGTGGAGGTTACTCTATAGGAAGTATGGCATGTCTAAGCATGAACTTGTGCATGCTGAAACTTAAGGCATGAAAGGAGTTTGAAATGATACTTAAACAATATAGAGAAATGACCTTCACAGTTAACATACCTCATAACGAAATACGCCACCTAACCCCATGGATATGGTAGAGATTTATGATCATACCCTCTTCCTTTCTGGATCATTGTCTCCCTGTCCTACAATTTTTTTTTTTTAATACTCCGGTAGCGGAGACTTTCGAGAGAACCATTTCTGACCTCCTCACTGTAATCCACAGAGATTGAAATAGCTTCCTTCCTGACATAAATATCTAGCCCACAAACTCTAGAATTATTTCCTTCCATTTTTAATGCAAATTCCATTGTGATGGCTTCATCAAATCCTTGTAGCCTTTCAAAATACACATGGCACCCTCCATCCAAGAAGACTTGCCAAACATCTGTATTGCATCGAACTTACTTTGTAATCTCTAGTTCATGTCTCAGAGCCTGTCCACCCATTATGCAATGGCTCTATAATAGCACTTTGGAGTAACGACAGACCATTGAGAAGGAGTGCCAACAAGTATATTTGCAGTGAGATATGTGATAGCAATGGGGTGCAGTGATAGTGAAAACTGGAAGGATAATGATGAAATATTGAAAAATCATGGTGGATAATGGATGATAATGGATGGTAATAATAGTAATTACTTTGCAATGTTGGAAAGTACCATTCATTAGTACAACAATACTAACTTCCAACCCTGATGCATATGGGTATCGTGCGAAGTATGGTGGAAAATCGTGGAGTGAATGTGCTTAGCAGAAGGTTTAATAAAATAATAATAAGTAATTATTATAGTACCTCCCCCCAACTAAGGGATGACTGTCCATGGTCATATGAAGTCATGTCACATGAATTATGAATCAAATCCAGAAAGTCAATCAAGGACATACTTGGAGACTTAACTTCACGGAGTAACAAGAGTAGGGGAGTAACAACTCCTGAGGAATAACAACACCACTTGAACACAATCAAAATCATGAGGAAGTAACAACACCAACGGAGTAACAACACCGGTGGAGTAACAATGCCAAAATACTTTGATGAAATCACAATGGAGTAATAGCACGGACGGAGTAACAACACCGGAGGAGTAACAACACCAGAGGAGTAACAACATTAATGAAGTACTTAGACAAAATTTCCATGATAAAAGTAACAGAATCGGAGAAGTAACAGCACCAGTGAAGTACTTAGACTAAGGTACTTGCAAGAAAAAAATTGATAGAGTAGTAAAAAATTTGTATATATATATATATATATATATATATATATATATATATAGATACATATATATATATCATGGGTGTAGAGGAGGAATTGCCTACACTAATAACTTCAAAACGAGAGTTATGAGAGATATATTTAATAAAGGAGTCTCTTGGAGTTAGATGGTGATATAATCTGAGGGGATGTCCATTCATGATCAAAGGAGTATGTGTCTCATCGATTTTGATAAGTCTAACAATCCCATTATCGAACACCGTATCAACTTCATATGGTCCCATCCACCTGGAGCAGAGTTTTCCCTTAAAATCCTTGAACCTGGAATCATAGAGTAATGCCCAATCCCCTCTTTGAAACACCTTTTTCTTACTGAATTTATGGTGCCATTTAGTTCATTTTTGTTGGATTGTAGCAGTATTTCGGACATCTACCAAATGAATTTCATCCAACTTATTCAACTGTTCCAGTCGGTGTTTCTAAGCTTCTGAAAGATCTAAAACTACTTCAAGGGTTGTCTTAAGCATCTTAATTTTGAATTCCACTGGAAACAAAGGGGATTTCCCATAGACAAGCTCATATGGTAAAAACCTTGTTGTGTTCTACCATGTTGTTCTATATGCCCACAGTGCCTCAGGAAGTTTTTCATCCCAATTCCATCAATGGTTCGCTACAGTCTTTGTAACAATATTCTCTAGTACCTTGTTTGTGCTTTCGACTTGACCATTCACCTGAGGGTGATATGGAGATGTTACCGTATGGTTGATTCCATATTTCTTCATGAGTCCTGCTATCATATGTGATGTAAATTGTGCCCCTCCATCTGAAACTATCTCTCTAGGTACTCCATGCCGTGCAATAATTTCTTCAAATAAAAAGTTTGATACAACCCATTCCATTTCTTTCACCACATCCTTGGCCTCTACCCACTTTGTTATGTAATCAGAGCAAACCAAAATATGAATTTTCTACTGTGAAGGTAGATTAAATGGCCTAACGAAATAAATAACCCATTTTTCAAAGGGATCAAGAGCTATTTGGGCCTGTAATGGCATTTCATATGCCCGACCAGGCTGACCCATCCACTCGCAACTATTGCACCCTCTAACATACTTCCTTGCATCATGAAAAGTATAAGGCCAACAGTATCTCATTTATAATAGCTTATGAAATGTTTGTTTATTCGCAAAATGTCCCCCACAGGGGCCATCATGAGCAACTTTCAAGACATCATAGATGTCATCTCCACTTATATAGCACCCGATTTGCTCATCAAATCCTATTTAAATGAGATATCCCTCTATCCACGAATAATGTGCACTGGGATGTATAATCCTTCATTGTTCTCTATAAGACAAGTGTTGGGGCACCTTTCATGTAGCAAGAAAGTTAGCAATATCTTCATACCACAGAGTGTGAGTAGAAATTACAAAAAGATGTTCATCTGGAAAACTATCCTCTACGAGTGTACCTTCATCACTAGTATCCATCCTAGAAAGCAAATCCATGACTACGCTATCTTTCCGAGGTTTGTCTACAATGGTAATATCAAACTCGTGAATTGACAGTAACCATCTTGTAACACGACTAGGGGTTATTGGTTTTTTCATCAGATACCTAATAGTTGTATGATTAGTATGCACAAAATTAGGATACCCTGTGATATAGTGTTGAAATTTATTAACAACATAGATGACACCCAATAACTCCTTTTTATTTACCATGTAATTTAATTCAGCAGGGGTCAAATTCTTGCTGACATATTAAATTGCATACGGATTATTGTCCTCCTGCTACCCCAAAACCGCCCCTACTATTGTTTGAGAAGCATTAGTAGAGATGTGAAACGGGAGTTTCTAGTCAGGACCACATAATATAGAAGCCTTGTAGACTAGTTTTTTTATTTCCAAAAAAGTTGCTTCACATTCAACTGTCCACACAAATTCTTTATCTTTAGATACCAATTTAAAAAGTAGGAATGCTATTTTAGAAAAAAAATCTATGAAACACCTATATTAGCCAGCACAACTAATAAAGTTGCATACCTTTGTCGGTGTCTTAGGCGTAGGGAATTTTAAGATTACCTCTACCTTTGCAGGATCAACCTGAATTCCTACAGCTAAAAGCAAGTGTCCCAACACTATCCCTTCTTTCATCATCATATGAAATTTCACTGTACTTAGAGAAACATGTGTTTTCTTGCATATTTCAAGTACTTTCTCTAAGTTTTTCAAAACTTTTGTAAAGGAATATCCATATGGGGTAAAGTTGTCCATGTAAATCTCATCACTATCACTAACTAGATCAGAGAAAATTCCTAATATTGCCCTTTGGAAGGTAGCAAGTACATTACAGAGGCCAAACGGAAGGACTCGATAGACAAAGGTTCCCCGAGCGCGTGTGAAGGTGGTTTTCTCTTGATCTTCAAGAGCTATTTTTGTCTGATTGTATCCGCTAAATCCATCCAAAAAGGAGAAAAACTCTTTCCCAGCTAATGTCTCAAGGACTTTGTCAATAAAGGGTAAGGGAAAATGGTCTTTCTGAGTTCCTTTGTTTAGTTTGTTGTAATCAATGTAGATTTGCCACTTCCTATTCTTCTTAGGAACAGTGACTTGCAGGTAAACCCATTGACTATCCAATTTTAGATAAATAAAACCCACATCTAATAGCTTCTAAAATTCATCTTCGACAATGTCTTTTAAGGCAGGGTTCATTCTTCTTTCTGGTTTCCTATTAGGTCAACATTCCTCTTTAATGTATACATGATGAGTACATAAATCAGCAGGGATGCCTTTCATATCGATATACTCCCAAGAAAAATATTATTGATGCTCCCGAAGGACATTTAGCAGTTGTTTAGATTCGGAGTGTGAAAGGTCAGGATTAATATTCAATGCTTTCCCTAGTTCAATTTCTACAAGAACACTATTACGAGGTGCAATTTCAAGAATGTTTTATATTTTTGTTTCTCATTCAATATCTTCCTCAACATTGTAGTTCATGATAATTTTTAACAGTTGACGGGTTGAATCAAAAACAGAGTCAAGATTGCTGAGAAAGGTGCTAATCGCATCATCCTTCATTTCATTATTAAAACAAAGAGCCTTGCTGACGGTAAGTATGGGTCTAATTTCTTCATCTTCATATTCAGGCTCTTTAGTACGTAGAGACTTTTGAATCAAGGTAAATCTGGGTTTATTTGATGAACTTGTTTCTGCAGGGGGGTAAAGCATAAGGTTCTTTGTAACTTCCCCATTGGATATTACCTTGTTTCTAGATCGACACCCAATGTAAACATCTGTGGTTGTGAGCTAAGGTCCTCCTAAAATCAAAGGGTGCCCACTAGCTCGGGATTGGGTATGTAAAACCAAAAGGTCAATGGGGTATTTCCATGAGTCTACCGAAATAGTGATATATTTTAGCTTCCCTACCGGTCTAATAGTAGACTGATCTGCTAATTCTAGGACGTGGGAATTGGTTTAAGGTTTTGCAAACCCAAGGTAATCACAGTTGCAAAGGTTATAACATTAATTGATGCCCCCAAATATACCAGTACATTTGGGATATCCACCCCATTAATTTGCACTGTCATAATAGGATTCCCAAGCTCCCTCTATTTGACAGGTATAGATTTCCCCATAATCATATTTGATAATTTACCCATGACATGAATAGTAAGTGGGTCCTTTGGTTTTCTACTAGGTTTCTTAGAACAATATTCTTTAATTGTCTTAGCATAAATCAGTACATCCTTCATATCTTGAAGTAATATAATTTTAATGAATAAATTATGCAATTCTTCCAAAGAATCAAATTCAGGATGAGAACTTTGTTTTCTCTAAGGTAATCTATTAGGATAGGGTGGACCAGTCTAACATCCTCTAGTAACAATAGTTTGTGAAGGGGTTTTTTATTTATAGGAATTTGTGTTGGCTCATCCCCTATCATTCTTTGTTCTGGTTCTAAGACTTCATCATCAGTATACTCAACAATTATAGGTGAAGTCTAAGTATTGACCACTCGATCAGATCGAAGATTTCATTCATTACATTCCAAAGTGGTAATACTATATGCAAGGAAGTTAAGTGTCTCAACCTCTTGAGCCCCTCTGTTATTTGGATTCATATTGGGTTGGTCAGGTAATTGAGGACAAAGAGGAAGATTACTAGTCGGTGCGTTAGCAGGTACCTGTAAGTGTTGTTGTGGAATAGGTTGGGAGAATTATTCTGGAGGAGGAGGATGAGGTCCATGCTAATTATGGGACCATGAAGAATTTTGGACCAGTTTGAGGATATGAGGGTTGCTAAGGCATTGGTTATTGGTGAGATTGGGACCAAGAAGGTGAAAAAGGTACAGATTGTTGACCAAAATTCATATTATTAAAATATTGAGACGGGTCTTCAGGCATACTTTGATTCATATTTGGCGGTCATGGTTTCCATGGTTTCCTTAATACCATAAAATAAAGTTTTTCTTCTTCTTCATTCATCCCCTGAAAGACTGTCTTCAATCCAAGAAGAGACGTGCAAGTGCTCGTGGAATGTCTCTGTTCACATATCTCACAAGTATCCAGAGAATTTAATGGGCATTCCTATAATGGTTGCTTCTTCCTGCATTGAGGGCATAAAATAGACATTGACTTCTCTTCTTCCATCTTCTTCTACTTTGCCTACAACACGTCTAGCTGTGATGATAATGCTCTCAGGATATCAGTTCTCAGGTTGTCTAGTAGATTCAAAATTTTAGCCTTTGTACCTCGACTAATGGATTTTTTGAGAGTTTGGATTCCCTACCTCTGTCTCACAACCCCTCGTGGACACTTGATGGATAATTCATAAATGGTATCAAATTCCTCCTTTGATATATCTCCTTTCCCTACTATGTTCAATAGCTCCATAGATTCATCCCTCAGTGACTTGAGAAAAATGATCTTCAAGATATTCTTATCCAAGTCACTGTGGCCGGATCTCTGCAAACTATATGAAAACATTCTACAAAATCTTCCATATACTCGTCCTCTTTCTTCATAATCTTAAAAGAAGTTCCTTTACATCCTAGGATTTTTAGTAGTCCTAATATGTCTCAAGGAAAATCATCTTCATATCATCCCACGTAACAATAGATTTTCCTCCCAAACCCATAAACCATATTAAAGTTGTGCCTTTCAAAGAAGCGGGAACCATCTTAAATTTTTGGGCATCATAAATTTAATCATACCCCCGACAAACAACGTTGAATTCAAAAATGAATGTGTCCATATCCTCAGAAGTAAGACCATGGAAATTGGGTAGTGCTTTCAAAGGAATAGGCTTCATAGGTGCATCACCTCTGATATCTCCAACTGGAAGTTGCATGAGCCATGAATATTTGTCTATACTCACTTGGAATTTCAACAGATTCTAGCTCTAGATATTCTATAACCAGTGATGGAAGTTGTTTAACAGCACTCCCTTGATCAAATGGTGCCAATAATTCCCTCAAGTTTTCTTCCTCTGAACTTGCAATGCAGTTCCTCAAATCCTTTTCTTGCTACTTCTTCTTCCTTGAATTACACTTCTTCTATTGGAGGAGGTTCTAGTTGTGAAACTGATTTCCCTCCAGATCTCGTATGATATCTTACCCTAGCAGTAGCTTGTGGCAATGCTCCAGACTCAACCATTGAGATGATCTCTTGGATGTAATTTTTTCTACCCAAATCAACCAATTTTCTTTTTGGGGGTCTCCCTCTGCCCCTTTTATTGGTGTCTTTGTTCATACAGTCATGAAATAAAAGGGAAAAATTCAAGCAAATTAAAAGCTCAAGACCTGGAGAAGGATAAGAAATTCCTTCCCCAAGACCAAAGTGTGGCCCCTAAAGAAAACAAAAGAACTAAAATAAGAAAATCATAGAAATCAAGCTCGATACCTGAAATGGGGTGAATAATAAAACTTACCTTCCCAAGATGAGAGAACAATACTTATGAAAGTAAAACAAAGAAATCTAAAGCTTCAGACTTGGAGCAAGGTGATAAAAAGTTCCTTCCGTGGGACGAGAGAATAATCCTACAAAAACAAGAAAAGAAAGGAACCAAACAACCGAATGATATAACACTCAAGACCTATAACAAGATGTAAGATTCCTTCCCCGGGACGAGAGACCAGTCCTATGGTCAATGTTGGTTGTAGCTTTCCGCCCTTGATAGCCTCCCTAACAATGGCACCAAAAGGTTGGTGTCCAAGTATGAATCATGTAATTTTCCAATTCCACATTTAATTGTCAACTCGGGGTGCTACCAATTGTTTCAAGTTTATCATGCTCTGCATGGGTAGGCCACAATTTTCCTACCCGACAGTGAACATTAACTATAAATTCATCAATATGTAACAACGATAAGTATTGTAACAACAAATAAGAGTAACAACAAGTAATAACTATAATAGCAATAAGAGGAACAACAATAAGGACTCACAAAAATGCATTGGTAAATATTCACAACAATAATAAACTCACATAAATAAACCTAGCACACATCTAATCCAGCAGCACCCGGTCAGGAGAGTGGGCCCAACTCCCTGATCAAAGTTGTGGAAAAATCAATGAATCATGATATGCTCCGAAGATCAAATTGTCATTAATAAAATAATTATTACAAGTATGTTGTTATAGGTATTGCATTGATTTATCTAAGGGAAACCAACTGCTAAAAATTCCTTAAACACACTTGCATTAATTATATGAATAAATAATTTATTACAATTTCTTGCTCTCTTTGAGCTCAACCTACAAGCAAATAAATTTTCCCTATGCTCAATGAGAATATTTGACCCAAACTTAATTTATTCCTCTACTTGAGCCCCTATTTAATTTCTCAAATTTTGAGGAATTAAGCCCCTATTTTTTAGGAATTTTCCTAAAATTGATCACACAATTCTGAAGGTTGGATCTCTAACTGCATGAAACACCTATATACTCAAGACTAGTCTACAACTGATGTTACACTACTTTGTAATCTCTACCACAATAGGGGAACTCAAATTCTCTGCATGCACTAGCTATATTTGGTTGCTTGATTAGTTAGATTGATGATCATTGAGTTAGACCATTGTCCTACTGCACAAATTACTTGCAACTTTTTATATCAATAGTTAGAGATAGTTTAACTGAATACAACTAGAAATAACTGAACCAGATTTCTGCAAATTAGAAATCATACATGCATAGCTGAACTCGAAGCCCTCTAACTCAAATTTACTAAGCTAATTGAGTGAAAAGAGCCACGTCACAACATTTAACTACCTCCAAGCTGTGTGCTAATGTGGAAATTTGAATTTTCTCAATTTTACAAACTAAAAGTCAAATTGAGACTTCCTTGCTACACTTCTCGACATTGTTTACATGACCTTCAATGATGCCAAGTTGTGAGTGCTAATTTTTCCAAACGTTATCATGATGAGGGATTGGGAAGAGAAACTACCTCCCAATGATTTTGAATGTTCCTTTGACCTTGCATATAGCTAAGTGTTTAGTGCCTTTTCCCTATGATTATTTTTCATTGAAACATGGATAGATTGGAACTCCACAATGGAACCAAGAGCTATTATTATCTTTTTCAAAATCAAATTGAGGTCCTAGTTTAGACGTAGAATACTTGAAAGTAGATGATAATGATGGGACATGAGTTTCCCATAATAATTAATTTTTCGATACACTATGAGATTACTTGTTTGATTCCTTTGAGCATCATGTAAGCCTTTGATTCATTGTTTTCAACTTTAACTAGGGAGAAGACTACTTCTTCATGTCATCAAGGTTTGAAATAAATATTAACCCTCTATCCTTGAATAGTACTATGAATATTTGTGGATATTCAATGGAGATTAGATCCCTACCTTCCACCTAATAATTATTTATGGTTAAACTACAAATCTAAAATCCCTATTCCAAAATTGACACACATATTGATGTAATTATGTCAAAATACATTATTTTTCCTTTTAATGCTTTTTAAGAATGTTGTGTTCTCCTTATATTATCTATTCTAGATTTCGACTTTTGAATCTCATTTATTCTTTATTTTTTCATTTATTAAACTATATTTCTCCTTTATTTATGAAACATTAATCTTGATAAGAAATCTTGTGAATATTCAAAATGTCAACTACAAAAATAGACCCTTTTTCTACATTTTACAACATTGAAACACAAAAATATACAAAATTAATTTTCAAACCCTCGTTAATTTATTTTTGACCTTTAAACTAATATCCCAACTATTTTAGTAATTTGATATAATGATTGCGTGTTAACCCTTCTCTATTATCAACATTCACTCTTAAACTCTTTAAGATTTTTCGTACCTCATAATGGATGTAGTATGTGTCGACCTGAAACATTAGATTGACTTACTAAGCGGTACAATTAGCTTATGAAAATTTAGACACTGTGAATAATCTTGGGAATCTCCACTCTTGTATAATATGAATACTTAATATATAAACTTATTTATCTTAATGTGACATGCATTAATATGAATAATTAATATATAAACTTATTTATCTTAATGTGACATACATTTTATGATTTATTTTTAGAAAAAAATTATTTGCCATTCTATTAATAAAAATAAATTTTAATTTACAATATAAAAAATTGAATTGAATGGATTTATGATCTTTATTATATAGGGTAGATGTGTAGGTATAATGTAAGTATGTAAAAAAAATTAAATGTGTACTCAATTAAAAAGTAATAAAAAGTTCAAAGTCATTTCAGGGATGAGTGTACATATTTATATGTTGGCCCGATTAATAATAAAAAATTAAGTAAACATTTAAGGATTGACATAATTAATAATAAAAATTTAAAATAATAAAAATAATAAAATTCATTTTGTTATATTTCGATTTTCTTATTATCTTGTGAATATACTTTGTTACAATACCATGGCTTATGAATACCACATGCCCAAAAACCATAACCTATTTCATAATCAAAATATTTATAACAAGATGACAAGATTCTTAACCATGTATATTCACTCCTATTTTATGGTGGATATTATTAACGTGTAAATCCACTTTATTACAATAACATGTGTTATCAATAACACATGCCCAAAAAGCATATTTTTTTTCACAGTCAAAATATTTTATAACAAATGAGAAGGTTTTTAATCATGGATATTCATCCCCACTTTATCATGGATATTATTAACTTGTAAATAAGATTTAGTACAATACCATGGGCCACTGTCATGGCTTATTAATAACACATACCCAAAAAAACATAACTTATTCACAATCAAAATATATGACAATATTCTTAACAATGGATATTCACCCGTACTTTGTCATTGATATTATGAACTTGTGAATAAGATTTGTTACAATACTATGCCCCAATACCATGGATTATCAATAACACATGCCCAAAAATCATAACTTATTTCACAATCAAAATATTTTATAACAATATAACGAAATTATTAACCATGTATATTCACCCCCACTTTACCATGGATATTATTAACTTGTAAATATGATTTGTTACAATACCATGGGTCAATACCATGGATTATCAATACCACATGACTAAAAGACATAACTTATTTCACAATCAAAATATTTTATTTCCACTTAATTTTATAACATTCTCGAATTAAGTCTAAAAGGAAAAATGTTATGATTACTTTTGAGATATATCTAAAACCTCTATCTTCAATACTACTAAAAATATTCTCATAGAAATTAAATCAAGGTTTTAATAAAATTAAAAATGCGAAAAATTTTATGTATAAAAGATGTGAAATTGATATAACAAAAATAATATTATTAAGAATGAGCATATATCCATTTTAACTAAGGATTCAAGTGATGGGAGCAAGCAAAGTGACTAACAATAATAGAGGAAATATAGTGCATGATTCTTTTAAGTTTCTCATTATTGTATTTTCTTTGGCATGATTCATCCGAAAATATAAGTTTAATATTTTACAAAGGATTGATTTTTTTTTAATTTAGATACTTTCTTAAACACAATTCAATGGGATAAAATTTAAGAGAGGGGGGGAGAGAGGGAATAGTGACAAAGTTGGAGGGTATAGAGAGAGAGAGATGGAGAGAGAGGAAGGATGAGAGAAAGGAGGGGAGAGAGAAGGAGAAATGGAGAGAGATAAAGAGGGAGTTGAAGAGGGAGAGAGAATGAGGAAACAACAAAGACAAAGGTATAGAGGTGGAGAGGGAGAGGAAGTGAAAAGAGAGAGATGGAGATAGAGTGAGGGAGAGAGGAGAGGAGCGAGAGAGAATAAGAGAGAATAGAGAGAGGGAGAGAAGGGGAAGAGAGAGAAAGGGAGACACATAGATGGAGGAGAGAGAGAGGAGAAGAGAGGGAGGGTGAGAGTGACAAAGTTGGAGGGAAGAGAGATGGAGTTACATGGGGAGAGAGAGGAAGGGGAGAAAAATGCATGGAGGGAGAAAGGTGGAGAGAGAGGGGGAATAACAAAGAAGAGATGAAGAGAGAGTGAGGGAGAGAGGAGAGTGGGAGAGAGAGAGAGAGAGAGAGAGAGAGAGAGAGAGAGAAGGGGAAGATAGAGAGAGGGAGGGAGAGACAAAGAGAGAGGGATATATGGAGAGAGTGTGTATGTTTGGGGGGAAATAGAGAGAGGGAATAAGAAAGAGACACATAGATACAACCAACCTAGATCCATGTTAACTCTAGATATACCAAGCCCCGAGAGGGATCAAAAGTTGTGAGATGCAATCCTCTTTTAAAGTGAAAAGAGATTTGATCCCTGTCTGCCCTTTGTAGATCCAGAGTTAAGATGGATGTAGGTTGGTACTAACAATATAACATCTTTATATTGAGGTAACATTTAAATGTTTACACTCATTTACATACACTATAACATCTATGTGGGTTGTAGAGTGCCTCTCCCCACAACAAGTGTTATATGAAGTGACTTACAGTATTTTCACAATGTGGTATTCATAAGCAATGGTATGAGACCATAACATTGTAACAAAAGCCATCTACAAATTAAGAATATCTATAGTAAACTAGGGGTCAATCACTTTGGTTAAAAATCCATTATTTTTTAAAATTTATCTATATTTAACTTATATCTTAGTTCTTCTTATAATTATTAATAATAATTTTTTGGGAATAATGCTTAATTAGTTATGTAAATTGCTATTTTGTGTTCTTTGGAAAATTAAGGTAGAAAATTGTTAGGGTGGTTAGTGCTAGAAATTAGCTGTAGTAGTGCTCGAAATTAGCTATAATGCGAGTAGATTTATTTCAGAGTTGATTGATAAACATTTTAGTAATAATATTACTATTTAATAATGTATTTAATGGTATAAAACACCCTTTTATTTTACAGCTAAGATCTTTGATCATAACAGGATTAGCAGCCGCCATCAGTTCAATTTCAATTTAGTTTTTGAAATCAGGAAATGGAAGGACAAAGCCCACGAGAAGAAACAGGTCGCAGCAGGAGTTTGTATGTTAGCAGAAACCCAGGGCGGGTTGAGGAAGGAATAGTAAATGAGAATCAGCGCTCAGCTCGGCTAATGGTGATTGGTAATAGGTTGAGACAAGTTCGAGAATCTATGAGGACACACTTGCAAACCCCAAGGGAATTGGCAGTAGAAGCTCGTCTAATGGTGATTAGTAATAGGTTAAGAGAAGTTCGAGAATCTATGAGGACACACTCGCAAACCCCAAGGGAATTGGCAGTAGAAGCTCGTCTAATGGTGATTAGTAATAGGTTAAGAGAAGTTCGAGAATCTATGAGGACACACTCGCAAACCCCGAGGGAATCGGCAGTAGAAGCTCGTCTAATGGTGATTAATAATAGGTTAAGACAAGTTCGAGAATCTATGAGGGAACACTCGCAAACACTGAGGGAATTGGCGGGAGAAGCTCGTCAAGATAGAGAAACCCTTACGCAGAGAAGTTTGTCGTTTCGACCAGCAGATCCATCAGCCGTTCGGCGGTTGGGCCGCATAATCATTTCGGAGGCACCTCTTGAAGGTAGTGACAACACTTCCTGCACGATTTGTTTGGAAGCATTTAACGTGGGAGAGAAGGCCCGCGACCTGCCATGCCGCCACATGTATCACAAGAGTTGCATAATCCGATGGCTGGACACCCAACATACTTGTCCACTCTGCCGATTCGAACTGCCAAGTGCAACCCCTCTTCTAACACCTCAATGAAACATCATAATCGTTGTCTTCTCGTTCCATTCTGTATAAAAGCAAATCAATCCATATTATGGTCCTGAAGACCAGATAAACACTGTACGAAAGAAAGGAGATTCGAGAAAAAAAAAAGACCCAATTCGTAAATACTGAATAGGCATACAGCAAATCTATGTATGTTATATTTAGTGCATTGAGAGTTTACTTGAGAGGTGTTGATTAAGGATTCAACTACATATTTATTTATAGTTTCAAGTATTATAGATACCACATATTCTAATATTAATATAGTCAAAGTTTGACTAGAATATGGTAGGGACAACACCTATTTTTTGGTATTCTATTGTAAAGGGTGTTGTAATAGAGGATGTTATCCATTTTGAACAAGGGAAAGGAAGGGAGTGAATCATATTCCATCGTCATGATAATCTCCCAATGTTTGAGCTTTCCTTTTGCTTGATAGTATTAAAATATTAGTTAGATAAAATCTTGCTTACTCATCATTATCCATTGTTTTTTTCTTTAATTTTTTAGACAGGCATTTTATTTTCGTCATTAAGCATCATATTCTCAAACATCCTTCATTGTAATATAGTACCATTGGTACCATTGTAGCATCTTTTGTTGGCATACTTAATCTTGCTATGAATAAACAAGATTTAGTCTCTTTTATTAAATAATATAATGACTTGTCTCTGTTGTGCTCATTAATTCTAGAATATAATGACGCTAACGTGGAAACCCTTCTTGGAGAAAAAGCACAAATTCTTGTTATTATGATGTAAATAAAAGCTCCTACTCTTACATCAAAAAAATTTTGTAATCCACCACCCATAGGAAGCACCAACTCTCTTTTTTTGTAAATATCTAATTTGCATACCAGAATCATGAATTGAAGCACCAAATGAAGCACCAATTACATGGATTTGTTGCAAGCACGAAATTGCATCTCCTTGGATATATGAAAGCACCAACTTGCAAAAGGCACCAACCCCCAAGCTTTCTTCAGATGCCCAATGAGTTGCGAGAACCAACTTTATTTATGCATGCTCCAACCCACACTTAATAAGGAACTTACTTCTCACTTCAATTGGTAGGCACTCTGCTTTTTTTCATCTATTTGTTCTCCTCTACCCTTGGCCCTTTGTTCTGCTTAGTAACCTTCATTCATACTCATCCCATGTAACAATTTATTCTTTCCTCACTCTGCAAAAACGCATTGTTCTTAGCACTCGACCCCTTTTATTTATTTGGCTCTCTCATCCTCTCTTGGCAACATATGCACAATCTCAACCTCTCTTTGAGAAAAAGGAACAATCGACCTTCTCTCAGTGGTGCTCACACTCTAAGAGCTCTCCACCTAGCTCACTCAACAATGCTACTTCCCCCCAAATGCACAACTCTAATCCCAGGTTTTGTTCCACTGCAATAGAGTGATTGATGTTATCTTCACAAACAATCAACTTCCCAATAGTCTACTCAAATACATGGTTTCCCATTTTGTTACATCAAGATTCTTGGCTTTTGCAACCACTTTAAATAATGGGAATGGGCTTTGTTCACAACCATTGCAACTACATTAAATTAAAGAATGGGCACGTGAGTGTCTCTTCATGCTAAGAAATAAATCTCAATCAAACATGCATGCAAAGAGGTTCTCCATGCTTATTAACTTGATCATAGTGCTTATCTCGTACTCCTGGCATTACTCTTCTCGTTTGTGATCAAAGCTTCTACACCTGGACATCTTTTCGATTAACTTTTCATAATGTGCAAGAAAGCTCAAGCATGGTTGTTTTGGAAAATGGTAATATACCTGAGCTATTTTATTCCCCCTCAAACTCCCCATTGCGCCTAACATAGCGAAGGGAGAGATCCACCCCCTCTCTAAACCCCTGGTTTAACTATTGGGGCTAGTCGTGGAAAGAATATAACATAACCCAACATTCTTCCACTTTTAGATTTCTTTCCATAAGGGGCCACAAGAGAGCTTAGTCATTGATCCAGCCCTCCAATGGTCATTTTTTTCTACACCAAGAGAACTTCTCAGTGCTCACAAACTTTGTCAATACATCTGCATTATTCTTCAAAGTGTCCACCTTTACCAAAAACACCTTTTTGTCTTCTACCATATCCCTCACAAAGTGATACTGAACATTAGTGTGCTTTGTCTTTGAATGATAAGCAAGGTTCTTTGCCAAGAAAATAACACTTTGGTTGATCTATCCTTATAGCTCGTTGTACTAACCCCATACTTGAACACAATCTCTACAACCAAATTGCTTCCATGCTTGCATGAGTGGTTACCATGTTTTCAGCCACTCTAGTTGACAGTACCACTATAAACTATCTCTTACTCATCCAACTAATTGAATCTCCAAATAGGTTAAACGCATACCCACTTGTAGATCTTCTATGATCTAGATCTCTAGCCCAGTCTGCATCAACAAAGCCATGGATGTCCAAGACTCTATACAATCATATTCTACCTTGGTAGCACAAACCATAATCACTAGTGCCATGCAAATACCTAAAAACCCACTTCGTTGTTGTCTAATTCTCCTTCCCTATTTTTGACATAAACCTTTTCAATACTCCCACTACGAGTGCAATGTCCAGAGAAGTTCCCTATTCTCAATGAGAATCTCAATGAGAGTAGATGATAATGATGGGACATGAGTTTCCCATAATAATTAATTTGTCGATACACTATGAGATTACTTGTTTGATTCCTTTGAGTGTCATGTAAGCCTTTGATTCATTGTTTTCAACTTTACCTAGGGAGAAAGCTACTTCTTCATGTCATCAAGGTTTGAAATAAATATTAACCCTCTATCCTTGAATAGTACTATGAATATTTGTGGAGATTAGATCCCTACCTTCTACCTAATAATTATTTATGATTAAATTAGAAATCTAAAAGCCCTATTCCAAAATTGACACACCTATTGAAGTAATTATCTCAAAATGTATTATTTCTCCTTTTAATGTTTTTTAAGGGTGTTATGTTCTCCTTATGTTATCTATTCTAGATTTCAACTTTTGAATCTCATTTATTCTTATTTTTTCATTTATAGACTATATTTCTCCTTCATTTATGAACAATTAATCTTGATAAAAAATCTTGTGAATATTCAAAATGTCAACTACAACAATAAACTCGTTTTTCTACATTCTACAAAATTGAAACACAAAAATCTACAAAATTATTTTTCAAACCCTCTTTAATTTATTTTTGATCTTTAAACTAATATCCCAACTATTTTATTGATTTGATATAATGATTGGGTGTTAACCCTTCTCTATTATCAACATTCACTCTTAAACTCTTTAAGCTTTTTGGTACTTCATAATGGATGTAGTATGTGTCCATCTGAAACATTAGACTGACTTACTAAGCTGTACAATTAGCTTATGAAAATTCAGACACTATGAATAATCTTCGGAATCTCCACTCTTGTATAATTAATATATATATTTATTTATCTTAATGTGATATGTATTTTATGATTTATTTTTAGAAAAAAAATTATTTGTAATTTTATTAATAAAAACAAATTTAAAATATAAAAAATTGAATTGATTGGATTTATAATCTTCATTATATAGAGTAGATGTGTAGGTGTAATGTAAGTATGTAAAAAAATTTAAATGTGGACTTAATTAAAAAATAATAAAAAGTTCAAAGTCATTTAGGTGATGACTGTAAATATTTATATGTTGCCCTCATTAATAATAAAAAATTAAGTAAACATTTAACGATTGACTTAATTAATAATACAAATTTAAAGTAATAAAAATAATAAAATTCATTTTGTTATATTTTGATTTTCTTATTATCTTGTGAATAGACTTTGTTACAATACCATGGCTTATGAATACCACATGTCCAAAACCCATAACCTATTTCATAATCAAAATATTTATAATAATATGACAAGATTCTTAACCATGTATATTCACTCCTATTTTATGGTGGATATTATTAACATGTAAATATGCTTTATTACAATAACATGTCTTATCATTACCACACGCCCAAAAAGCATATTTTTTTTCACAATCAAAATATTTTATAACAATATTTGAAGGTTTTTAATCATGGATATTATTAACTTGTAAATAAGATTTAGTACAATACCATGGGCCACTGTCATGGCTTATTAATACCACATACCCAAAAAACATAACTTATTCACAATCAAAATATATGACAATATTCTTAACTATGGATATTCACCCCCACTTTGTCATTGATATTAAGAACTTGTGAATATGATTTGTTACAATACTATGCCCCAATACCATGGATTATCAATAACACATGCCCCAAAATCATAACTTATTTCACAACCAAAATATTTTATAACCATATAACGAAATTATTAACCATGTGTATTCACCCCCATGGATTATCAATACCACATGCCTAAAAGACATAACTTATTTCACAATCAAAATATTTCATAAATATTTTATTTCCATTTAATTTTATAACATTCTCTAATTAAGTCTAAAACGAAAAATGTTATAATTACTTTTGAAATATATCTAAAACCTCTATCTTCAATACTACTAAAAATATTCGCATAGAAATTAAATCAAGGTTTTAATAAAATTAAAGATGAGAAAATTTTTATGTATAAAAGATGTAAAATTGATGTAACAAAAATAATATTATTAAGAACGAGCATATATCCATTTTAACTAAGGATTCAAGTGATGGGAGCAAACAAAGTGACTAACAATAATAGAGAAAATATGCAAGCAAAGTGACTACTGCATGATTCTTTTAAGTTTCTCGTTATTGTGTTTTCTTTGGCATGGTTCATTCGAAAATATAAGCTTAATATTTTACAAAGAATTGATTTTTTTTCAATTTAGATACATTCTTAAACACAATTCAATGGGATAAAATTTAAGAGAGGGGGGAGAGAGGGAATAGTGACAAATTTGGAGGGTATAGAGAGAGAGAGAGATGGAGAGAGAGAGAGAGAGAGAGAGGAAGGAAGAGAGAGGAGGGGAGAGAGAAGGAGAAAAGGAGAGAGATAAAGAGGGAGAGAGAATGAGGAAACAACAAAGACAAAGTTATAGAGGTGGAGAGGGAGAGGAAGTGAAAAGAGAGAGATGGAGATAGAGTGAGGGAGAAAGGACAGGAACGAGAGAGAATAAGAGAGAATAGAGAGAGGGAGAGAAGGGGAAGAGAGAGAAAGGGAGACACATAAATGGAGGGGAGAGAGAGGAGAAGAGAGGGAGGGAGAGAGTGACAAAGTTGGAGGGAAGAGAGATGGAGTTATAGAGGGGAGAGAGGAAGGGGAGAAAAAATGCATAGAGGGAGAAAGGTGGAGAGAGAGGGGGAGTAACAAAGAAGAGATGAAGAGAGAGTGAAGGAGAGAGGAGAGCGAGAGAGAGAGAGAGAGATAGATAGAGAGAGAGAAGGGGAAGATAGAGAGAGGGAGGGAGAGACAGAGAGAGGGATATATATGGAGAGAGTGTGTATGCTTGGGGGGAAATAGAGAGAGGGAATAAGAAAGAGACACATAGATACAACCAACTTAGATCCATGTTAACTCTAGATCTACCAAGCCCTAAGAGGGATCAAAAGTTGTGAGATGAAATCCTCTCTTAAAGTGAAAAGAGATTTGATCCCTCTCTGCCCTTTCTAGATCCAAAGTTAAGATGGATGTAGGTTGGTACTAACAATATAACATCTTTATATTGAGGTAACATTTAAATGTTTACACTCATTTACATACACTATAACATCTGTGTGGGTTGTAGAGTGCCTCTCCCCACAACAAGTGTTATATGAAGTGACTTACAGTATTTTCACAATGTGGTATTCATAAGCAATGGTATGAGACCATAACATTGTAACAAAAGCCATTTACAAATTAAGAATATCTATAGTAAACTAGGGGTCAATCACTTTGGTTAAAAATCCATTATTTTTTAAAATTTATCTATATTTAACTTATATCTTAGTTCTTCTTATAATTATTAATAATAATTTTGTTGGGAATAATGCTTAATTAGTTATGTAAATTGCTATTTTGTGTTCTTTGGAAAATTAAGGTAGAAAATTGTTAGGGTGGTTAGTGCTAGAAATTAGCTGTAGTAGTGCTCGAAATTAGCTATAATGCGAGTAGATTTATTTCAAAGTTGATTGATAAACATTTTAGTAATAATATTACTATTTAATAATGTATTTAATGGTTCAATTAATATATGAGATTTGCAACAATTTTTTAGCTCACACAGTAACTATGTTTTATTTGTTTTATTTTTTTATATGTATTTTTCTTCATAGTATTGTTGGTTTATCAATAGGCTGGAAATAAGTCATTTCATATTCTACAAGTGGTATCGGAGCAGGTAAAATTGTTTTGGGCTAAAGTTGTATTGTTGGAATTTCACCAAAGTTAATCGTGTCGAATTATAACCAGATGCTAGTTCCAGAATTTGATGGGAACGATTATGATTATTGGTTCATTAAGATGCTAACCTTTTTTATTGGAAAAGATTTGTGGGAGATTGTTGAATCAGGATATGAAGAACTAGATGATTGGAATTCCCTTACAGCGAATGAAAGCACAACAAGAAAGGAAGCAAGGAAGAAGAATGCTCAAGCTTTGTTTCATATTCAGATAGCTCTTGATAAGAGCTTATTTCCAAGAATATCAGGAGAAAAACTATCAAAGCTGTGTGGGAGACTCTACAAGAAGCTTACCAAGGTAGTGATCAAGTTAAGGCGGTCAAGCTTCAGATATTGAAATGAGAGTTTGAGAATTTGAAGATGCAAAAAGCTGAAATTGTCAGTGACTATTGTGTGAGAGTCAAAGATGTGGTCAATAAAATGGCTACACTTGGAGAAACTGTAAGTAATGAAGTTTTAATAAAAAAAAGTATTGAGATCTTTAACACATAGATGGAATCATGTTGCAATAATCATGGAAGAAAGTAAGGATTTGACAAAACAATAGTTTGATGAATTGGCTGGATCTTTGATGTCTCATGAAGAAAGATTGAAGGAAACTTTTGAAGGTGTAGAGAAAGTTTTTTCTTATAAATTACAAATTACAATGAATGAAGATGCAAGTAGTAGTAGTACCAAAAGCAATCAAGGAAGGTAAATGGAAAAGCCAAAATTTTTCAAGAGGTAGAGGAAGAGGTGGCTCAAGTGGAAGAGGTAGTTTCAGAGGAAGAGGTAGAGTTAGATTTGATAAGAGAAATGTTCAATGTTATTATTGTAATAGGTATGGCCACTTTGAAAGAGAATATAGATTGAAAGAAGGTAAAAATTCTAATTATGCTCAAGAAAGTGGTGAATATCCTCCAGATCACTTATTTTTATCTTATGCCAAAGGTGAAAATACTGGTAAAGATGTTTGGTACGTAGATTCTGGATGCTTTAACCATATGATAGGGAATGAGAAGTTGTTTTTAGCAAAGGATGGAAGTTTCAAATCCAAGATCCATCTTGGTGATGATAAATCATTGGAGGTTGGTACCAAAGGAGCTGTGGAGGTCCAAACAAAAGAAGGTATAAAGAGTATTCATGACATTTATTATACTCCACAATTGAAGAATAATTTGTTGAGTGTTGGGAAGCTAGGTGAGAAAAATTATAAAGTAGTATTTGAAAATAAGACATGTACTATCTATGATAAGAATAAGGGAAATAGGGTGATCATTATTGTGCCTATGACCAGAAATAGGATGTTTCCCTTGAGGTTTGATGAACATAACATCAATCTTGCAAATATGGCTTATGAGGACTCATGTTGGTTATGGAATCTCAGGTATGGGCATTTAAATTTTCACAGTTTGAATTTTCTAACCTCACATGCATTAGTTTCAGGTTTGCCCAAGGTAGAAAAACATAAGGAGGTTTGTGAAAGATGTGCTAAAGGGAAGTATGCAAGGGAAAGGTTTCCAAAGGGAACTGCATGGAGGGCTCATCACCCACTTCAGCTTGTTCATTCAGACATATGTAGTCCTATGCAGATTAAGAGTTTGGGTAAGTCATCATATTTCATCACTTTTATTGATGATTACTCACGAAATTGTTGGGTATATTTTTTGAAGGCCAAAAATGAAGCTCTCGATACATTCAAGAAGTTCAAAGCCCTTGTAGAAAATGAGAGAGGGTGTAAGATCAAATGTTTGCGGACTAACTGTGGAGGAGAATTCTGCTCAAAAGCTTTCTAGAGTTATTGTGATATGAATGGCATCAGGTGGCAACACACTACAACATACATACCCCAACAGAATGGCATAGATGAAAGAAAAAATCGTACTGTGATTGAAATAGCAAGATGCGTGCTACAAACTAAGGGATTGAGCAACTCTTATTGGGGAGATGCAGTTGCTACAGCAGTATACATCCTCAACTGTAACGCCACTAATGCACTCGAAAATATGAATCCTTATGAAGCTGGGTATGGAAAAAGGCCTAATGTTAATCATTTCAAAGTTTTTGGTTGTTTGGCTTATGTGCATGTACCCAATCAGAATAGAAAAAAGTTAGATGCAAAGAGTGAATTATGTATTTTTATTGGGTATAGTGAGACAAGCAAGGCTTATAAAGTGTATAATCCTCTAAATAACAAGCTTATTGTCTCGAGAGATGTAATTTTTTATGAAGGGAGAGTTTATGGTCATCAAAAAGGCCATGTTGAGAAGACAAAATTTGTTTTGAATGATGATATAATTGTTGATATTGATCATGAGTAGCCAACTAATATTTCTGTAACTAGTGGGTTGACTCCACCAAGCAACTCTTCATCAATTTATTTAACATCAAGTCCAAGTCCAACTTCTTCTCCAAGTTCTACAAGGAAGGCAAGAAGATTAAGAGATATTTATTAGAGGAGTGCAAATCAAGCACATGAAGAAAGCCCAATAGATGAGATAGTCAATTTTGCTTTATTAGCCAAGGCTGAATTTGAACCATCATGTTTTGAATATGCATGTACTAATGAGGTTCGGATGCAACCATGCAAGAAGAGATGGATTCCATAAAAAGGAATGACACTTGGAAGTTGATAGAGCTTCCAGATGACAAGAAAAAGATTGGCACCAAATGGGTCTATAAGACTAAATATAACAGTGATGGGAGTGTTGAAAGACAGAAAGCAAGATTAGTTGCTAAAGGATTCACGCAAAAGTATGGAATTGATTATGAAGAGACATTTGCACCAGTAGCAAGACAGGAGATCATTAGAATGTTGATTTCATTAGCTGCTCGGAAAAAGTGGAGCATACATCATATGGACATGAAAAGTGCCTTCTCGAATGGGTACTTAGAAGAGGAAGTGTATGTGGAGAAGCCACAAGGATTTGAAGTGGAAGGAAAGGAGAATAATTTCTACAAGTTGAAGAAGGCTTTGTATGGTCTCAAGCAAGCACCAAGAGCATGGTATGCAAGGATTGATGGATACTTTCAGGAAAATGGCTTCCAGAGAAGTAAGAGTGATCCTACCTTTTACTACAAACAAGAAGGTATTGATATTCTAATCATAAGTTTGTATGTTGATGATCTATTGTATATGGGTAGTAGTTCTAAGATGAATGATAAATTCAAAGTTGCTATGATGAATGAATTTGAGATGAAAGATCTAGGCATCATGAAATATTTTCTAGGAATGGAGGTTTATCAAAGTAAGGATGAGATTTTCATTTGTTAGACAAAGTATGCACAGGATATGCTAAATAAATTTGATATGGTTGATTGTAATCCATCCCCTACTCCAGGTGCTCATGGAGAGGTGTTATGTAGAGATGATGGTGCTAATTTAGTTGATGAGAAAACTTACAGAAGTATTGTGGGGAGCTTGATATTTCTAACCCACACAAGGCCTGATATTACATATTCAGTTTCACTTGTTTCAAGGTATATGACAAAGCCATCTCAAATACATATGAAGGATTTTAAGGTATGTGAAAGGCACTCTAAATTTTGGTATTAATTACTACTCTTCTCAAAAGTTTAATCTTGTTGGATTTAGTGATTCAGATTGGGGAGGTATTCTTGATGACAGTAAGTCCACATCTGGAAATTGTTTCTCTTTTGGTTCTGGTTTAATTACATGGAGCTCAAAACTCAAAAAAGCAAAGCATTGTTGAGTATGTTGGAGTCACGTGAGTTTGGCTCAAAAAAATTTGGAAGAAATAGGAGAAAAACAAATCCAGCGTACAGTGTGATAATGTAAGTGCCATCAAGTTAGCAAAGATCCAATTCATCATAGCAGTACAAAGCATTTAAATCTGAAATGTCACTTCACTAGTTATTTGGTGCAGAATAAGCTTATTGAATTGAAGCATATAAATACGCAGCATCAACTAGGAGATATCTTCCCGAAGCAGTTGCAAATTTTTTTGGCACTACGACATAAGATAGTAAATCCTCATTAATCATTAAGGGGGAGTGTTGAGAATAACACTTAATTAGTTATGTAAAATTGCTATTTTGTGTTCTCTACAAAATTAAGGCAGCAAATTGTTAGGGTGGTCATTGCTAGAAATTAGCTATAGTAGTGTTGGAATTCTAATGCGGTTAGATTTATTTCAAAGTTGATTTAGTAATGTTCAATTAATATATGAGATTTGCAAGAGTTTTTTTAGTTCACAAAATAAATGTGTTTTATTTGTTTTATTTGTTTTATATGTATTTTTCTTCATAGTATTCTTGACTTATGAGCTCGCTGGAAATAAATCATTTCATATTCTACAAATTTAATTATAATCTAATAATTAAATGATTAAGTGTTTGTCTATAAACATTTACCAACCATTTAATTTATAAATTTAAATTAGTTAAATATTTATTAAAATATGAAAAAAAATTGAGTAATTTAAATAGGAAAAAATTAATCAAACTCCGCTCCGAGGAGCCACTTGAAAGGTATAAAAGTGAGGGTTGGCGATTTTTGGGCTTCTAATTTCATTCATCATACTTCAGAAGTCCAAAGTAAGCAGAACTATAAACACCCTTTTATTTTACAGTTAAGATATTTTAATTTAGGTGTAAGATCTTTGATCATAAGAGGATTAGCAGCCGCCATCAGATCAATTTTGATTTAGTTTTTGAGATCAGGAAATGGAAGGACAAAGCCCAAGGGAATTGGCAGCAGAAGCTCGTCTAATGGTGATTAGTAATAGGTTAAGAGAAGTTCGAGAATCTATGAGGGAAGTCTTGCGGGAACTGGCGGGAGAAGCTCGTCAATATAGGGAAACCCTTACGCAGAGAAGCTTGTCGTTTCGACCAGCAGATCCATCAGCCGTTCGGCGGTTGAGCCGCATAATCATTTCGGAGGCACATATTAAGGGCAGTGACAACTTCCTCCACGATTTGTTTGGAAGCGTTTAAGGTGGGAGAGAAGGCCTGCTAACATTATATGATATTTTTTTTATATTGAGTTAACATTTAAAGGTTTATACTGATTTACATACACTATAATATTTTTTTGGGTTGTAGAGTGTCTTTCCATAATAAATATTATATGAAGTGAATTACAGTATTTTGAAAATGTAGTATTCATATGCAATAGTATAAGACCATAACATTGTAACAAAAGTCAGTTTACAAATTAAGAATAATTAAAAATCCATTATTTTTTAAATTTATTTATATTTAACTTATATCTTAATTCTTCTTATAATTATTAATAATAATTTAATTTTAATCTAGTAAGTAAGTGATTAAGTGTTTTCATGTTTTTTATGGATGGATGTTTATAGATAAATAATTTAAATAGGAAAAAAATTATTAAGTCGGCTGGGAGTAGCCACTTAAAGGTATAAAACTGAGGCCTCGCGATTTTTGGGCTTCTAATTTCATTCATCACATATTTCAGAATTCGTTCGAAAGTAAGCAGAACTATAAACACCCTTTTATTTTACAGCTAAGATCTTTGATCATAACAGGATTAGCAGCCGCCATCAGTTCAATTTCAATTTAGTTTTTGAAATCAGGAAATGGAAGGACAAAGCCCACGAGAAGAAACAGGTCGCAGCAGGAGTTTGTATGTTAGCAGAAACCCAGGGCGGGTTGAGGAAGGAATAGTAAATGAGAATCAGCGCTCAGCTCGGCTAATGGTGATTGGTAATAGGTTGAGACAAGTTCGAGAATCTATGAGGACACACTTGCAAACCCCAAGGGAATTGGCAGTAGAAGCTCGTCTAATGGTGATTAGTAATAGGTTAAGACAAGTTCGAGAATCTATGAGGACACAATCGCAAACCCCAAGGGAATTGGCAGTAGAAGCTCGTCTAAGGGTGATTAGTAATAGGTTAAGAGAAGTTCGAGAATCTATGAGGACACACTCGCAAACCCCAAGGGAATTGGCAGTAGAAGCTCGTCTAATGGTGATTAGTAATAGGTTAAGACAAGTTCGAGAATCTATGAGGGAACACTCGCAAACACTGAGGGAATTGGCGGGAGAAGCTCGTCAAGATAGAGAAACCCTTACGCAGAGAAGTTTGTCGTTTCGACCAGCAGATCCATCAGCCGTTCGGCGGTTGGGCCGCATAATCTTTTCGGAGGCACCTCTTGAAGGTAGTGACAACACTTCCTGCACGATTTGTTTGGAAGCATTTAAGGTGGGAGAGAAGGCCCGCGAACTGCCATGCCGCCACATGTATCACAAGAGTTGCATAATCCGATGGCTGGACACCCAACATACTTGTCCACTCTGCCGATTCGAACTGCCAAGTGCAACCCCTCTTCTAACACCTCAATGAAACATCATAATCGTTGTCTTCTCGTTCCATTCTGTATAAAAGCAAATCAATCCATATTATGGTCCTGAAGACCAGATAAACACTGTACGAAAGAAAGGAGATTCGAGAAAAAAAAACGACCCAATTCGTAAATACTGAATAGGCATACAGCAAATCTATGTATGTTATATTTAGTGCATTGAGAGTTTACTTGAGAGGTGTTGATTAAGGATTCAACTACATATTTATTTATAGTTTCAAGTATTATAGATACCACACATTCTAATATTAATATAGTTTGACTAGAATATGGTAGGGACAACACCTATTTTTTGGTATTCTATTGTAAAGGGTGTTGTAACAGAGGATGTTATCCATTTTGAACAAGGGAAAAGGAAGGGAGTGAATCATATTCCATCGTCATGATAATCTGCCAATGTTTGAGCTTTTCTTTTGCTTGATAGTATTAAAATATTAGTTAGATAAAATCTTGCTTACTCATCATTATCCATTGTTTTTTTCTTTAATTTTCTAGACAAACATTTTATTTTCGTCATTAAGCATCATATTCTCAAACATCCTTCATTGTAATATAGTACCATTGGTACCATTGTAGTATCTTTTGTTGGTATACTTAATCTTACTATGAATAAACAAGATTTAGTCTCTTTTATTAAATAATATAATTACTTGTCTCTGTTGTGCTCATTAATTCTATAATAAATCCATTCCTAGCCTTTATGAGGGTGTCATATTTATTTTTTCTATTAGCTAGACTCTTTTTTTTTGTGACGATGAGAGATTTTCTCTACCAAGTTGATTGTGTAATCAAGTAGTTTCTCTGCCTTGATAAAACACTCATCTATTTATATTTTAACATTATTTTAATAATACAAGTGTTCTTGTTAAATATTAATTTGGTATTAGACCTATTATGGGCCCACAATCTTGTTGAAACAATGTTTGATATTGAATGGTGGGGGGCATGAATCAATATTAAGGTTAATTTAACTTTTATGGCAATTTTCATGCTAAACATTCAAAGTTGGAAACATAAACCTTGTCAACAACTTATTGTGAGGTAACAATATAGAAATAACACATAAACACATACACAATGAGAAATTAGCACATATGACACAGATGCTAACGTGGAAACCCTTCTAGGAGAAAAAGCACAAATTCTTGTTATTATGATGTAAATAAGAGCTCCTACTCTTACATCAAAAAAAATTTGTAAGCCACCACCCATAGGAAGCACCAACTCCCTTTGATTGTTTTCTAGCAGCTACTCGTAGGAAGCACCAACTCTCTTCTTTTGTAAATATCTAATTAGCATACCAGAATCACCAATCGAAGCACAGAATGAAGCACCAGCTTCATGGATTTATTGCAAGCACCAAATTGCATCTCCTTGGATATATGAAAGCACCAACTTGCAGAAGGCACCAACCCCCAAGCTTTCTTCAGATGCCCACTGAGTAGCGAGAACCAACTTCCTTTATGCATGCTCCAACCCACACTTAATAAGGAACTTACTTCTCACTTCAATTGGTAGGCACTCTGCTTTTTTTCATCTATTTGTTCTCCTCTACCCTTGGCCCTTTGTTCTGCTTAGTAACCTTCATTCATACTCATCCCACGTAACAATTTATTCTTTCCTCACTCTGCAAAAACACATTGTTCTTAGCACTCGACCCCTTTTATTTATTTGGCTCTCTCAGCCTCTCTTGGCAACATAGGCAGAATCTCAACCTCTCTTTGAAAAAAAGGAACAATCGACCTTCTTTTAGTAGTGCTCACACTCTAAGAGCTCCCCACCTAGCCCACTCAACAATGCTACTTCCCCCCAAATGCACAACTCTAATCCCAGGTTTTATGCCACTGCAACAGAGTGATCGATGTTATCTTCACAGACAATCAACTTCCCAACAGTCTACTCAAATACATGGTTTCCCATTTTGTTACATCAAAATTCTTGGCTTCTGCAACCACTTTAAATAATGGGAATGGGCTTCGTTCACACAACCATTGCAACTGCATTAAATCAAAGAATGGGCACCTGAGTGTCTCTTCATGCTAAGAAATAAATCTCAATCAAACATACATTCAAAGAGATTCTCCATGCTTATTAACTTGATCATAGTGCTTATCTCGTACTCCTGGCATTACTCTTTTGGTTTGTGATCAAAGCTTCTACACTTGGACATCTTTTCGATTAACTTTTTATAATTTTCAAGAAAGCTCAAGCATGGTTTTTCTGGAAAATGGTAAAATACCTGAGCTATTTTCTTCCCCCTCAAACTCCCCATTGCGCCTAACATAGCGAAGGGAGAGATCCACCCCCCCTCTAACCCCCTAGTTTAACTATTGGGGCTAGTCGTAGAAAGAATATAGCATAACCCAACATTCTTCCACTTTTAGATTTCTTTCCATAAGGGGCCACAAGAGAGCTTAGTCATTGATCCAGCCCTCTAATGGTCATTGTTTTTCTACACCAAGAGAACTTCTTAGTGCTCACAGACTTTGTCAATACATCTGCATTATTCTTCAAAGTGTCCACCTTTACCAAAAACACCTTTTTGTCTTCTACCATATCCCTCACAAAGTGATACTGAACATCAATGTGCCTTTTCTTTGAATGATAAGCATGGTTCTTTGCCAAGAAAATAACACTTTGGTTGATCTATACTTATAGCTCGTTGTACTAACCCCATACTTGAACACAATCTCTACAACCAAACTGCTTCCTTGCTTGCATGAGTGGTTACCATGTTTTCTGCCACTCTAGTTAACAGTACCACTATAAATTGTCTCTTACTCATCCAACTAACTGAATCTCCAAATAGGTTAAATGCATACCCACTTGTAGATCTTCTATGATCTAGATCTCTAGCCCAGTCTGCATCAACAAAGCCATGGATGTCCAAGACTCTATCTAATCATATTCTTCCTTGGTAGCACAAACCATAATCACTAGTGCCATGCAAATACCTAAAAACCCACTTCATTGTTGTCCAATTCTCCTTCCCTATTTTTGACATAAACCTTCTCAATACTCCCACTACAAGTGCAATGTCTAGTCTAGTACAGACCATTGCATACATTAGACTACCGACTGCACTTGAATATGGAACATGAGACATGTCCTCTTCCTCTTTTTCTGTCTTGGGACACTCTTCAGCATATAACTTTACACTTGCTAGAATAGGAACCTTCATCAGTTTATCATCCTTCATATTAAACATTTGCAGTATTGTCTCAACATACTTCCTCTGGTTTAACCAGAGCTTTCTCTTTGCTCGATATTGTTTAATTTCCACACCCAAAATATAGTTTGCACCACCAAGATCTTTCATGTCGAATTTTGAGGACAATTTGGTCTTCAAATACTCGATAATTTCATTGTCATTTCCAACCCACAACATATCATCCACATACAAGACTAGATAAATAAAACAGTCACCAATTAATTTAAAATACACATAGTGATCTTCTTTGCTTCTCGTGAAGCCAAGTCCTCGTATAAATGTATCAAATCTCTGATACCACATCCTTGGCAATTGTTTTAATCCATTGTTGGAGCCTCGAAATTCATTGCAACAACATGGGGGATAACCACCCAGTCTGGACCTTAAAAGTAGCTCCTTTTCCGTTTGGTGTAGTGGCTCTGACTGGGGATAATGGGACCAGTTTCCCAGAGAGGATTGATTTGATAATGATGTTGGGGTGATATAAGATATAACGAAGAATGATTCAACTAAAAATGATCTAATCTAAAAAATAAACAGATGCATCTATATTATTCTAACATTATCTTACTATAAATATACCCGAGAATAATATGTGATCTAGAAAGATGTCTCAAAGAAACTAGTAATGAAGATTATTCAACTACTAAAAGAAATTAAATCGTAAATGATAATTGTTTTGGCTAAATAGTTAGACAAAAAAATTGAGAAAAAATTATCACATATTATAATTGTGTGTGTATTCAATAAGAAATTAGAGCTCAAACATCATAAAATAGTGCAATAATGTAGGACTACAACTCAGATTTCCTACATAATAAAATATAAGAAAAAGTATTGCTAATTCATAAATAAAACATGATCATAAGATAAAAGTACCATATATGAAAGGTCCTACTCATGGGCTCAAAAATATTGATCGAGTTTCTTCCAATCAAATATACCCTAAGAGTACGTAAGTGTCATTTCAGTATAGTAGGCTTCAATATTGAAGAAAATTAGATCATGTTCCAATTATTTCATCAAAACCTTCACAAAAATACAGAAATGCAATGTCTTGCAAAGTGCTTTTGATAAAATCATAGACCCCTCTCTAAATGCACGAGAGGGGTTTAAATGCTATAATAAATGTTTCAAAAATAGATTATTCCAAAAAATGTTGAGGATATTTCAAACAACCTTCCTTAGACTAAGCAAAAATAAAAACAATAAAAATAGAAAATAATTGATGACAAGCTTTTTTCAATTTTGAATTAGCTTAGTCGGCCACTTGATCCTTGAGATTGCAGATATCCATCATTGGTTTCACGTGGGGCAGTTGGTCGACCGTAGATTTTAAATATCCTGTAAATATGGCATCTGAGAGAGTTGGCACCATTTTTTGTGCAGAACGAGTTAAGCATCATAGAGTCACCCCACTAGCTATGTAGTTTTACGAAATACTGCTAGTATGTCTCCCAATCAAGTTTGGTCAACTATTTTATTTCTTCCTCTTTGGTTTGATCTCTTTCTTTCCACTGTTGTTCTATCAGTTCGATATTCGGGAGATCCCTTGGTATGCATTCTTTAACAAGGTTAAAACTATGAATATATTCATTCACAACCTCAATTATGTTGTTTTTTGTACCTACTGTTGTCGGTGTTTCTGTTTATGCCTTCTTTAGTTATGTAGATCCCAATCTGCAAATAGAATATCTTTATGGGATTCTTCTATCTTTGGTAGATCAACCATTCTTCCCTCATCAAATTGTTGTCATGCAATAAATTCTGAACTCTTTTTATGTATTTATTCATATTCAAATGTTATATCAATCACTTGATTTGTCAATTTATTACTTGTTTCACACTAGGGATTGATCTGAGAGATTTTTCAGCAGAACATCCCTTATTGTTGTGTTAATAGGGAATTTATCTTGATCTCCTCTTTGATGAACTCGTATCTCTGAGGGTTATCTTTGAATCTGTCTACCATTGCTTCCATTTGGAAAATCTATGAGTCTTTGTCTAACATGATTTCTTGGTGTTGTAACATCATTTTCTCAAATTCCCCTTGAAGTTGAGCTACATGCCATTCTACTTGTCGATTGGTACTCTGTTTTTCATGTTTCAATTGTTGTTCCCATAGTTGTATTCTCTGTTCTTTTTCTTTAAGTAGCAGTCAGACTTTTGTTGCTTTATTAATGGTTGCGGTAGCATAGGCGTCTGCAAGCTCTAACAACTTTGTAAGGTTCTAAGATGGATCAACATGAGTGTCTTTCAATACAAATTCCATTGATTCGTTGTCAAGGTTTGCAACAGCCATTGTGTCTAACTTCCTCTTCTTTCTTTGTCTTTTTACCATAGCCTGATGTGTAGGGCTGTAAAATATGTCGAGTGGAGATATTTCTTCAATTTTTAAGACAATTTCAAAAGTGGCGAAAGCTGAGATGACCTCAATATCTTGAGTGTTTATGGCCCCTTGATTTGTTGTCTCTGGATTTGTTACCTGTTGAGTCTGCTTCGAGGTCTGGAACCAGATGTCTCTTCAAGATTTGTGCCTATTTGGAGCTTTTGATTAAATTGCTCCCATTCTTTGTCTAGGTCAACAACCAAAATCTTCCATTTTTGGGCTAATGTGAAGTCAACCTTTGTTTCTTTCTTGGCCAAGGCTTGTTTAGTCATTTCCTCAATATTTCCTTCTTTATTTTTCTCAGAACCTTTATTAGGACTTTCTTCTCCATTCTGAGATTGTTGCTCTGAATTCTCTAACTCCTCAATTGATTTTTCTTGTGTTTCTTCATCATAATTTTCCTTAGAACTTCCCTCCAAGCTCACGCTAGGAGTAGGTTCTATTATTTGTTCAATTTGTAATATGTCCAATGGGACCTTCAACAATCTTTTATTTCTTTATACATGGAAAGCATTGATATCATGTGGGCTTAACTGTAGTGATGCTAAATGTAGGACCTGTGAAAATGATTCGGCTCCCTGAAATAGGTCATCAAATGGATCCTCTTCATGAGTAAATTGTATGACTTTAACCATGGTAGTGAAGTATTTAGAAAATTGATTTGGGTCAAATTGTTGACCTAGATTCACGGCTAGTTTTAGAGATGTAATATTCTCTAGTTCATTTACTACATGCCCATAGTCATGTAGTGTGAAAGCGCCACACTGCTGCAGAAAGGTTGGCCAAATAATATTTTTCATTACTTTAGGGCTTTGCTTAAACCATCCCCTACAATATAGTAACCTATCTCTCTTTCCAGTGGTTTGTCTGGAATATAATATGGGAGGACATGTAGGGCTGCAATGCTCACAAAAATTACAATATAAGTGAATGTTTCTTCACCAAACCATCTTGCAACTGGCGAGATGTCTATTTTTTCTTCTTCAGAAACCCTAGAGGCCGTTTTATCAAAAATAGTTTTATAAATGGGTAACATAATACCTTGGAAAATTTGGTAAAAATGGGAATCGAACTAGGATTCCCACAAGATTTTATGATACACATGGATGTGGAGAGGGTTCTGTGTAGTCCACTTCCAACCCATGTTTTGAAATAATGATAAAAAACAAATGGCATCCATTACATAAGTGCTCATATAAAAAGGGGGAATAGTTCTTGATGAGATATTTCTCTTTTTCCTGTATTCCCTAATAGCCATAGCTAAATTATTTGACAAAATATGACTCCAATTCATAATCATTGTGTTAACTACTGCATCAATCAATGGAATCCACTCTATAGAAAATTTGGTACTATCAGCCTTCCCAAATAATCTACACATCATCGCAGTTGCGAAATTATGTGGAGCCGAGAGGGATGAAATTGGGTACATACCGGATTTCTCCCGTTTGAATTTTCCTGAGCCTGACCTCTAGTTCTATGTAACATCCATTGGGTCCTTGTTCTCTTTGGAAAAATGTTCAAGGAAATATTTATCATAGAGCTTTTGAGGCTCTGGTAGATGGTACATCTGGTGCAAATTTTCTAGCGTGAAAGACCCCATAACCTCATGTCTTGAATTTCTGAAAGTTCTGTCTAAAATATTCACATTATCAATTACCCATTTCACCATATTTGTGTATGGTAATATCTTGGACCTTGCAACTATTCTTTGTAGAAATGAACATGCTACCTCACAGTAGGAAGCCTCAGATGATACTTCAACTTCAGCTATCACCTTAGTTTCTAGTGGTCTCTATTTTTCTTCCTCCAGTAAGTTATACATGGCTTCCCATGATGTGGTTCCTCCATCCTTGTTGCAGACGGTATCGAGAAGAGTGGGGTCATGTCTGATTTATTAGATGTAGTAGCTTTTCCTTTCTTTTCCATCTTTCCAAACGTTGTTTCCTTCGGAGGTTCCCAAAAATTTAGCAATGGAGATTATCGGATAGACACTTAGAGTGAAAATGACAGTGAAAATGGAATGACACAGCTAATTTTGAATGATGACAAGGAAGAAGCTTTTATTTGAAAATACAGATGAAAGATATCAAACCACGTTGTGTTGCTTTAAACACAAATGTCATTAAAACTTATTAATTACATACTAAGGTCTTATCCTTTATGACTCATTTAAGCCATCGTATGGCAAATTGTAAGTGGTACTTCAAGTTGATGCGTTAAAGCATGAGATACTGATTGTGTGATTGTGATTAATGGTAATTATCGCAATATTGCAAATCGCAATATCACAATATCAGTTATGTATCATTTCAAATTTATTTTGTATTTTGCGATATGTGATGTGAGAGCCATACCTTTTATCCTTTTCACCGTATTTCATTTGAATGAATAATTATTGCATAAAGTATCTTTTTGACTATGTGCTAGACCTGATCTAAATTATAACAATTTTCAGATAATTCCGTCGGGTCCGGGTCATATCACATTTCACAACTTTTCATAGTTCACAAGTTTGGCCATAGTGTAAAAGTTGTGATGTGATGAGTGTTTGACTTGTCATGTCGCAATATCACAAATTGTGCATTCTAAAGGCTTTTCTTGTTTGTGCTTTTATGAATGCCATAATGCGATTGCGATAGGTACTTTATTTTGTAAGAAATTATTTAAGCCTTAGTTTTAATGAAAATGTTAATGATACCATAAGCCTACTACAGTGATCCTTTTTATCATAATTTGCTTATTCTGATTGTCAATTAACCTTTGTTATGCAAGGTTCAACTATTTGCAATAAAGCGCAAATTCCTAGTCACAAAGGGATTTTGGCTTGATGCCTTGAGTTTGTTCAAAATTTTATTTATAATAATTCAAAAAGAAGGAATCTCTTATTTGCTAAATTTTTTTGGGCAAATTTTAAAGGGTCGCAATTTATTAATAGAATATTAACTATTAAATCAATAAATAGGGGGGTTTTTGAACAGTACAAAACTCATACAAACACATTTTTATCTTGCATACTAGTTCTTTCTTACCCTTCACCGCAAATCCTTCAGTTTGCTTCATGTAGATCTCCTCTTCCATATCCCTACGAAAAAATGTTCTCTTCACATCCATATGTTCTACCTCAAAATCAAAATGAGCAATAAAAGTAATCTAACAGAAGCTACCTTGGCAACAGCAGAAAAAATATCACCAAAATCACCTCTTCTTTTGTGTTCGTCTCCTTCTTGAACACCCATTTGTTGCCAATGGGTTTCCTTCCAGCGCACAACCCCACAGAATCCAAGTGTCATTTTATTTATAAAGCTAAATTAGTAAAAGCTTAGAGAGACAACCTGCGAACTGCCATGCTGCCACATGTATCACAAGAGTTGCATAATCTGATAGCTGGACACTCAACATACTTCTCCACTCTGCCAATTCCAACTACCAAGTGCAACCCCTCTTCTAATGCCCGAATGAAACATCATAAATTATTTTCTTTCATGATTTTGAGCTTTCATAATCATTTCCTTCTGCTCCATATAATTAATCCTCGTTCCATACTGTAGAAAAACAAATCAATCCATATTTGGGAGCAACGTGTTAAATATTATATAAGTTTGGGATATACAATTTTTAATATATAATAAAAATTGGGATATACAATATTTAGTTTGGATAACATGTTTTCTTTATTTAATATTTATGTATATAGTATTTGTAGTAAATATTTAAATAAAAATTTATAAGTGTTCGCAATCATTGTCTTCTCGTTCCATACTGTAGAAAAGAAAATCAATCGATATTATGGCCCTAAAGACCAGATAAACATTGTACGAAAGAAAGGATATTTCAAAAAAAACGACCCAGTTCATAAATACTGAATAGCCATACAACAAATCTATGTATGTTATATTTGGGAGAAGCGTGTTAATTATTATATAAGTTTGGGATATACATTCCTAAATATATACATTGGGATATAAATATTTAGATTGGATAACCTGTTTTTGTTTATATAACATTTAATGTATATATTATTTATAGTAAATATTTAAATAATAATTTAGAAAAATTTACATGGGGAGAGTGGAGAGTATTAGGAGGAGACTCTATCACTAATCCTACTGTGAAATAGAGATGATAATATTAATAATGAGTTTATATAAAAGAAAGATAATAATAATTTGATATAGGATTAATGGTACTATTTTACATAGATTTTAGTTTATTATGTTTTGAGTCAATATTTTATTATTATAAATGAGTCTACAAAATTTATTATTTTGGAGATGTTATATTTACTTTAATATCATAATTATATTTTGGATTGTGTTGTTGAAGATAGTGTGTCTATTTTTGTTTTATTCTTAACGGAACATCTTAGGTAACAATGACAATTTAGTGCAATAAGAGTTTACTCGAGAGGTATTGATTGAGGATTCAACTACATATTTATTTATAGAATCAAGTATTATAGATGTTGTATTTGATTTAATATCAAAAGCATATTGTGGAATGATGTTGTTAAAAATAGTATACACACTTTGGCACCTTTCTTAATGGAGCATCCTAGGTAACAATGGAAATTTAGTGTAATGAGAGTTCAATGAAGAGATGTTGAATGAGGTCAACATAAAAATACATGTTGGTACCATGTTATTGAAATATTTACACCTATTTAGCACTTTTTCTAATGGAATTCATGGTAGGGAACAATGATAATCTAGTACTTTAAGTTTCCAGTGAGAAGGGTTGACCAAGAATTCTAATATTAATACCCTTTCCACTAGAATAAATCGATTCCTAGTGTTTACGAGGTTGTCATATTTAGTTTTGCTATTAGCTAGATTCTTATTTTGGTGTAAGGACAAGAGATTTTCTTTTCTTTACCAAGTTGATTGTGTAATCAAGTAGTTTCTCTGCCTTGATAAAACACTCATCTATTTATATTTTAGCATTATATTAATAATACAGGTGTGCTTATGAAATATTAATTTGGTGTTAGACCTAGTATAGGCCTACTTCCTTATTGAAACAATGTTTGATACTAAAAGTGGGAGGGCATGAATGAGTATTAAGGCTAACTTAACATTTATGGAAATTTTCAGACTTAATATTCAAAGTTAGAAACTAACCATAAACTTCGTCAACAACTTATCATGATGTAACAATAGAAAAATTACAACATAAACACATACACCATGAGAAACAAGCACATATGACATCGAGGTCTAATGTGGAAACCCTTCCAAGAGAAAACCCAAAAGCACTTCTTATGATGACATTCATAAGACCTCCTACTCTTACATCAAATTTTGTTTGTAAGCCACCACACATAGGAAGCACCAACTCCCTTTGATTGTTTGCTAGCAACCACTTGCAGGAACCACCAACTCCATTATTTTGTAAATACCTTATTAGCATTCCCGAATCACCAATTGAAGCACCAACTGAAACCCAAATTCAAGGATTTGTTGCAAGCACCAAATTGCATCTCCTTGGCTATATGAAAGCACGAACTTGCAGGAGGCACCAACCCCCAAGCTTCTTCAGATACCCACTCAACTACGAGCACCAACTTCCCTTATGCACGCTCCAACCCACACTTAATAAGGAACTTACTTCACACTTTAATTGGTAGCCACTCTACTTTTCTTCATCTCTTTGTTCTCCTCTACCCTTGGCCCTTTGTTCCACTCAGTAACCTTCATTCATACTCATCCCATGTAACAATTTATTTTGTGCTCACTCTGCAACAACACATTGTTCTTAGCACTTGACACCTTCTATTTAATTTTCTCTCTGAGCCTCTCTTAGCAATGTAGGTACACTCTCTGTCTCTCTTTGCAACAAAGGAACACTTGGCCTTCTCTAAGTAGTGCTCACTCAACAATGCTACTTTCCCCCAAATGCACAACTATAATCCAAGGTTTTGTTCCACTGCAATAGAGTGATTAATATTATATTTACAATAAATCACACTACCCAATGGTTTTCCATGTTGTTACATCAAAATTCTTGGCTTCCACAACCACTTTAAATAATGGGAATGGGCTTCGTTCACACAACCATTGAAATTGCATTAAATTAGAGAATGGGCACCTGAGTGTTTCTCCATGCTGAGAAATAAATCTCAATCAAGCATGCATGCAAAACCGTTCTTCATGCTTATTAACTTGATCATAACGCTTATCTCGTATTCTTGGCATTACTCTTCTGGTCTGTGATCAGAGCTTCTGCACCTAGCCATCTTTTTTATTTACTTTTTCATAACGTCTAAGAAATATCAAGCATGGTTGTTCTGGAAAATGGTCAAGTACCTGAGCTATTTTCTTCCTGTTGTGCAAGAAATATCATATATGGTGAATTCTCCTTGAGTTAGGCCCATTAAATTAGCTATGAATTTTGTGGTCAATGTTTCCTTAATTTAAAGCTCTTCACAGATGTCATTTGCTTCATTTTCTTGACCTTCATTCAAACAGATGCTGACTCATTTTCATGCTTAGTGGTGCTAAGCTCTTACATAGTTTGTTGTAGTGCCAATTTCATTTTTAGTAGCCCATAAGACATGGTCACTAATCACACACAAAACAACTCCAGTCGGGATCCTTAGTGCCTTTCCTTGTTATAGCTCCAACGAATTAAATTCCACTCATTAAACCTTCTACACCCTTGGTCTTATTGCTACATAGAACCAAGTCTTGAAATTAACCTTAGCCTTCATTATTCCCTCTAGGATTACGTGTAGTGTGGGGTCATCCCGTTGCGTGTATTGGCCAATCAAAGTCCTCTGAGGTTGACATGTAATGCCACCATAATTTCTTCCTATCCTCATGTCTTTTCTTTATTTTTTTCCTGCAGACCTATGGTCACCCAACACTTGAAACCTTCACAAAACCATGCTTTAGATGCATCTTACATCACTTGATTAAACTCTCAAATATCAAAGAAATATTCTCTCTCTCAGCTATGCTAACCCGACGCCTTTATCCCAATAATATAAACAATGCACCCTTGTTTTCCTCCAGGATGAGCCTTGTGGGATAATGTGTCCTATGGGGTCCTCTGAATCTTCTCTCATTGGATATCACTTGTGTGTTGTCATGTTGACTTGTCCTAAAACTATCCTCCTAGTAGATCTACTTTTCTCCTTTTAAATTCTTTTGGGATGAGTTGTCATGTTGAGCAACTTGCTTTACTCTCACTGGCACTCGACTCTACTACTATTAGTTTGATGTGTCCCAGCACAATGCTCCCAGTGATTTTCCATTTTTGCCCTAAATTTCCTCTGGGGTGAGACTTGCAAGCTCATTCGTCCCATGGGTTCTATCTGGCACATTTTCCATTGGCCCATGCTCTGAAATGACCATATCAGCCTGACGCTCATTCAACCCATTGGTTCCTCTATGTGTCATTATAATCTGTCAGTGTCATATCCATGGAATGATCTCATGCTAGAGAGGTGACACATGTCACACATGTTTGGCCCATTATGCCACCGAAAAATGTTGAATCTACCTTCCATGTTTCCTATGTATTGACATCACGTTGACATCATCTAGCCCAATAAAATGTTTCCACGTTCATGTGAGAGAGGAGAGAGAAAATGGTCCAAGGCCTTGTGTTTTGTGGTGAATTCCTTTGTTAATTTTTAATAAGGATCAAAACCTTTTTACTTTGTTGCACTCAAAGTAAACCATAGTAAAATCACATTCACCATGGGAAATAATTTAGTGAATCATTTTTATTAAATTATTTTTTATTAAAATTTAAAAACCCCGTGAGAAGAATTGAATAAATCATTATTTATTTAATTTTTTCTAGGAAATAATTATTTGATAATTATTTCTTATCACATTTGACTAAATCACCTAGGAATAATTAAATAAATCACTATTTATTTATTATTCCTCAATTCTATTTTTGGAATAATTGTTAAATCATTATTTAATAATTATTTCAATTTCACACCATTCTTAATCCTCATGAAATAATTAATAAATAATTTTATTTGTTAATTATTTGTAAATAAAGATATTTTACCATTTTGAATATATTCTCCCTCTCTCAATAGATACCATGGGGTCTCTCCCTCCTCCTCCGATGCTACTATATTTCCTTCTGATCAAGACATCATGGAATCCATGACCATCTTTGATTATCCTTGGGATGATATGCACAATCGTGCATACTTCCTTCCACAACAAACCCATGACCAATATGTTGTGGAGTCTAAAGACTTCATCCCTAGTGAATTCTAATGATTCATCACCCCTTAATTTGAACCCATAAATTTGAACCACACCCACCTTGTGGCCATTACATTACCACACAATGTTTGGATAAGGGGGCATTCACTTTTGAGAGTCTAGGAGAAGCAATTCTCCCCAAACCTCCAAGTGCATCTAGTAGTGTCAACTCTAGTACCATTCTTCCCCACCTTGAAGAACCTCTAGAGTATCAAACAACTTCATATAGCTCTAGGGATGAACAGCTGAATCATTCATCCATCTTACATCAACAACCTAGTCCCTTAGACATTGTTGTTGTTCAACCATCATTTCATCTAGGTTAGCATTAATTCATTATATCTGAAACTACTCCTTGGTATAGTGACACCATGTATGTGAACCCATACATTCATTCTATTTGCTTCATATATGCAGTGCCAAATGAAATTGATAATTGACCATTTCGTTTCTTTTACTGCATCATTTATTCGTTATTCCCACAATAAGACAACCATAAAATAAAAAATTGGTGAACCACATTATCAAAATGTGTTTCGAGTCCACTACTCTAAACGAATTTGACATGGCCATAGAATGCTATATACAAAAATGGGGCGCACACATTCCCCTCCATATTCTCATCATCCTTTCGAGGATCTCGTGTCAGTAGGAGTGGATGGTAGAATCCCTTATTTAAGCATTTCAAACATAATGGTGCTCCACAAACTCCTCTACATCGGGGCATCATTCCCACCTTTTCATACCTGATTAATCCCACCCATCATCATATAATGGGGGGAAATATATCATGCTTGGGGTCATGATGTCGTCCCTTGGCGACCTTCTCACTTTATTAACATAATTCTCAACCTATACCCCAACGATCTAGGTATCGTCGATTATCTTCCCATTCTTTGGATAGTTTGTCCTAACAGTCTCTCTGACGAGGCATATACACATAGTATATCATAGATGATTCATACCATATATTGAAACATTCTGCTATATGTGATACCACACTTACCACCTAGTCCCCAAGTTTGACTTACTAGGTGGGGATGATTCTATACCTCAACTTGTAGTTCATTCCAATGATCTTTTATTCCCTTAACTCTTCACCAAGAACCATCCTTCCAAGAAGCATTAAGGTCATGTTTTGACAAGCAAGGCCACCTATTTGAAAGTCTCAAATCAAAATTTCAATGGTCAATTTGTCCACTATGATATCCTGAAGATTTAGGGCCTACTCCTCCTCTCGAAATTCTCTAATAGCTCACAATGCAAATGAATTGGATTTGGGGGGAATGAAGCCCTTTTATAGGAACAACCATATTTTTCTTGTCACCCATTGTGACCAAACCATAGCTCAGTTTGAAAAACCATTAGCACCATTGAAAATCTCTCATCGAGTTCTCTAATGGGTCTCCATTTGTTTTTGGTTATTTAACACTTCACTAGGAAGACATTTTTTCCATGAGGTCTCACTTTGCTGCCTAGTAAAACAACATTTCTCCATTTGATCCACATGTACTCTGGTGCCACTTTACCTATGCACTGGTTAACTCACGTGCCATTTTCTTTCATTAGTAACCATCGTCTACTCATGTCTTTATGTTCCTCTCTGGGCCTCCTCAATGTGGGAGCATCATCGAGTCACCCTTTTTCAAAGCATAAGAGATGGGTCATCCTTGTATCTATGGAGTCTATTCCATGTAACCTTTTAGAGTGAAGTGTACCTTGGTTCCAACCTTTATCATTTTTTGGTGCCTCGAATCAAGAAAATGGAATCATCATTTCCCTTTGACTTGGTTGTTTCTCACATGCTCGAAGCCAACAAATTATCGCATGATTGAGAATCATACATGTTATCGGGAAAAGTGTCTATTTAGAACTGCTTTATCCCACTAAGGTGTGACAGCTACCTTAGAAACAAACCGAGAAAACTACTTTTGTATTCTTCTTTAAGAACTATAAACAAAGAGGAATAGGATGAACCAACCTGTGTCTTGCACTAGTCCTTCGATCCAATCTCTCTCCTCTTTGACAGCTTCCAGCTACCTGCTCCCTTACTTGCCCAGCTTCACCAAATACATGTAAGATCACAGAAGAAGGAAACTATACAAAGACATGGGTTTACATTCATAAATAACTTAGGATCAGATTTAAGTTAACCATACAAATGTAATAAGCATCAATGGTACAAAAGCATGGAGAAGAAACTCAAATAGTTTTTATTGATATACAAGAAGATCTAGGAGGAGTTACAACCGATGATTCCTGACCCAGCATCAACCTCCCAGCAAAGAATTCTCTTCTTCACCCCCAACAAAGCATAGATCACCCAATTCTCTGATATGTATCTCAAAACCAACAGCAATTCCTTACAATGTGCAAAATTCCAGCCTCTGGATCTCTGGGATGAGGGATCCATATATAGATGTATGCAAGGAGGATGAGTCAGCTCATGATTTGATTAGTGGCTTCTCTCTGTCAGTTCTTACTTCCACTTGGAGACTGAAAGCCTCTTACTCATCCTTGGTCGAATTCAGTGAGGCAAGTGTCATTGGAGAAGATTCTGGAAGCTTCCATGATCTCTCCACCTCACGGAATGACACTTCCATTTGTCATTTCCCACTCAACGCACCCTGGTAGTGCATTTAGGTGCGTTGTAACGCACCTAGCTAGTGGATTTAGGTGCTATGCAACGCACTTGGCTAGTGGAGCAGCTAAAATGATCCTGTTTTGACTTATTCTGAGCAGTTTCTGGTGGAGAACTTCTGGGAGAAGCTGTAATTTGTTGACCTTGTTCCTTTAGGGGTTGGAACAACACTTTTAGGGACTTAGGAGCCCTTGGTTTATGGACATTTCATGCTTGGAGCTGTAAGGCACAAAAATGTCTATAACAGTTGCCCCCTAAAGTATGAGGCCGTTTATCGAGTGAAATGCTTTATTAGGAGGATCCGAAGTTCTTTCAATGCTGGGAGGAGACCTGTAATAAGATACAATACAATACATTATCTTCATACTGTTTTCATGATCTAGCTGAGGCGGGCATTCCCATGCTCAGCTTTATAAATTCATTTTCATGTACATAGGACAGACAATCGTCTGATGGTAGACTGATGATTCTGATAGAGCCATCATCCTTTTGGTAGGATGATTATCTGTGCTGTAATGCTGTACATTTCAATGTCTTTATTTTCCTGAATATATATCGCAGCCCAGATGGATGAAACTAGATCCGGGGTCTTCAATCTCGTCCGATCTTCACTCGAAGTACAAGTCGATCCATGTGAGAAATGTTTTGAAGTCGAACATGGAAGGACATCACTTGATTACCAGTCAATGATGTAAACTGTTAACAAGCGTGAGAGGAATCACCGATAATGATAATGACCCTCAAGGTACTGCAGTACAATTCACGTGGTGTGAATAAAGGACTTGGCGTCGAACACCACGCAAAATCTTTCGGTCGAAGGTCATTGATGTAAACCTGTCGCCGGAAGTGAGAAACTTGCCATTGAGGCATGCAAGCTTCAAAGTACTGAATGGGGTGTTCCTAGATCAACTTCTTGGATAATGAGCTGATGTCGACAAGAAGTGATCCATCACAGGAGGGCCTTAATGAATCCCACATCAATGACACGGAACAGAACAAATTATTTTGATGGAGGTGAAAACGATCTGATGATATATGGTTCAGGGTGGCGATCATGAAAGAATGGAGTATAATGTATGGTAGTGGGCGGGACATAGGTGGCCTTTCTGGATGACTTCTCTTGAACATGTCAGCGACACTTATGTGATGGATTGGTAGCATTAACCCCAAATGTGGATGGTATGGTGATACCATGGCGATGTGACCGGTGAATGAAACAACCCAACCCGACTCGGGCACGGAGTGGAAGTGTCATGTTCAAGAGCGACTTGCTACCAATAAAGATTCTTTGAGTTTTCTTCCCAATTTTTCCCCAGTCATTGCTGACCAGTACCTCTTTATTTTTGTCAAGCTTGAGGAGGATAACATATGCTTGTTCTATAATTTGCCCTTCGGGCAAACCCATCGCTATGTTTTAACGAGCCTAGCGATAGTGAAACTCGTTCTCGTCTAAAGACAATTTTGTCGCTATTAATCTTTTTAACGAGTCTAACGACAAAGATAACTCGGTCCTTTTCATTTTTAGAGAGTCTCAAAAGGTACGTAAAGGTAACTCCAAAATTCCTTTTTCGTCATCTAATCCCTTAAGTCCGAAAAAGTATAAAAAAATGCAGAAGGGATGAATTTTCGATTAGCTTTAACGAGCCGAACAAAACAAGCACTCCATCTTTTTGTGCAATAATCCCTCAGGTCCAAAAAGATTAAAATCTAGAGGAGGGATAGCACTTCCTGTCGCTTTAACGAGCTGGAAGGCCAAAACTCAGCAATCTTTTCATATTTTACGAGTCAGAAAAGAGCTTAAAGAAGACTCGTCTTTTGAGGAACGAGTGATAAAAAGGGTAGCAGCTGATTCCAGGTAAGGTTTGGAATTTTCCAATCATGGCAGTGTTACAAGGATGGCTAGTGAAATCACTCTTCGCAGCTGTTCCTCAAAATGGGTAAACAATCAAATGGAGGTGAATGATCGGCCAATGGAAAAGTGGAGGTGACGGTGCAAACATGACCAAGGCTTTAATGGCTGAAGTACTACATTCATGGTGGTTATTTACCAGGGAATAGTTCATTTTTTAACGAGCTTAAACGCGGGTGGAAACATTTGCTCGGTGCGGGTTTATTTTTTAACGAGCTTGAACCTTGCAGTAACACTGCTCGATTAATCCAGTCATATGATAAGAATGTCTCATATAAAAATGGAAACTTTTAGATTTTTTCCCCACATCCTTTCTTTATGCAAGTTAGGTGACGACTAATCCTACGAGTTTAAAGGGTTAGAGGTCCTAAAAATTTAAAAAATAAATAGTCGCCCATCGCTTGCACTCCAAAAGGTTTGCATGCCCCCAGGTATAAAACAGAGTTTCAAGGTCACCCTCTATTCGAGCTGACAAAACATTTGTTTTATCAGGAAGGGTACTACCTCTTACAGGTTACCCAAAGATTGTTCTATTTACGGCGTAAACAAAACACTTCTCTGGCGATGTCTACCGAGATAAACAAAGGTGAGTGGTGGCACTCGCCAACTCACATAACTTTGACAAGAGAATCCTGTACTAGAATAACCCCCTCTTCCAATCACGGACGGGGGTACAGACTAGGCATATTCTCCCGCGGAAACCTACTCTATACCCGAAGTTTTCCTGCCGAAGCAGACCAGGATGCATGCCCCCTGGGTTTCAGTCATATCCCTCCGAATTACTCGCGCTCATCGGGAGGACGGACTGGGGATTGAGACATTTCTTGCGTGAAAAGACCATTTAGGGACGGTATATGACTATTTGCTATGCGTGATCCGGGAAATGAAAGCTGGTCCATGAGCTTGACCACTCTTCCTTCATGCGGAAAACACATTACTCTAAAGAGTGAGGAGACAATCGCTCCCATGCAATAAATATAGTCTCGTCCAAGGAGTAGGTTATAATCCAAGGGTCCTTGAACTACCATTAGGTTCATGCGAATTGTCTTCCTTCTCAATGTTATGGGCACATCGGGAAGGATCCCTAAAGGTCGACTGGTTCCTTTATCAAAGCCTGTCAGATTTCTTGTCTCACGCAAAAGCGATGGCGAACCAAGCGCTTTCCAAGCAGTTGAGGAAAGGATACTCACAGAAGCCCGCTCATCTATGATGGTACCAGCCATAACCATTCTATATATTTGAACGATAATTTGGAATGGTATGCTTGCTGGTAAACGGGGTCTGCCTAGTTGATTCCAGTCGAAGGAAACAACTAGGTTGCTTGGAGGTGGGACCGAATAGACGGCTGGGTATGGCTCTGACGAACTTCCTTCCTGCGGTAAAGGAATGGGTAGATTGCCCCCATGTTCGTCGGAGTTTGTGTTTATGAAGAGAATTTGAACGGTGTCATCCTTGTTCTCTTTAGTGACTGTATCATCTGAAGATGAAACCTCTGAAGGCAAGACTGGGTCAACTGTCGCCTAGACCTTTTGACTTTCATCTGGTATGGATCTAGATGGTTTATCTTCAATGATAGGCGCTTCAGCCGACCACCTGAGCGGGCCAGCTGGATTCTCAACTAGTGACAGACTCGGCAAGAGTTTTTTATATCCAGGAGGAATTCGTAACGGTGAAACTGGACGATCATCCAAAACTCTTTTAGCTTCGTCTAAGAAGGGACCACGGTGGATGGCATGATTGCCTTCGCACAGTTTAGAAGGAAATCTAGCTTTCCCTTTTTGTCCTGGGGCTTCACTTTCACTAGTTGACGGTGTGCTTTCAACATGATCATCAGAGGTTGACGACACCGGTTTGTGCAAACGAGGAGACCAGTCCCTTAGTATCTGGGGGATGCAAGGACAATTTCTGTGAAAGTGGTCTCCTTTGCAAATGACACATGGCGATTTAGGCCTGGTCGGTGCAGTGTGTGGATTTTCGTTAGACGACACTCGTTTTCCCCCATTTGCCTTTGGTTCTTTTTTCTTCTTCTCTTTCTTCTTATTTTCCTTCTTCTCCTTAGGAACTTGGCTTTTAGCTTTTCCAGCTCCATCAAGCGAAGAGGAAGGAGGAGAGCAAGAATTAGAGGAAGTAGAAGGCTGGTGGGCAACTCTGGACTCGTCTAATTGCTAATTCGATTGTTCAGGAATAGTGGTGTTCGGAACGACAGAGGTTGAGAAGAGCCATACTGGCAAGCCAATTGTCAGTCCTGGAAGCGACAATGTGGCCATATGGGGCACACCAACATCTCCCCAAGAGGAGAAGGGACTAGGATTTCCACCAAGGGTAATTCCTTGGTTGGTAAGCTCCATTTTCTCAATCCAAGATCAACGTAGGAAAGGGTTATGAATATTCCGTTTAAAATAAATTTTAACACGCTTTGACACAACTTGTTTTTTCAGTTTTTAAGAGTCAAGAAAAAAAAAAGATGGCTCTAGTCTCCTTCGATTTTTAATGAGCCTGAAGTGACAAGTGCTCAGATGGACCTTTTCTGTTAAGGAGTCTGAAAAGGAACGAAAGGGACTGCTCTGGAGGTCTAGGTAGAGGGAGTACCAAACCAATCGCAAAACTACAGAATACTTTTTACGGTACGACAGTCAATCTTTCCTAATGTTGTGTTCGGTGCATTGCGATCAGTAGGGCGGCCGACACGGCTTTCTATGGATAAAGGATTTAAGCCTATAGGGGTCTCCCAATAGATACTCGATGGTACGTGGGAGCACAAGTCCGTACTGGAACTTATCGTCTCAAGGTGGAGGAATCACCCAACCATCGATGAGGACAACAGTTACCAGGCTTTACGGCGCCAGAATACGTCTCTAGCCTAGACCTCTAAATGTTGTTCGTTAAGTTCCAAAGCGTTGTTAGGTTCATTGAATTTATTTTAAGTTAATCTTTCTTATGAAGTTTGCCTTTTGGGTTCACCACGAGATGTAGATGTAATTCCTAAAATGCAATCTAAAGATGATAAATAAACTTTTATCTCTTTTCAGCAATGAAAATCCTAGCTACTAGGGGAAAATAAAGACACAATCTTTTCGCAAAGAGCAAATAGCACACTGTAAATGCACTTTCCTAAATCAATCCAAACATGTTGTCAATATGCAAATGCACATGCATGTATTTGATTTTCACTTTCTTAATATTGATGCTAAAAAGAAAGTTGATGTACAAATCTGAATTTGCTTTCAAGTGACAAACACAAACAAGCTTCTTTTCGAAATCAAAAGGTAGAGATGATTACGACACTTTATGATTTTGAAATAAAAACTCGTTTCGACACTAGAAAGTCACAAATTCAAACCAAAGGCAAAAGTAAAAGCATAATCGACCATCAACAGCAAATAAACTTTATCCTATGATCAAAATCGACACTTGCGACAAATCTAAATCAGAGGACGACAGTACGACTATTATACTTTTGCAATGGAAAAATGTAAACGACTCAACAAACACATAAAAACATCTACAGTTATTTTGTACAAATGAGGCAGAATATCAGTAAGGAAAAGGGGTTTGAAACAGTCATATATTGATCACAGGCTGCAAAAATCAGAGACAAAACTGGAAAGAATGAAGCAAAGAACCTCAGCTGCACAAGGCTAGGCTGATCAGCGCACCTGTTACACAGAGAAACTGCATTGCAGCACAAGTAGCCCTCTCAGGAAGTGCGCTGAAATGCAGAACCTCTTCACAGTGCCTGCGCTGGGGCAGAAACGAGAATTCTATCCGGGTTCTGGGTCACAGTTTGCAGTTTAATCTTTGGTTTTTGGTCGAGTAAAAGCAATCAGTAATGCACAATCAGAGGTGGATCTAAGGGGGGTCTAAGAGCTATCACAAGGGCAACCAGTTAGTCTATGAATCAGTTGTTCAAATCATAAACAGATCCAGTGAATGGATTGAAGCAGCAGATGTCTAATTTTCATTTGTTAATGGCAAATGCAGTTCGATTGCTACTTATAAGTTTATGAAATAAACAACACGAGAAACACAAACAAACTAATTAGACACGATCCCCAGTGGAGTCGCCATTTTGTTATCGGGAAAAGTGTCTATTTAGAACTACTCTATCCCACTAAGGTGTGACAGCTACCTTAGAAACAAACAGAGAAAACTACTTTTATATTCTTCTTTAAGAACTATAAACAAAGAGGAATAGGATGAACCAACCTGTGTCTTGCGCTAGTCCTTCAATCCAATCTCTCTCCTCTTTGATAGCTTCCAACTACCTGCTCCCTTACTTGCCCAGCTTCACCAAATACCTGTAAGATCATAGAAGAAGGAAACTATACAAAGACATGGGTTTACATTCATAAATAACTTAGGATCAGATTTAAGTTAACCATACAAATGTAATAAGCATCAATGGTACAAAAGCATGGAGAAGAAACTCAAATAGTTTTTATTGATATACAAGAAGATCCAGGAGGAGTTACAACAGATGATTCCTGACCCGGCATCAACCTCCCAGCAAAGAAGTCCCTTCTTCACCCCCAACAAAGCATAGATCACCCAATTCTCTGATATGTATCTCAAAACCAACAACAATTCCTTACAATGTGCAAAATTCCAGCCTCTGGATCTCTGGGATGAGGGATCCATATATAGATGTATGCAAGGAGGACGAGTCAGCTCATGATTTGATTAGTGGCTTCTCTCTGTCAGTTCTTGCTTCCACTTGGAGACTGAAAGCCTCTTACTCATCCTTGGTCGAATTCAGTGAGGCAAGTGTCATTGGAGAAGATTCTGGAAGCTTCCATGGTCTCTCCACCTCGCGGAATGACACTGCCATTTGTCATTTCCTGCTCAACGCACCCTAGTAGTGCATTTAGGTGCATTGCAACGCACCTAGCTAGTGGATTTAGGTGCTATGCAACGCACTTGGCTAGTGGAGCAGCTGAAATGATCCTGTTTTGACTTATTCTGAGCAGTTTCTGGTGGAGAACTTCTGGGAGAAGCTGTAATTTGTTGACCTTGTTCCTTTAGGGGTTGGAACAATACTTTTAGGGACTTAGGAGCCCTTGGTTTATGGACATTTCATGCTTGGAGCTGTAAGGCACAAAAATGTCTATAACAATACACTTGATGGTCTAGTGATCCAAACAATTGTACCTATGATTCACAGGTCTGTGTGAGATGTTAAAGACCTCATGAGGGTGTGGCCCTTTAGGTAGCTCCCTGCCTGCCCAAATGTATGTAGATGTTGATCCAGCCTCAGATGTAGATCCGTAGATTTGATGGGTTCGGTTTTAGTCGCTTGCAATGCCCACAACATGCATGTTTCCTTCGGATGATCCATTTATATCTTTAGAACCCTTTCTTATTCCACAGGGATTCCTTGGCTATGATCCCCCCTCACCATGTCAGCTTGAGGGGCATATCTCTCATGTACTTAGATGTTATTGTATTTAGTCTCGACCTTTGTTTTTCCAAGCACATTATGTATATGGTAATCATTATATTATTTTATGGCCCTTTGATGCCATCACATCATGTATCTTGTACTTGGTAGCTCAGTCCCACATTTTTGGGCTCACCATTATTGCTTGTACTCATTTATCTCGACGGGTATGGTTATGCCTCCCCCGCCTCATTTTGAGATCATGTAATCCAAAATAAAAGGAGACTTATATCAGTTTAGTAGGTCTCAACCCCTCCATTCCTCCATCCTTCCTTGCATTTCTTCAATTGTATCTCTCTCTCTCTCTCTCTCTCTCTCTCTCTCTCTCTCTCTCTCTCTCTCTCTCTCTCCTTCGATGTCTTAAGGAAGTGTAACCTACAACAAATTTTGGTCATAAAATTTTCTCTTATTAATAATATGCTGGGGATGAATATTTTATCACCTAATAAATGATCACCTAACCATTTCCAACTAGGTGTATCAAAATACACCATGTAGGATTAATTTTACCATAGTAAAATCACTTTTATCAAATTATTTCTTATTAAAATTTAAAAACCCCATGAGAATAGTTGAATAAATAATTATTTAGTTAATTTTTTTCTATGAATAATTATTAAATAGTTATTTGATAATTATTCCTTGTCACATTTGACTAAATCAATTAGGAATAATTAAATAAATCACTATTTATTTATTATTCCTTAATTCTAATTGTAGAATTGTTGCATCTAAATTTGCAAAGATCTATTACTCTATGATCTAGTGTCTATTCAGACCACTAGACAATGAAAAGCAAGACCAATATAACAATATAGGAGCCCCAATCCCAAATTTTCAGTCATGTAGCAAATAGTCGAATCTATGCTATAGAGAAATGAGATCACACCTAGTATCCTCACATATAGGGGAAGGTTTTTGACTTCAATGCAGATCTTGCACTCCAACATGTCCGCAACAGATATTTATCCCTGCACAAAATCACAACCAAACAATGACAACAAGTGATCTCCCTCAGAAGATCATTACATCAAAGGCAATAGAAACAACCACACAAGATGTTGAACATAAGTTTATGTAAGGAAGGGAACATATGTTATCATTAATCATGAAAAACCAATACAATGCTATACCTTCACCTCCAAGCCTCCTCTCCATAATCCGATAGAGTTTCCCACAATATCTAATAAATGAGTATGAAGAGTAGCATACAATGGAAGAATACCTCACAAGCTCACTCTAATAGTAGAATGGAAGCATGGGCTCAAGATCCATCTCCCAAAACTAACTCTCCAAAAAATAGTATGGCCTTATTTAATGATCCAGTATAATTAGGTAGAATAAATGCCTGAGGAGGATGTATCTAGATGCTCAGGACAAATAGAAGCCATAGAAACTTCTAACTAATAAGCCCTGGCCAACTTGAATATGTGACAAATCAAACTAATCTCCTAGGGACTAAGGCACTCTAGAAGCGATCCCTAGACGCTAGCACAGAAAGAGGAAAAATGTCCCTAGAAACCCTCTTAAGGAAAGGATGAGGGAATTTAGAAGGCTCTTGACACCCTAATAGGCCTCTATGTGAGCATCTGGGGGCCAAACTGGAGAAAAATGAGTCCCAGTTCTGGAAAACATCAATCAATATCAAGGACTAAGGGTCAATGGTCCAGAGGGGTAAAATAAGTTGATAACAAATGCCCCCTAATGTATAAGGTCAGAAGAGAATTTGATTACCAAAATACATTACGATAAAGCTTGAAGGTCAATATAGGAATGAGGAAACAAATCCAAGGATGAAAATTAGAAAAATCTGGAGTTGAAATCTCATGTGTGCTGATAACAACCTCGAGGAGGGCATAACCATGATTGGTCATAAGAAGATACCAAACATGGCCGCAAAAACATACCCTACGAATCCATGATGTGAAATTCTAGAACACATCCACAAAGACATACGAAGTGGATCCATGTGACTCAACAGAAAGAGCATAGCCATTAACAAATACAATCCTAGATATATGTCATAGTATATAGCAGTAGGACTATGGACACATGACATACATAGAAGTGTCTCAAGATAGCCCTCAAAGTACATGACTGATACATAACTCCAATGTAGCATGGGAAGGATGTCATATAAAATTGAGATGTCCCTTACCTAGGGTCTTCAACATAAGCCCGATGGTACGAATCTACATCATGTGAATAGATGAGCTGATGTTGAGCATGGTAGAAATTGTATGATTACTAGAAAATGAGGTAAACTAGTAACATATGTGAGGGAATCCACCAATCAGGAAAATTGACCCCAAGGTACCTAGTACAATCCACTAAGTGTGAATAAATGAGATGATGTCAAACACTAGTGAACTTGAGCAATCAAAACCCAAAGATGTAAACCCACTGTCAATCGCGAGGAAGCCTGCCACTGAGGTCTTCAAGCTCTAAGGTATTATTTTTTCCTAGATCAAACTCTTGGTATAATGAGTTGAAGTCAAGAGGAGAAGAATTGTCGAAGGGGGGCCATAATGTGTCCCCCATCAATTGACATGGAACAAACCAAGATGACATGATTTATGGATGAATTCATGAAGAAATGAAGTACAATTTCCACAGGGATAGTGTTGGGTTGTGTTATTCTTTCCATGACTAGCCTACATAGTGAACCAAGGGATTAGAGGGGGGTAGAACCCCCCTTTCATTGTGCCGATTGTGCAGCGGGGGAGTCACAACAGGCTTTGAGGGAGGTGGGTAGCCCCCCTCTATGGGCTCTGGGGTAGCACCCTGGGAAAAAAGAATTTGGACCCTATATTAGGTTAGGCAAACCTACCTATGGTTTTGTGCATGATTTTCGCACATGGTTTTGGACGTGATGGTTTTCGGTCCATGGTTTTGGATGTGATGGTTTTTCGGTCCATGGTATTGGATGCTTCGGCATGTATAAATATGTATTGTAACATTGGAAGGAACATAATGAAAAATCAAGCTGGTAGTCTCGGTTTTGGGATCTAGGGAAAAATCTCTGTGTATGTGTTTTATGTGTTATGCTCTCGCGTTGTTTATTTTTGTGTTTTAGAATTCGTATGCAGGTAATTTATGTATGAGGTTAAAAACTACAGATAGCCGACTCAAAAAGTTCAACAGGCTACTTCAGATGGTCGACACAAGCTAACACTTCCTGCGAACACATAGCAGCATGACACAAGAGTGACTTGGAAGCATGACTAATGAGCACCATGTGATATCATGCAACGACATAGGAGGCATCGAAGTGGTGGGCCCCAGTATTGCAGCAATAATGCTGCAACTCCTGGAACTCCATTCTTTAATTTTATCAACCCGGTAGTTCGTAACAAACTTGGAAGCGACGGTGTTGTATGCACAAGTACTAGCTCTTGCCGCAGTTGTCACTTGGTCAGTTGGCACAAGTCTGCTAGGAGCTTAAGCCAACTTCTATGAGCTATTAGAAGAAGCATTTTAACTAATGAATGAAAGCTAACTCAAAGGGGCTAGTTTACTTGCAGAAAGAAACTGGAAAGCGGAAAGGAAATGCAAACCCTAGCAAACCCTAATTTTACCAGCTAACCCTACTGATGCGAAAAAGAGGATACAAGCTACTAAAAGAGATGCCATTGACTTCTAGGAAGGTAAAATGCATGTGTCTAAGTTATCACTATCTGAAGAAAACATCTTTTTGTATTTTTGAATAAGTTGTCACAATTATCATGCATACAATTTAACTATTTTTTATTGTGCAGAGGTGGATTGGCGAGAGGAAATGCTTGGAAGAAGTAGGGAAAGTTCAGAGAGGGCCTAAGGGGTCCCTAACACCCTTCCAAATAGTTTCACAGAGTTTGGCTATCAAGAAACCTCATTCGTGAGCTTCTACAGGAATTCTGCAGGGGTTCTACAAGATGTTTCGGGAATTTCTACAGGATGTTCAGAAATTTCTACAGGATGTTAAAAATTGGATTTTGGAGGATGGGTGAGTGAGGGAAGATGCATGAATGGATATGGAGGTAGGATAGGGGTCTGAAGTGGCCTAGGGACCGGTGGATGGAGTGGTGAGAATGTGTAGATAGCTAAGTTGGCTCAAAGAAGGCTTAAACAATGATGTACAAAAACTAGGGTTATGTGAGAAAATGTGGCAAACGTGAGGTAAGGATTCTAAGTAGAGGGTGGAGTGGATGGTGCTGATGGAGAATAAGCAGATGAAGGAGTGGTACAGGTGCTCTACAAGTCATTTTTCCAATCTGAACCAACAAATACTTGTAAATTCAAAGACCTAGTTTCGTTGACCTAATTTTCTAGCTGTCAGTAAAGAGAATGAACAGAAGTGTGACCTGCAATACAACCATGTATTTTAACTCATGCAATGAAGCAAACGAAATTCTGAACTTGTAAGCAACTTCTACACATGAAGATCAAACACTAGTGACTGCATGGCAAAGCAAAATCATTGTTTTTGTGGGCAGCAAAGTCATCCTAGTCACAGCTCCTAATCCCACTGAGGGAGAGGTGAAATCACAGATGTTTGTTGGCCCTTTTCTTGAAGATTTTTCTGTTAACAACCTATCAGCTTAATCTGAGCATGAAAATCTATTTTACTCATCAAAAACAACCTAAATAAGAAAACAAGGTTTAAATCTAAATAACAGATTTTATTCTAAGAATGCAGCAAAGACACATGAAAGTAAACAAAGGAGGTACTGGGCACTTGAGGTGGGCCCAAACCCAAGAGCTATAGCCTCCTACGATAGATTTAGAGCTGGTGCAAATCTGGATTCATCTTTATTGATCAAAAGAAATGTTACACTCCAAAAACTGTCCACAAGGAGAACTTAAAAATGTGCTGAAAGCAAAGCTAATCTACTGCCTAAAAATCGAACTACAAAATGACTACAAAATGAATACAAAATGACTATAAAGTGACTAACTAAAATGAGGCCCTAAGCCCTCTTATTTGTACAAATTTAGGACCCCAACAGTCCTCCTAAACTTTAGGGACTCGTCTGCACAAAACTTGTAGTTAACAGCAGTCCTACTTGACTTGCTTGGCTGCCCTTGCGTTAATTGATTTGGTGGCCCTTGAACTCCAAGCTGATGGTGGAAAATTCGAGGTAAGGGCCCATAAATGAAGGGGACACCTTCCTACAAATCCTCTCCCTTGTTCTCCCACGAATTTGGCTGCCAAGTGCTCATTTACACCTTTGATTTTGTCTCCAAATTGACCAAAAAGGCTACACAAAGCACACATTAGACTTGTTGGCATAATAACTAACCCAATTCACTCTATTAGCATAAATATAATAAAAAACATGCAATAAACTAATGAGAATGGTGGATTAAGTCAAATTAGGAGGTTGAATGAGCCCAAATAATTATCCATTTTTCAGGCTCATCATCACCCCCCTACTGAAAGTGTTGCTCATCCTCTGAGCAACCAATCTATCTCCTCTTCTTTGATGGCCCTGGTGGCCTCCCTGTCATGCCAAGATTTTGAAGTGATTTCCTCTTCTCAGTCATGAAACCATGCTTTTCTCTCTACTCCTTCCCACTGCCTGTGCTTCTTTTCCTAGAGAATTCTCAACTTCCTGTAGAACTGTCTCAGCATCCTGTAGAACTGTCTTTGAGTCCATTATCTGAATTCTCTCTCTCCAAGTGAAGGTTTTTGGCTTCCTCATTCATAGGTGATGGACATCCTTGAAGGAGGCTCCTCCTTTTGTTTAGCTTTTGTGTCCTTAATGACAATTTTCTCCTTTGTCTGTGGTTTGGGTCTGCCCACTTTGATCCATGTGCTCCTTCTCGCCTTAAAATACATGGAATGCTCCCTCTTTCACTTCTCCTTCTGCTTGGGGGGTGTGCTTAGGGTGGCCAGCACAGATTTTGCCTCCCTAGCTAAAATCTCGGCCAATTTCTCCTTCTGCTGCCCTTTCCCCAAACTTCCTGTAGAAAGTCCTGTGGTGGCCATTTTCTGGCTTCCTGTAGAAGCAGTTTTTTGTCTTCTTGTAGAAACAATTTTCCCTGATTTGGCTTGCATGGCTGGGGGTGCCTTCTATTCGACTTGTGTTGTGGTTGCCTTGGGTTTTCCCTTACTTGTTTGGACTTTTTTCAGTCCTCTCTACTTTATTCTGAAATCTTTTTTCTTGGGTGCTTGTGCCATTGTTCCTCCCACAGTTTTAGGCTTCAACAATTTGGCCTTTGCCCCTTTTCCTCTCTGTTCTTGCCTTGCCTGAATGTCTTGTGTTTCTTCATCATTTGTTTTCTCATATTTTTCAATGTGTTCTTCTTCCTTGCCATCCTTTATTTTTCTTCAGCACTTCCACTAACTCATCAACATTAGTTCTTTGAGTATCCAGCCTTGTCCTCCCGCTCTCGCTTTTATTTGGCTCCTTGTATTTCTCTTGATCATGTAAAAGATCCCACCTATTCATTGTATTACTGTACTATGACAAGACACAAACTTACTGTTCCTAGTTAGTTAATTACATGCCTTCAATGGTCCAACCTACGACTGATTTCCACCTTACACTTATTTCATCTCATTAGTCTTATGGTCAATTTTAAGTTGCACCAATGTTTGCTAAACCTTCATTTGTACAATTTTGGGCACCTTCAATTAATCCTTCTTGTTGTAGCCGATTGTCAGCTGCCAAGCCTGATCCGTCACAGTAAATAAATTTTGCATTCCTAGCCTGATCGCTTTTATAAGCACTCTCAAAGTATTGTTCCCCTGTTCTCGATTTAGACAGCTCCAAACTAGCTTGGATCTGTGACATAATATTCATGTCTCTCCTTTGATGTGAGACTCTATTTCCATTCTCCAAGTCCCCTACCAACTTTAAGATTTCCATCCCTTTACAATCCTGGATCACCTGCATCAAATTCTGATATGATACCTTACTCTATTTTAACAATTATGTTCATGCATGCAAAAGACCCTAACCAAGTTTTTTCTTCGGTTCTCTTCTTTTTTTGGTAGAAAGAGATCTCAAGGACATTAAAAATTCTTCAGCTATATGGTTATCAGAGGAAGAGTTTTTCTTCTATAGATAGAGGACAGAGACCAAGTTTTCTTCTCAGGACACATTCAGATATGCAAATTTTAAAATTTTCATCCATAAGCTGGCTCTCACAGCTGCATATGCCTTCCTTATAAGAGAATTTTAGACCGGAAACGTGGAGAGATGCAGAAAAACTGAGAAATTCCATGCAACACATGATCACACTGCTATTTTTGACTTACAGGCAAACTGGTCTCTAATTCTCCTACTCCAAACAGTTCAATTCACCACCTTTCAAAATATATATCATGCATGGAAGAGTGTTATCGAGCCTACCCTTCTCGGAACTCCAAATTTGATGAGGGAAAGCTCAGGTTTCTTTGTTCCAGAACGTTGTGCCATACTTCCTGTAGAAGACCCCCCGTTTCCTGTAGAATGCCCTTGCGTAGGTGGGTTTAAAAAAATGGCTGAGAAAGCTTGGTTTGCCGCTATGGGGCTGGTATGGAGCTTGTTGCAGCTGCAAGGACTATGATAAACTGGAAACAACAGTGGTGAGAGTTCGATTGGCTATTTATGAAGATCTCCGTTGATGGAGGGTGAGCTGGCCAACTGCACGTTGGCCCCATGCAGATAGTTGGTCCCCACTGCAGTGTTTAACTATTTGTTCTCTACCTGTAATCTCGTCCATCAATCACGCTGAAGTTTAACTGGTCATCACTACTTGTTTTCCGATTTCCTCTTGAGATTGCTGAGTGCACGTGTCTCATTCACCCACCGAGCGCTATTGAACCGGATGACGACGGTTAGTTAGCTAGCCACCAATATTTTTCTAATCCCGACCATCTCATTGCTCATGTTGTTTCCGAATTACATTCATGCAATCAGAGGAATGAGCTTTAGTCACGTACCTGAAGCCAAATGGTTGTTGTGAGGTGCTTTTTGCTGCTGCATGCATCTGTTTCGGTGGTTGCATGATGGATCCTTTGTGCTATAAGCTCTTTACTGTCTTATGTGTGGTTATTTTTCTTGTGCAGGTATCCTCTAGCCGGATCTAAGCTTCAGGAGTTTGTTTCCACGTTCAGATCTGCACCGTCAAGTTGCTGCTGCTGAATTTTCACAGGACCAAAACTTGTTTTCGCCATTGCTCCTGAACGATAGATCGGATCGATCTGAAACTTGCTGAGCATGTTCCTATCATCATTATGCACCTCCCATAGCAAAATTGCGATCAATGGATGCACATATTTCGAGAAAAACAGAAAATGGATAAAGATTTCAGAGATCAATTTCTCAGAAGCCGTGCACTGTAATCGGTTGAAACTACTTGGGTAGGCTACTATCACGCAAGTGCATCTCCCCATGAAACAGGTTTTGAAACGGATGCACGGATATTAAGAAGATTCAAAAATGGTTGATGGTGATGGAGGCTTATTTCTTGGAAACCGTGCACCGGAATTGGCTGAAACTGCTCAGGCATGTTTCCATCACCCTTGTACAATTTCCCATAAAACGGTTTTTCAAATGGATGCATGGTTTTCAAGTTAGGGCAAAAACAAATTCTGTTCTATGTATTTTTTTCTTCAAAGCATTCTGCAAGTTTTGGCATGGTGAAAAATAATGAGCTTGGGTTGTGATGTATGCATGGAGATGATGGAGGAGGAGTTTGAAAATTGCAGGAGGACTTCTGAACCCTTGAGGAAGCTACCATGTTCGCCAAACTACTTGTTTTCAATCCATTTTTAACTTCTTGTAATTTCTACAGGAACTTCCTGTAGAAAACACAGTTTTGAGGAAAGAAGCACAATGACATGGAAAAAATGATGGAAAAGGGTGAGGGATGGAAAAATGGATGTGTGCAGGCCTCATGGACATATTCCCAGCCTTCGGGTCCTCTTCGGAGATCAATTTGGCTTTTTTGTAAGCTTCTTGTAGAAGACACAGAACTTCCTGTAGAAAACACAGTTTTCATAAAAGAAGCACAATGAGGTGGAAAAAATGATGGAAAAGGGTGAGGAATGGAAAAATGGATGCTTGCAGGCATAACCAATAGATTCCAAGCTTTAGATTCCCTTCCAAAATCGAATCTGGCTCGCTTGAAGGTTCTACAGGATGTTTCCTGTAGAAATACAGAACTTCCTGTAGAAGGCACAAAAATTCCTTTGTCTTTGTTTTGAGTGATCCTCCTGACCTGCAATGTCCTTCTTGTAACCTGCAATTATCCAATGGAAATTAGGTTTATTTTTATTTCTCTTTTCTCCTTTTTTTTTTTGAAAAACAACTAGGGCGCGTCATGGAGGTTTTCACCCTAATTGCCTGCAATGGGTGCCTCCAAGGGAGATTTTCACCCATAGATCTTATTCTCTTTTCTCTTTTTTTCCCAACCCATTGACCGCCTCATGGAGGTTTTCAATCAATGAGCCAATATAAGGCGCCTCCGAGGAGGTTTTCACCTTAGACTTTTATTTTCATCTTATTTTCGTTTTTTCTTTTTCTTTTTCTTTTTTTTCTTGCGACCCTACCCTACTTGAAAAAAACAAATTTTTTTCAAGTATAAGAATACTTCCAATGGAGCCATGTGCACATCGAGATTAGAGATAAAATGATGTGGCAGCTTGAAATGCATGCTTTGACAGCTATCCAGATCTCAGAGAACAAATGATTTGACTTTGAAGGGATCAAAAATAGCTGAGGAAGAGAGTACTGCTGCAACTTAGTGACTGTTTGGAACCATGTCTCAATATAGCTTTGATATCCTTGGTCCTTTTGCTGATCTGGATCATTCTCCATATCTTCTTCTATCATGACCTTCACATCTTCCTCTTTTTGTTGACTTTTATCTTGACTACGTGGAGGGTTTGATGGTAACCATGAGGGAACTCTCTCGATCTCTGCTTCTGATGTCTTTTCTTTATCAAGTGTATCCCATGGTGCTTTGATCTCCTCTTTTGAATCTTCTTGTGCCTTTGGTCCTTCAATGTTTTCAATATAATCTCTACTTTGCAACACTCTTCCTGAGCTATGGTGAAGATCATTGAGCTCAAGAGGAGTCATTTGGACATGTTTTGTCTTAGCATTTCAATTGTGTTGAGTTGCTCCAATGGGCAGGTTTGGGAATGGTGGTACGGGTAGTGGAGTGGGGGTGTATATTTGTGATGGATGTGGATGGGGTTGCGGTTGGGCAGGCATTTCAAGTTGCCTTGGTGGAGCAGGAGGCAATGTTTGTGGATTAGCAGGTGGTGGAGGAAAAGAAGCGAGAGGAGTGTTGTATTGGGGCCTCCACCCCTGATGAGGTGCATTCCACTGAGGTTGTGGCTGAGCATAAGAGTGAAACAAATGAGTAGCTGGTTGGGAATAATATGGAGATGGATCCGACCAAGGAGGGGGTGTGGACCAGGAAGGATGAGTAGGGGGACCCCAAGAAGGCATGAAAGGGGCTTGATAGGGGTCATAATAGGTATCAGATGTCCCTTGCAGTTCTGGCTGGTAAGATCTAGGTCTATGTGGCCTCCTTTGGTTCATATAATAGAGTGGTTCAGTGGCTCCTTTGGCTCTCTGATATGTAGCTTTAAGTCCAGGCAAGGAAGTGCACTGATTCATAAGATGGTATTCTTCACAAACGAAACACACTTCTAGGGAGTGCATTGGACATTCGTTCCTAGGATGCCTTCTAGTGCACCTGAGACAAAAGATGGCCAAAACCCTCTTGGATTCCTCTTGCTTCCTTTGGATCTACAGGGTATCCAATTGCATGGCAAGAAACTGCCTCATATCACTCTTGAAATCTTCCATCTGATTCTCAAATTCATTTTTGGACAAGGTACTGCTCCCAACATTTCTTCTTGTAGCCATTTGCTCCAGAGGAATGGTTTCTTCTTCTTCTTCCCTTGAGGTTCTTCAAATATGTCTTGTTGTCCACCTAAGGGTTCTTTAATCACATCCATCAAAGAAGAGAGAATGTTGGTTGTGTGAAGTAGTGGGGTTGTTGTGCAATCATTTTTCTAACTTATCTCTACTCCTACAAGGCATGAAATGAAATCTTTTTGGTTGATTTTTGCTTTTTTCTACTGCTACCTACAAAATTGAAATAGATTGAACTGCAACTAACTATCTTGCTAAAATGAAAATGCGGAATTGAAATGAAAGAAGGAAAGGACTAATCTATTTTGCTCAAATGAAATTGCAGGAATGAAATGCTAATCTACGCTTGTGGATTTGAAATGCTAATCTACGCTTGCAGAAATGAAATTGCGGAATTTAAATGCTAATCTATGAAAGCAGGAAATATCTACTTTACTTTTGCAGAAATGAAATTACAGAAATGGAAATGAAATAAACTATTTAGCAGAAGGCGAAAGTAGGAAAATAGAAGAAAATCGGCAATCACCAATACTCTGACGCTTCCCCGGCAATGGTGCCAAAAAGATGGTGGGCCCCAGTATTGTAGCAATAATGCTGCAACTCTTGGAACTCCCTTCTTTAATTTTATCAACCCGGTAGTTCGTAACAAACTTGGAAGCGACGGTGCTGTATGCACAAGTACTAGCTCTTGCCGCAGTTGTCACTTGGTTAGCTGGAACAAGTCCGCTAGGAGCTTAAGCCAACTTCTATGAGCTCTTAGAAGAATCTTTTTAACTGATGAATGAAAGCTAACTCAAAGGGGCTAATTTACTTGCAGAAAGAAACTGGAAAGCGGAAAGGAAATGCAAACCCTAGCAAACCCTAATTTTACCAGCTAGCCCTACTGATGCGAAAAAGAGGATGCAAGCTACTGAAAGAGATGCCATTGACTTCTATGAAGGTAAAATTCATGTGTCTAAGTTATCACTATCTGAAGAAAACATCTTTTTTTATTTTTGAATAAGTTGTCATAATTATCATGCATACAATTTAACTGTTTTTTTACTGTGCAGAGGTGGATTGGCAAGAGGAAATGCTTGGAAGATTTCAGGAAGGTTCAGAGAGGGCATAAGGGGTCCCTAACACCCTTCCAAAGAGTTTCACAGAGTTTGGCTATCAAGAAACCTCATTCATGAGCTTCTATAGGAAGTCTTCAGGGGTTCTACAGGATGTTTCGGGAATTTCTACAGGATGTTCAGAAATTTCTACAGGATGTTTAAAAATTGGATTTTGGAGGATGGGTGAGTGAGGGAAGATGCATGAATGGATATGGAGGTAGGATAGGGGTTTGAAGTGGCCCAGGGACCGGTGGATGGAGTGGTGAGAATGTGTAGATAGCTAACTTGGCTCAAAGAAGGCTTAAACAATGATGTACAAAAACTAGGGTTATGTGAGAAAATGTAGCAAACGTGAGGTAAGGATTCTAAGTAGAGGGTGGAGTGGATGGTGCTGATGGAGAATAAGCAGATGAAGGAGTGGTACAGGTGCTCTGCAAGTCGTTTTTCAAATCTGAACCAACAAATACTTGTAAATTCAAAGACCTAGTTTCGTTGACCTAATTTGCTAGCTGTCAGTAAAGAGAATGAACAGAAGTGTGACCTGCAATATAACCATGTATTTTAAATCATGCAACTAAGAAAATGAAAGTCTGAACTTGTAACCAACTTCTACACATGAAGATCAAACACTAGTGATTGCATGGCAAAGCAAAATCAATGTTTTTGTGGGCAGCAAAGTCATCCTAGTCATAGCTCCTGATCCCACTGAGGGAGAGGTGAAACCACATATGTTTGTTGGCCCTTTTCTTGAAGCTTTTTCTGTTAACAACCTATCAACTAAATCTGAGCATGAAAAGCTATTTTACTCATCAAAAACAACCTAAATAATAAAATAAGGTTTAAATCTAAATAACAGATTTTATTCTAAGAATGCAGCAAAGACACATGAAAGTAAAAAAAGGAGGTACTGGGCACTTGAGATGGGTGCAACCCCAAGAGCTATAGCCTCCTAAGAGAGATTTAGAGCTGGTGCAAAGCTAGATTCATCTTTATTGATCAAAAGAAATGTTACACTCCAAAAACTGTCCACAAGGAGAACTTGAAAATGTGCTGAAAGCAAAGCTAATATACTGCCTAAAAATCGAACTACAAAATGACTACAAAATGACTACAAAATGAATACAAAATGACTATAAAGTGACTAACTGAAATGAGGCCCTAAGCCCTCTTATTTATACAAATTGAGGACCCCAACAGTCCTCCTAAACTTTAGGGACTCGGCTGCCCAAAACTTGCAGTTAACAACAGTCCTACTTGACTTGCTTGGCTGCCCTTATGTTAATTGATTTGGTGGCCCTTGAACTCCGAGCTGATGGTGGAGAATTCGAGGTAAGGGCCCATAAATGAAGGGGACACCTTCCTACAAACCCTCTCCCTTGTTCTCTCACGAATTTGGCTGCCAAGTGCTCATTTACACCTTTGATTTTGTCTCCAAATTGACCAAAAAGGCTACACAAAGCACACATTAGACTTGTTGGCATAATGGCTAACCCAATTCACTCTATTAGCATAAATATAATAAAAAACATGCAATAAACTAATGAGAATGGTGGATTAAGTCGAATTAGGAGGTTGAATGAGCCCAAATATTATCCATTTTTTGGGCTCATCATGAAGCACGCTCCATATGACTGGAAGAGAAACTAATTGGAAGAGTAATGAGACTCATATGGATGGTATGACTACTAGGAAAGTTAAAAGCAAATTGTGAGATAATGAAATAGACATGTGCCATGTTCAAGGGTGATGAAACTAACACTATCATTTTGATTACTAATGGAAATAAATGTTCCCTCCCTTCTCTTTCTATAAATTCATTTTTTGTAAAGTTTTCCCACAAGCCCGAAAAATAGATAAATGTATACAAGGGAGAACCTCCTAGCCATAGTAGACTATATTATTCCTTTTCCATAACTAGTATTTCCCAATCGAGAAGTGGGTTAAACTTATATTGGGTAGATGACCCTTCAAGTACTTTTATGAGCATGAAGGAGAGAAGTTCACTTGACAATACTTTCTAAATTAGGGATTCTAAAAAGAGCTTAAAGAAAACTCCTCTTAGAGGAATGAGTGGCATATAGGGTAGAAAATGGTTTCAGCAGTGTTTGAGCTTCTCATGACATAGTGAGGACAAGAGGTTGGCTAATAGGACCACTCATCATAGTTGTTCCTCCAAGAAAGGGTAAAACACCAATGGAAATTGAATAATAGGCCAACCAAATGATGACGATGGATAAGATAAATCAAGGCTCGACATGCAAAATTAGGCTGATAAAATGTGGCAATCATAAGCGATAAAATTGGTGGAATCCACCCTGTTATAGACATATTTGGGCACTGCAACCCCAATCATATATGTCCATAAACCAAGGGCTTCTAAGTCCCTAAAAGTGTTGTTTCATACTCTAAAGGAGCAAGGTCAGCTGATTACATCATCTCCCAGAAGTTCTCCATGAAAAACTACTCAGAACTGGTCAAAGTAGGACCATACAGATTGCCCAGTGCTAAGGGTGTGATGCATCTTACCTACCACATGCAAAAAGTTTGATGCATACTGGAAATCCCTTCTGTAGGGTGGGATGAGTGAGAACAGACAAATGGCACATGCAGTTTGCTCGGTGGAGACCCTAAGAATCTTCTAGAAGCTTCTCATTTGACACGTGCCTCTCTGAATTCACCCAAGGATGAGGAAGAGATCATGAAATCTCCAAGTGGAACCAAGAACTATCAGAGATATGACACTAATCAAAATCCCAGAAGCTAACTCACCCCCCTGCAAACATCTATATATGGATCCCCCATCCCAAAGATCCAGAGGCTAGAATTTTGTAATTTGAAAGGAAGTGCTATTTGTTTCTCTTTGAAGACATTGTTGGGTGATCTTTCTTTGTATGAGGTGAAGAGGGCTTTCATTCTAGGAGGATGGTGTTGGGTCAGACCAATGGGTTGTAATCCTCTCTTCTACTACTTCTATCAATAAAGCTATTTGATTTTTCCTCCATATTCTTGTATAGCTCTGAATCTTGTATTGATATATGCATTTGTATGGTTAATATACATTTGATCCTATATTGTTTATGGTGATAGATCTCTATGCTTTCATGGTTTTATGCTGCTTTGACTCTACAGGTGCTCTTTGAAGCGGGACAAGTAAGGAAGGATTGGCGAGATTCTGTCAAAAGGGAAAGGAAACAAGCAAGGAGCCAAGCAAGAGACTGAGGTTGGTACTCTCTCCTTCTTTCTCATCTGTCTCTCGTAAAGGAAAACACAAGTTACTTTAGTTTTTTTGTTTCTAAGATAGCTACCTGTCTTAGTCGGACTAGCAACTCTGAATAGACACTATTTTTCCTGATAACAAAATGGCGACTCCATTGCGAAGCGAATAGTTTGATTGCTTGTCTCTATCTGTTTGCTTCATAAACTACAGGCAGAGCCTAAAGTTAAGCCAGCTAGCCTTCGAACTTCATTTGCTATGCAAGTGCAAAGTAGATCAACGTTTCTTCAGTCAATCTCTGGGTTTGTTTATGAACTGAACAACTAACTTGCAAACATCCTAAGTGCCCTAGAGGTAGCTCAAGTAACCTCATTAGATCATCCCCTATACTTTGTATTTACTGAGTATCATTAGCTCAGCCTAAATACCTGAACTAAGCTACAAACTATGATAAAAAACCAAGTTAAAGTCTCCTCCCTAGACCATCGCACTATCTCCTTTTGGTAGACTAGGTGCATCGCACCTCCCATGTGCAGTAGGTGGGATGCATCCCTATTTCCCTGTGTTACATGTGTGAGGATTAGGTAAGACTGTTTCTGCCTCTAGATTTTGGTTTTTTCTTCACTGTCTTCAGCTTTATTCAGGAGTTTTGTTGTCTGTGATCAGTAGACCACTGTTGAAACCCCCTTCCTTTGCATTATTCAGCCTCCATTATACAAATAATTGTGAATGTTTTTATGTATTTTTCGCCATTTACAGTTCTCCTTTACAAAATAGTAGCCTAATTGAACTATCGTCCTTTGATTTGGAAGTGTCGCAAGTGTTTTTTTCAGTCAAAGAAAAGAATCCTCCCCTTTTTGATAGTCGATTACACTGTTACTCTTGTATTTGATCTGAATTAATAGTATTTCAAGTGTCGAAAGTAGTTTTCAATTCAAAATTGCAAATTGTCGTTTTATCTTCCTTTCTTTTTTTGAAAAGAAAATTGTTAGTACTGTCGCTTTGAAAGAAGAGATAATTCAGATTTGTATTTAGAATTCTTTTTGTCATTCACACATTAAGAAAGCGGAAAACAAATACATGCAAGTGCATTTTCATTTATACTTCTTGTTGATTTTGATTTAGGACAATGCATCTAGTGTGTGCTCTCTGCTCTATGTTGAAACGATTTCGCTTCTCTTTCCTTAGTAGCTAGGATTTTCATTGCAAAAATAAGAGTAAACGACTATTTATCATCTTAGATTGCATATTTAGGAGTTGTATATCTACATCACGCGATGAACCTTAAAGGCAAACTTCTTAAGAAAGATCAACCATAAAATAAATTCAATGAACATAAAAACGCTTTGGAACCTAACGCACAACATCTAGAAGTCTAGGCTAGAGACATATTCCGACATCATAAAGCCTGGTAACTGTCGCTTTCATCGTAGGTTGGGTGATTCCTCCTCTTTGAGACGAAAAGTGCCAGTACGGACTTGTTCTCCCATGTATCGTTGAGTATATATTGGGAGAACACAATAGGCTATATATTTTATCCTTGGGAAGCCATGTCTGCCACCTTACCGATCGTAATGCACTGAACACAGCATACGGGAAGATTGACTGCCATACCGTAAAAAGTATTCTGCAATTTTGTGATTGGTTTGGTAATCCCTCTGTCTAGATTTCCAGAGTAGTCTCTTTCGTTCCTTTTCAGACTCCTTAAAAGAAAAGGTCCATCTGAGCACTTGCCGCTTCAGGCTTATTAAAAATCAAAGCTAACTAGAGTCATCTTTAGCTTTTTCTCAACTGTTAAAAATTGAAAAAGCAAGTTGTGTCAAAGCATCTAAAATTCATTTAATTTGGAATAACATTTTCCCTCTTATTTTGAGTTGATCAAATAATCTGCAATCGTGGAAGAAAGTCAATCAAAACCCCATTATTCGTGTAGACTGACGAGTCAGCCATCTTTGACTCTAGAAACGAAACCATTCTCGGCCAATAGGACTCGTTTAACTCGGTCAAAGTCTCCTAGTTTGTTTGAAACTTGTGTTTCAACATCCTCTGAGACTCCAGTTACTCCAACCATTTTTGGTATCCCTGCTTCTACAGAAGAAGTTCTGCAATTATAAGAGGACATTAGAACTAATCCTAGTGTAACAGTAAACACTTCTATTCCTAAACCAGCTCCATATAGGGTTGACTCGAAAGGTGTTACCCCTCCAGCGTCTGTCGTTGTATAATCTATACCTTCTTCGGCAATAGAAATTTATTTTAGGACCTGACGGTCTACCTCTTCCACCTGGATTGATTTCTATAGAAGAGATTACGTAGGATCTCCATCTAGTACTCCATCGTATTTGGAACTGGGATCCACCTATATCCTTTTACTTCAGAAGTTAGTACCCCTTCATCGCAAGTTCCTATAGAATCGCTAGGAAGTCTTTTGGATAGACTCGATATGTATGGAAAACCATCGACATCTAGGATTGTGTCATCCGATACAGTGGTAGCAGAACCTCTTACCATCACTCCAAAAATGTTCACTAGTATACCATCTGTCCCAACTAGGTCTCAACTACTAGAGGGAGTCCACCTAGGGACTGTTTCAATAGTATGGTCTGTTCTTGTTTTTTTGTCTGGAATAATATCTGGAATTTCTTATGTTGAGTCTCAGCAAATTGATCCTTCACAACAGTATCAATTTGGGCAGTTTGGTCTCCAAAGGCTAATATTTCCTTTGAGCACTGGATTTCCACCGTATGGGGGCAATATGCCCTTTCATTGTTCCCTCTGGGAGAACAACCATATGAGAGTTCACAACCGAATTCGAGTCAAATTGGAATCACATCTAGTGGTTGGGTTCCAATACTGCCTCAATGACCAAGAGTTGTATACTCAATGAAACCAAGTCTACCTATGTCGAATATCCCCATTACACCAGTTATTGTGACGGTGTCGCAAGTACAAGCGTTGCCTATTGTATGCCAGCCTCAAGTTTCTCAGGTCGTAATACAACAGCCTCTTATCTCCACGACGCAACCACAATCGTTGATTGGTGGCTCCTTAACTGGAATGAATCAGGCTCAAACAGGTACTATTACCCCTAATCTTGGTCAAACATCCAGTATTGGGCAACAGCAAATGGTTTCACAACCATGGCTGGTGCAAAATCAACAACTGCAATTCCAGCAAGCTTACCAAGGACCTGAGCAATAAAAATTTCCAAGTAATGGGCAGCCATATATTCAAAATGGTTATCATCAATTATCCCAAAATGGTTATGCCCAGAAACCTTATCAAAGTTATCAACATCAAATACATTATGCTAGTATGCAAATACCTACTGCTCAGGAGATCCCATCTTATCCTAGGAATGCTTCGGTGAACCTGAATCAACAGTTGCCCTTTGTGGCGACTTTAGATTTACCAAATCTAAGTCGGCTAACAAACGATCCAATCGCTTATGCCCCTTGGTGGCCGGCGATTCCTCATAAACTTCAGTTAGATATTCCTAAATTCAATGGAAATCCGAGTGAAGTTCCGTCAAATCATGTGATGACCTTTCATTTATGGTGTTCCTCCAACACTCTAAATGATGATTCGATTAGGCTTTTCCTTTTTCAATGAACGTTAACTAGTCTAGCAACAAAATGGTACATCGAATTTCCTAGAGCTTCTTTTGACAACTTCAACGCCCTTGCCACCACCTTTTTAACCCATTTTCAGTTACAAATAAGGTACGAAACAGGAACAAAGCTTCCTACCAATTTCAAGCAAATGACAACCACTCACATATCCGATCATATTCATGAGTGGTGTCATCATCGTACAACAGTAAAAACATATGTTCCTGATCAGCTACTAGATGAATGGTTTATCAAGTCATAATTACCTTCTATTACAGAATATGTGGCAAAGGGAGGAGTCGTCACTGAAGAGCAAGTCATTGCTCGTGCGCAATATCTAGACTTGATCTATACTCAGTCTGGCACGCTCTATGACAAAATCCCTGATGCTCCCAGACCAGAATTTTCTTGTCCTCCTCCTCCTAAATCAAGCAAAGACTTTCATGCCAGCAATGGCATGATAGGTATGATCAACACGAAGTCCACAAAGGCTACATCTAAGAAAGCCCGTAAGGTTTCTGGTAAAAATGCAAATGAAGAACTTCTAGCCTTAGAGGTTAATTCCGTGTCGACCGACAAAGGAAAAGAACCAAAGAAACGAGGGGGCAAGAAGAAAGGGAAGAGAAAAAAGAAGAAACAGGATGATTCATCTCCTAAAAAATCTTCTGCAAACCCTTCTGTGCAAAAGAAACCCAGTAAGCCATGCCTCATATGCGATGAGGACCATTGGACGAGAGATTGTCCATATAAAGCCAAAGTTAAGAAAATCTTTAAGAATTCAAGAACTTCAACAGTATTGACTGACCCATTTTCGAACCCAGGAACCTATCTGGTTGCTAGCGACAATGCTTCCCCATCCCAAGTGCTTATGTTGTCCATTTAAAAATGAAAAAATGATGCTTTGATATTGACAAGGAATAAAGATTACGGGAATCCACAGCTGTCGAACAACGAGGCTACTGATCAACCTAGTAGTTTGAAAACAACTTCGACCGAAGTTGTGCCACCCATCACTCCTGAGCTAACAATAAAGCTGCCGAAGGGAGTAGTACACAAATCGACATTTAATCCTCGTGCCAGAGTGGCACAAAATTATAATATAGTAGAGGACCTAGCCCAATCACCTTCTGTTGTGTCGACACTTGAAGTACTGCAAAATTTCCCCTCCCAAAAGTACGCTCTATTATCAGCAATAGGTGGGATTGACCCAGTGGATTCTAATCTTGTGGCCTTTAATCATAAAGGATATGAACCTCAGTTACCAACTCAACTCGCTTTCCTCATTCAAGTGAAAACCCTCAACAAAACTATTCATCAAACAATTATTGATGAGGGGGCATCTACATGTATTATGTTATTGAGTTGCTAGAAAACTTTAGGATCACCACCCTTGTCGTGATCGTCAACAGCGTTAAAAGAATTCGATGGACGAACATACACTCCATAACGGATTTTGAGTAACCTACAAGTTGAACTGGGGGAAAAACAGTAGAAATTGATGTTGAAGTTATCGATGGAAATCTCGACTATAACATCCTACTGGGAAGGCCTTGGATTTATGCTATGGCTGCTGTTGTGTCAACGTACTTCAGAAAGATTGCATTTTCTTTTCAAGGAGGAATTACAATCGTTGACCAGCAAACATTTCTCCCCAACAGTTCAAAAGTTACGGGAATCATCCCAATGATCCATGGAAGCTCTTAGTTGCTTCAAAATATCAGAGTAGGCCTACCAAAAGACCCTACATTGATGGGTACTTTTGCCCTACTGCCTCCAACCAACCTGGCGGAAGTGGTCACGGTGGGAACCTGCAATATGGTATCTTCCATTAAGAAGATGTCTGAACACGATGTTAGCATGGATCATCACCAAGTATTGCCTCCAAGCCCAATAGAAATATTTTAGCAATCAATGTTCTCATCAAGTCTTTGGGTACATAGGTCTAAGGAGTATGGTACTTCTTCAGATACTTGGTTTCATGTACATTCTACAGGTGAAGGAATTGTTCAGTCAATGATCATAGAGGGGGCACCATGGGAAGATTACCACCATCATTCCCATCTTCTGGATTACAATGAAGATTTCTCTAGCGACCTTAATCATCCATCAGTTTTTGATTTTCTATCAAATACTGTAAATACGGTGGATTTCGAGCAAAATCTGTCTAATATTGAAGAAACTATCACCATAAATATCTGAACCAAACCAAATGTTTTTGAGAATATTCATGTCGGCAAATCTTGTTCTTCTTCAGAATTGGAAGTATATTACGCTCTCTTTCATGAGTTTAGAGATGTCTTTGCATGGTCATATCAAGAAATGCCAGGCATTGACTCGACCATAGTTGAACATGAAATTAAGATGTATCCAGATGTCAAACCAGTAAGATAATGGATTCGACAGGTGCACCCAAAGAAAGCCATTGCCATCAAGGCAGAATTTGAAAAACTTCTCCATGCTGGTTTCATTTACCCAGTTCCTCTAACTAATTGGGTATAAAACATTGTTCCTGTGATGACAAAGCAAGGAACGATTAGAGTGTGCGTCGATTACAGAGATGTAAATCAAGCTTGTCCAAACGACAACTACCCTACACCCTCCATCAGCCAAATAATTGATGAATGCGCCGGATGCAAAATCTTTTCATTTATGGATGGATTTTCTAGGTATAATCAAATAAATATCCGCCCACAGGACCAGTCAAAGACTGCATTTATTTTTCCGTGGGGCACATTCGCGTACCATAAGCTACCTTTTGGTTTAAATAATGCAGGGGAAAATTTTCAGAGGGAAATGAATTATGCCTTACATGACATCAAAAACATCATTCAACCATACCTTGATGATCTTCCGGCCCATTCCCGAAAGTAGACCGGTCATCTACAGCATTTGAGATCAATATGTCTACATTGCCAACACTACAAAATAAGACTCAATCCACAAAAATGTGTGTTTTGTGTCGGTTTTGGTCGTTTACTTGGCTTTGTAGTTTCAAAAGACAAAATTCGCCTCGACTCATGCAAGGTTCATGCAATCATCGATTTGCCTCCACCTTCAAATTTGCTTCAGATTCAGAAACTCCAAGGGAAAGCAAACTTTCTGAGGAGGTTCATTCCAAATTACGCCGAACTTGCTAAAGGTTACATGTGTCTGTTGAAAAAAGAAGTACCCTTCAACTAGGATCAGGTTGCGTAAGCTTCCTTTGATTGTCTAAAGGAATCCCTAATAAAAGCATCATTAACGTACACTCCTGATTATCAAAGAGAATTTAACTTGTACCTGGCTGCAGCAGATACAACCATCGCAATGGTTTTAGTTCAAGAAGACAATGGAATCAAACATCCTGTTTATTATTTAAGTCAAAACTTAAATGATGTAGAACGAAAGTACTCCTTTGTTGAAAAGCTGGCTCTTGCAACTGTTCAAGCAATACAGAGATTTTGACACTATGTTCTCTTTCGAAAAACTACCATTTTGTTAGATTGCAACCCCATGACTTACAGCTTGTCGTGACAGTTGCTTGGGGGAAAATATTCAAAATTGGATAGCAATTTTGCAAGAGTTTGATCTATAATTCGTAAAATCCAAATCAAAGAAAGCTCTGGTTTTCGTGGAGTTACTATGTGATTTCCCATTGTCGTCCAACGATTCAACATCCAAAGCAATAATCGTGGATGAATCTTTGTTTCTGGTATCTTCAAGTGATCTGTGGTATGGAGATATAATCATTTGTCTCCAAATCCAAACATATAGGTCTAATACCTCTCACTCAGAACAACGACGTACGCGATACCAAGCAAAGGACTACATGATCGTCGGTGATACACTTTACTGTCGTGGTGTCAATACAATTCTACGAAGGTGCCTCACCCATGAGGAGGCCGAAAAATTCTTGAATGATTGTCATTTAGGTGCATGTGGGGGGCATCAATCTGGTTATGCTACGACATAAAAGGTTTTATGAGTAGGATACTTCTAGCCAACAATGTTCAAAGATTGCATAACCGCAGTCAGAAGTTGCCATGCTTGTCAAATCTTCGACCACAAAACCAGAATACCACCCACACCTCTGCAGCCAGCACTTGTTGTTGGGCCATTCGCCAAATGGGGCATAGATTTCATGACACATAACCCCACCTTGGCCGGGGGGCATGGTTATATCATAGTCGAAGTTGACTATTTTACGGAATGGGCCGAGGCGATGCCTACATTAAACAACAGTGGTGAAGCGACCGCTCTTTTCTTTTTCAATCATGTAGTCTCAAGATTCGGTGTTCCACAAGCTATAGTCACAGATCATAGATCGCATTTCCACAATCACATGATGGTTGAATTGGCTGCCAAATCAGGACTGTCCCACGATATCTCTACTCCGTATTATCCGCAAGCTAATGGGCAAGTTGAGGTGATCAAAAAATTCCTGAAGTGATGCTGCAAAGGATGATTGTAGTCCATAAACGGCATTGGCACCTAATCCTATACTCAAACTTGTGGGCATACTATACATCAGTGAGAAATGCGACCGGGTTTACACCCTTTCAGCTAGTGTATGGCCTGGAAGCGATCTTACGAGTTCAGTGCGAAATTTTGTCTCTCAAGCTCGTAGTTGACCTCCTCCCCGGAACTTCAGAGGAAGAGGCTCATTTCTTAGAATTAATCCAACTGGATGAAACCCATCATAACGTCGCCTTGGCTAATGAAGCACATAAGAAACAAGTCAAAGCACAATTTGACAAGAATGTCAAACCCCACGTTTTCTCAGAAGATGACCTGGTCTTGCTTTATGATCAGGAATCCGATAAATTGGGAGCAGATAAGTTCCAGTCTTTATGGATGGGTCCCTAAATTGTTAAGCGTGTATTATCAAAAGGAGCCTACGAGCTAGTAGATTATGATAGGATTCCACTATCGCAACCCCGAAATGGGTTTTACCTTAAGCATTACTATGCTTGACTCAGCATAGTAACCTCTTCATATGCTTTTGTTAAATTTTTGTTTTTGTTAAGAGTGATCGTCTTGGTTAGGTAATCCACTTTTTCATTTTGTTGCAGATTTCGAACCTATTGGAATCATTTGTTGGATACACGAATGGAGCAAGTCGTTGTACGTGGAACCTATCTTCTGCAGCTTGGGCCATCTTCGATCCAAGCGGCGAGTTAGTGAGTTTCAGAGGGGTGTGTATTGGTCGATCAACAAACAACATCGCTGAATACAACGCATTTATAGAGCTCCTCTATGATGCCATCACGCATGACATACACTAACTTGTCATCAGGCTAGACTCACAACTCCTCATTCTACAGCTTACTGGCATCTATTCTGTTTGGAATCCAACTATCTATTGTATGTTCCTAAGGGTCATGATTTTGTCAAGGCAGTTCGATTCTATTCAATATCAACATATTTCCAGAAACTTAAACACATTAACTGATTCATTAGCAAATTACGTGTTAGATAAACATTTGCAACATTTGTAAAGAAAAGCATTTCATCAATATTTGCATCAGGATCATATAACTTAACCAAAATAAAGCTCCGAAAATAAAATATATATATAACTGTTTATAGTTTCTACATAGTGTTCTGTGTCCAAGACAAAATTGGTCATATGAACTAAAAACTCAAAATGCAAGGGGGCACCTAGTCTAATGGTGCCGGTGATAACAAGTCACCGCCTATGTAATCATGCATAAGAGCCTAGTCCATCGGCTCAGCACGCCAGTGGTATGGTGTTATAATATTAGAGGTATCTCATTGGTATTCACGTCTGGAATACCGAGGGTGAGACCCTCGATCTGATCCTGCAACATTGCAAGGGTCTCGGCTACATCCAGATCGTGAAGAATGGCCCTCCCTACAGCCTCTCCTGGTGGAACAACAGCTGCTTCTCTCAGGCTCACTACTGGTTGCACTGGCCCAATATCTACATGAGCCCCTGATTTTTTATTAGTCTTGACAAACATTTGAAAAATAGAAGACCATTATAAAAGCAATAAACAGAGATATGGTCAGAGATTTTTACCTATGACACCCCACTGCTCGCCAGCCGGCAGAACCAAATCTGGTTCACCACGGAAGTCCATCCCAGCATACAGACACTCAGCATAAACCATCTACTAATGGTTGAACCACTCAAAGAAAGCATTAGAGAATGAAACCTACGATTAACCAGCATGTTTGGCCATAAGTTCAACCCATCTCTGCATCCGTGGCTCAGTCGGTGGTGGTAGGCCAAGTGAAATGTATTGTGGCTGCATCTATGGGATCTTCTCCAAGGCAAAAGTGGTCAGAATAGAACCATAGCCAAAGTTCTTGAATCTTCCGTTTTTCACCTTAGTGAGCTATTGTTTTATCACTGGAAGTACTGCATCACACCAGTTGAATACCTTGGGTTCAAGGCATTCCAAGGCATACTACATATAGGACCTGTTGGCCAAGTGAAGGGTTGCGCTACCAGCCAATCTAATGAAGGTGAATAAAATAATCCTCAAGTACCGATTAGTGACATCTTGGATACTGATCTTGTTGTCCCTGTTCGGCTGAGATCCTTCTCTACAGTATCGGCAAATATAATCCCTCACGGATTCTCCCCCATGGGTAGAACCTGATAGTGAGAGAGGGGCACCGTGCCTCGATAAACTACTCAAGAAGTAGATGTCCTCAACAGTCAAGGGGATGTATTTGCCTCTAATCTGGAACACTTGGTTGGTAGGATCCCATGCATAGAGGAAATATTGCAACAAGTTGATTTGTTGCCTCATGCTAGATATGCGGAAGAACTTGAGCAAGCCATAGTTTAGCAATGTAGTTACCGTACCCAGATCATGTAAGGCAACCATGTCCTCTTCCTCATGCTCGCGTTCATGCCATGTAACAACCATTTTTGCTCCTATGAATCTCTGAAAAACAAACAAGAGAAGAATTAGGATCCTGATTTGGCAAAAAACATGGAAAATTTCCATGAAAAATCAGTGCAAAAGTTTTCCTCCTTGCGCCCATCACACCCTAGCTGTGTACTGGGTGGGATGCATACTGACTGGCTAGTGACTAACCTAGGATGCATCGCACCTTTCGATGTATACTAGGTGCGATGTGGGTAGAACAAAATGTTAAAAACCCAGAGGCTCAGAAAAGCAGGAAAACATGCTCAGAATTCAAAAAGGAAAGAATGAAATTGAAGAGCTCAGGTTTAGCTCCTACCTGGTCCAGACGGCGCCGAAAATCGTCCACAGAATCTCCTGGAATGAGTTGATGAAAATCAAGGGGAAAAGACACCTCCAGAGCTCCAGCAATCACAAATCCAAATAAAATGGTAAAATGAGGGGTAAAAACTACTCTTAAGTTACTTTTCACATAATTTAATTAGGGTATCAGTTTTTTAACTCATTTTTCAAGCATGTATTCTCATTTCTAATTAGTTTGATGGAGCTATTGAACAAGTAGTATGATCATCAAAAGAACATAGTGTTAACGGTGAGTCGAATATCAATGACCATTATCACAAGCAGTTTTATGCGAAGTTCAAGCTCGTTAAAAAATAACCTAGCAATGAGCATATGTTCCACCAATGTTTAAGCTCATTAAAAATTAACCCACCTCCAGTAAATAACCATTGAGATAACATTATTATCAGCTTTTGAGCCTTGGTCGTGTTCTTACCATCACCTCAACTCTATTTTAGCTGATCATATCCCTCCATTTGATTTTTTACCCCTTTTGAGGAAAAACTAGGATGAGTGATCCTATTAGCCACCTTCTTTACACTGCCGTGTTTGAAAAGTTCCAAACATTACCTGGAACCAGCTGCTATCCAAAAACATCACTCGTTCCTCAAAAAATGAGTCTCCTTTAAGCTCTTTTCATCTGACTCGTAAAATATGAAAATATTGCCGAGAAATTGGCCTCTCCATCTCGTTAAAGTGATTGGAAGTTCCATCCCTCCTCTATATTTTAATCCTTTTGGACCTAAGGGATTATTAAACAAAAAGATCGAGCGTTTGTCTTGTTCGGCAGATTAAAACTATCGAGAAGTCATCCCTTTCGCATCGTTTCATACTTTTTTGGATGTAAGGGATTATATTACGAAAAAGGAATATTGGAGTTTCCTTTTCGTCTCTTTTCAGACTCTCTAAAATTGAAAAGAACCAAGTTATCTTTGTCGTTAAACTCATTAAAACAATAGTGACAAACTTGTCCATTTAGACAAGAGCGAGTCTCACTGTCACTAGGCTCGTTAAAACATAGCGACGGGTTTCCCAAAGGGAAAATTATAGAACAAGCATATGTTATCCTCCTCAAACTTGACAAAAATAAAGAGGTACTGGTCAGAAATGACTAGGGAAAATTGGGAAGAAAACTTGAAGAAACTTTACTGGTAGCAGGTCGCTCTTGAACATGACACTTTCACTCCATCGCCATGATTGAGTCGGGTTGGGTTATTCCGTTCACCGGTCATATCACCATTGGTCCACCGTACCATCCACTTTTGGGGTTAATGCTACCATTCCATTTTAGTGTCGCCGATATGTTCAAGAGAAGTCACTTAGAGAATTCGCCTACCCAGCATGTGTCTCATCTGCTGCAATACCTTCACGCTTCATTCTTTCATGATCGCCACCCTGAACCTTGTATCATCAGATCATTTTCACCTCCACAAAATCATTTTTTTTGTTCTATGTCATAGATGTGGGATTCATATAATGCCCTCCTACGATGGTCACTTCTTGTCGACATCAACTCATTATCCAAGAAGTCGACCTAGGAACAACCCTTTTAGTACTTTGAAGCTTGCATGCCTCAATGGAAAGTTTCTCACTTCCAGCGACAGGTTTACATTAATGGCCTTCAACCGAAAGATTTTGCGTGGTGTTCGACATCGACTCATGTATTAACACCACATGAATTGTACTGCAGTACCTTGAAGGTCATCATCATCATCGATGATTCCTCTCGCGCTTGTTAACAGCTTACATCATTGGCTAGTAATCAGGCAATGTCTTTCCATTTTCGACATCAGAACATCTTTTAACATGGACCAACTTGTACTTTCAGGAAAATATTGAACGAGTTTTGAAGACCCCGGATCTAGTTTCATCCATCCAGGCTGCGATATATTCAGGAAAATAAAGACATCAAATATACATCATTGCTGCACAGATAATCATCTAAACCAAAGGATGATGGCTCTACTATAATCATCAGTCTGTTACACAGACGGTTGTCTATCCTATGTACATGAAAATGAATTTATAAAGCTAATGTTAAGTTATGGTATGTTCTATGCTTATAACAGTTTACTTCTTTTTCTTATTATATTCCACCGATTAGCAATCACATGTACATAAATTAAAGTGCAGATAGAACATTAAACGATCAACAGAAAACAAGCCAAGACAAGAGACACAAGATTTGGCGGCTAGCCAGGGAGAAACCCCACAATATGTGGGGAAACCCTTTGATCAAATCTTCTTTTATCTTCAATAATTCAGCAGAGAGAAATAGTACAATAAATCTGATTCATATCAGCAGTAGCAAACTGTAGATCAATAGCATCAGCATCAGCGGCTTCATTATCAAACTAGGGCAGACCATATCTCACAAACCGACCGTCGGATTGACTTCATTCCACAACCAAAAGTTTCGGCTTCTAGAGGAGGTTCAGATGAACCTACAGCATAGTTCAGATGAGAAGATCTTCTAGGCCACGCAGTTCAATCTTTACTTCTGCAGTTGCAAGCTTCAGTTTCAGCAGTTTTCGGCTTCAAACTAGGGCAGTCGATATCTTGCAAACCGTTCGTCGGATTGACTTCATTCCACCACCAAAAGCTTCGGCTTCTAGAGGAGGTTCAGATGAACCTACAACGCAGTTTAGATGAGGAGATCTTCTAGGCCACGCAAGTCAACCTTTACTTTTGCAGTTGCAGATGCAGTTTCAGCAGTTTCCAACTTCAAACTAGGGCAGTCGATATCTTGCAAACCGTTCATCAGATTGACTTCATTCCACCACCAAAAGTTGTGCTTTCAAAGGAGGTTCAGATGAACCTACAGCGCAGTTCCAAAGAGGATATATTCTAGGACACGCAAGTCAATCTCTACTTCTGCAGTTGCAGCTTCAAATTCAACAGCTTCCGACTTCACATGTGTGAGAGAGAGAGACCCATTTGAGCGCAGTAGAGAAGAGACTCATATCTGCGCAATAGAGAGAGAGAGAGAGAGATGTGATGAGATGAGTGAGTCCAAATGAGGAAAAGTCCTCTTATATTTATACACAACGTTGATGGGTGAATAGATGCGACAGTTGGGCTTCTAAGCCTACATGAGTTGTAGGTCGGCTTGATAATAATTCCATAATCAAAATAAATTCATATCTCCATGAATACTTATCGGAATTGGATGATCTTTATATCAATCCTACACCTCTCAACGGGAGGAATCTAATAAAAATATTATTAGCCATGAATAAGATGACCCACATGAAGTTTTGCCCTGGTTTCCAATTTTAACACTCCCTCTCAACCATGGAGAACTTCATCTACAATCTGTCTATCGGTCGTTACTATTCATCCATCAAATGCACTGCCTTGTACAGCCTAACTCTTGCCCTGCTCTGCTCTATTTTGCCTGTTCTGCTTTGTCTTGTTCTGCCTTGCACTGATCTGTACTTTTTTGTTTTGTTCTGCTCTGCTCTTGCATTGTTCTGTTCTACTATGCTTTTGTCCGAATTATGAAGAAGAAGAAATGATCGAGGATGTATCATACTGACTCAAAGTCAGTCTTAGAGTATGTATCACTGGTCCCAGACCAGTCTCAACCAACCCAAAGTCAGCGTCATAGTGAGTACAACTCAAATGGTCCTAGACCAATATCATCCTCCACTGACTCAAAGTCAGTCTCAGAGTATGTACCACTGATCCCAGACCAGTCTCAACCGACCCGAAGTCAGCGTCATAGTATGGTACAACTCCTACCACTGGTCCCAGACCAGTATCATTGATCCCAGATCAATGGAGGTCATCCTAGCGTAGGGAGTACGGTAGTTACAACGATGCGTCCATCGGTACTACTATGGTCCCTAACTTCATTTCCCTGCTCATTGATCAGATGAGAGGTACTTCCCATGAGTCCCAGACTGCATGGGTAGGATGCCTCGACAGGAGAACTAATCAATCCTGTCCTCACAGGAGAACACATCAATCCTGCTACAATTGCCATGGAGAACACATCAATCCAGGCTGCCATGGAGAACACATCAATCCAGGCCTCACAGGAGAACTAATCATCCTGCTACACACGAGAGTGAATCATCCTGTTCCACAAGAGAGTGAATCATCTTGTCCCACAAGAGAGCAAATCATCTTGTTCCAGTGTGCACCACCAGGGGAGGGTGAGTCACCCTGTGGTCATATGTTGCTCCAGTAGGAACCGCAAGCCCTCAGAGCTCCTAGAGCTCAATGTATGCAACATGCAGGACCCTTGTACAAGGGTTTTTTGCCGACTCCAAGTCATTTGGGAAAATCACAGATTAGATCTTTCCTCGGGGCTTTGACAAGGTGTATCAACCTGTACATCATCTTAATGTCATGGAGCTTCCTTGCTCATCAACTTACCATATCCCAGATGATGTCTATCTGCTGGAGCAATTGATGAATACGAGATTCCTCAATAATTGAATCCCACCTCTGGTTGTTTCAGAGAATCACAGTGGTATCCAATGTAAATCCAAACAGCTCACTGAAGAGCTTTCACAACCAAAATGCCTCACACGAGGTTATGCTAGCAACAATATATCCTGCTTCGGCGGTGCTCAAAGCCACCAACTTCTGCTTCCTGCTCATCCAGGATATCGAAGCAGATCCCAAGGTGAAACAGTACCCGGGAGTGCTCTTACGGTCCACCACACTGCCTACCCAATCAACATCAGTATATCCAAGTAGTCTCGCATCTCCGACAGTGTATCTTAATCCATGAGAGATTGTGTCCTGAAGACATCTCAGAAGATTCCTGGCATCAATCCAATGAGGCTCAACCAAATATGAGCTCACAATGCTAACTGCAAAACATATGTTCAGACGGAGGTTCACCAAGAACATCAATGCGAATGAGTTTTTGAAACTCAGAGGCATTTCCCAAGTCTGGTCCAACATCACAACCATATAACTTCTAAAAGTTAAGATCCTCGAGGTAGTCACAGGCTTGCAGTCCATCATACCGAATCTTTCCAATATATTTACCACATATTTTCCTTGAGATAGGAAAATTTCCCTTGGCTTCTGCCACACTTCAAGTCCTTGGTCCTTCATTTCAAATTCAAAAGCCATCTCCCTCTTACATTTGTGCATGAGAGGGTTTGCACCTGTTAGAAAGAGGTCATCCACATACAACACCAGTATGAGACGCTTGTCATCTTCAACCTTAAAGTAAAGGTTAGGATCAGCTTCACTCCTAGTGAATCCCAGCTTCATCAAGTAGCTATCGATCCTCTCATAACATGCTAGGGGTGCTTGCTTCAGCCCATAGAGAGCCTTCTTCAACCTGCATACATGAGATTTTCAATCATAAATCTCAAATCCTTCAGGTTGCTCCACATAGACCTCTTCTTTGATAGAACCATGCAAGAACGCGGTCTTAACATTCATCTGATGTAGGTTCCATCCTTGTGAAGCCACAAGGGCTATGATCAAGCGGATGGTCGTATATCTGGAAACAGGTGCAAATATCATAGTCTATACCTCCCTTCTAGGATAAACCACGAGAAACAAAATGAACCTTATACTTTTCCATACTTCCATTTGTTGCATGCTTTATCTTGTAAATCCATTTTGAAGTAACAACTGTCTTGTCCTAGGGTCTAGGAACTACTTCCCAGACATCACTCTTCATGATAGACTCATTTTCTTTGGTCATAGCATTCTTCCATACTTAATCCTTGATGACATCTAAGAATAATGAAGGTTCATTTTGTATGATCATGCTCATGTTGGTCAGGTATCCCTGATACCTGTTAAGTTTCTTACTTTGATGGAAGGTTCCTCAGAGTGTAGCATGTCCTTCAGCATCATCAAGTATCCCCCTAAGCCATGAAGGCCTCTTCCTAGAAGAGGAAGGCTCATGTGGATGAGGATCAATCGGATCCATGGGTTCTTCTACATCAGGAATTGATTCATCATCCTTTTCTTTCGGTTCCCTGATGTCGGCTTCTTGAGAGCTACTCAAAGTCAGCAGATTGTCCACCTTGTTGAGAGCCATATCTTTGTCAAAGGTGACATCATGACTAATCACGACTTCCCTTTGACCGGTGGTGAACATTTCTTCAGGAGATTAGGAACCCAATGCTTGATGAGGGCATCAATTTTGTACATATACGGCGGTGATTGTAGTTTCAGCCCATAGAAACTTTGGAAGTCTTTGATCATGTAGCATGGCCCAGACAGCTTCCATCATCGTGTGGTTCTTCCTTCCCACCACACCATTCTGCTCAGGAGTATGTGGTGTAGTAGTCTCCCTCTTAATGCCAACCTCAGTATGCCTGAGTAAACCAATTGTAATATATCGGAGGTCTTGCTTTGGATTGAGGGGAATGGTCCCCTTTTGAGCTTTCCTTTGGCACATCCCGGACATACACCTTCTTTCTCTACTTGGAATTCGGGCATCCCTGTTACCATCTGTCTTACATCGGGTAGAGCTTTGTAATGAAGGTGGGCAAACCTCCGATGCCAAAGTTCGAACTAAAGAGATGTGTCACAAGACATGACACCTAGCTGACTTCCATCAACCTGATATAATGAATCAACACTAAACCCAAGGGTAAAGGCATCTTTAACATTATTTTTCCATATACATACCTTGCCATTGTTGAAGGTTACCTTGTAGCCTTTGTCTTCCATTGCCAAGATGGACACTAGGTTCCTTTTGAGGTCAGGTGCATTTAATACATCCTGGAATTTCTAGCCTTCTCGAATGGTTGTCCTCTTCCTTGATCTCCAGCTCTCCTCTTACCTTTGCTGTTGATTTGTCATTCCTTTGATTTTCCATCAGAGGGATTTTGATCATCATCCCGGTGTGAGTCCTTTCTTCTCTTTGCATGAGAAGAAAAAGCAGTAGGAGGACCTTTAGGCAAGGGCATTTCCTGCTCTTCTACCCTTGTTTGTTCTTGAATGCATCTAGCCATTAATTCCTCGAAACTAGGAATTACATTATTGTTCAGAAGAGTAGTCCTGAACACATACCATTCATATGGTAATCCTCCGAGAGTTGTGAGTGCCATTTCTCTGTCAGTAATGGTTTCCCCAATAAATAGGAGATTGTTCTTGATCTCGGTGATTCTTAAGAAGTATGCTTGCATACTTTCATCTTTACCCTTCTTGATTTCCCTCAACTTATTTCTAAGAAACAAAACTTGATTTGCATCATTAACTTTAAATAAACTCACCAGTCTGTCGTAGATTTCCTTGGAGGTGTCTAGATTAGAGATGTAGGCCACCAAGTGCTTGTTGATAGAGTCCCGGATGATCTTCTTTGTTTTGACTTCTCCATTTTTCCATTTGTTCCAGGCAGCAGCAGATGCATTTGATGAAGGCTCAACAATATTGCCTCTTACATGGTCCAACACTCCTTGATTCTCAAGGGTTAGATCGATAGACATCTTCCATCCGTGATAGTCAGCTTTCTCACGAAGCTTGTCTTCAGCAGGAAAGAGTGTTGAGGACCCCATAGTTCTTTTAGGATAGCCTTGCCAATATTCTCTTCGATGATTGCTCTTGCTCTTGCTCGGGCTTTCTCTTCACCTCAGATCTGATACCATGTTAAGTTATGGTATGTTCTATGCTTATAATAGTTTACTTCTTTTTCTTATTATATTCCACTGATTAGCAATCACATGTACCTAAAGTAAAGTGCAGATAGAACATTAAACGATCGACAGAAAACAAGCCAAGTCAAGAGACACAAGATGTGGCGGCTAGCCAGGGACAAACCCCACAATGTGTGGGAAAACCCTTTGATCAAATCTTCTTTTATCTTCAATAATTCAGCAGAGAGAAATAGTACAATAAATCTGATTCATATCAGCAGTAGCAAACCGTAGATCAGTAGCATCAGCATTAGCGGCTTCATTATCAAACTAGGGCAAACCATATCTCACAAACCGACCGTCGGATTGACTTCATTCCACCACCAAAAGTTTCAGCTTCCAGAGGAGGTTCAGATGAACCTACAACACAATTCAGATGAGAAGATATTCTAGGCCATGCAGGTCAATCTTTACTTCTGCAGTTGCAACTTCAGTTTCAGTAGTTTTCGGCTTCAAACTAGGGCAGTCGATATCTTGCAAACCATTTGTCGGATTGAATTCATTCCACCACCAAAAGTTTCGGCTTCCAGAGGAGGTTCAGATGAACCTACAGCGTAGTTCATATGAGGAGATATTCTAGGCCACGCAAGTCAATCTTTACTTCTGCAGTTGCAGCTTCAGTTTCAGCAGTTTCCGGCTTCAAACTAGGGCAGTCGATATCTTGCAAACAGTTCATCAGATTGACTTCATTCCACCACCAAAAGTTGCGGCTTTCAAAGGAGGTTAAGATGAACCTACAGTGCAGTTCCAAAGAGGAGATCTTCTAGGCCACGCAAGTCAATCTCTACTTCTGCAGTTGCAGCTTCAAATTCAACAGCTTCCGGCTTCACATGTGTGAGAGAGAGAGACCCATTTCAGCGCAGTAGAGAAGAGACTCATATCTGCGCAATAGAGAGAGAGAGAGATGTGATGAGATGAGTGAGTCCAAATGAGGAAAAGTCCTCTTATATTTATACACAACGTTGGTGGGTGAATAGATGCGACTGTTGGACTTCTGAGCCTACATGAGTTGTAGGTCGGCTTGATAATAATTCCATAATCAAAATAAATTCATATCTCCATGAATACTTATCGGAATTCGATGATCTTTATATCAATCCTACACCTCTCGACGAGAGGAATCTAATAAAAATATTATTAGCCATGAATAATATGACCCACATGAAGTTTTTCCCTGGTTTCCAATTTTAACAGCTAAGCATGGGAATGCCCGCCTCAGCTAGATCATGAAAATATTATGAAGATAATGTATTGTATTGTATCTTATTACAGGTTACCTTCCAGTTAGAAAAACCTCAGATCCTCATAATAAAGCATTTCATCCGACATCAAAAAGATTTACGACCTCATGCTTTAGGGGGTAGCCGTTATAGAAATATTTGGGCACTACAACCCCAATCATATATGTCCATAAACCAAGGGCTTCTAAGTCCCTAAAATTGTTGTTTCATACCATAAAGGAGTAAGGTCAACTGATTACATCATCTCCCAGAAGTTCTCCATGAAAAACTACTCAGAATTGGTCAAAGCAGGACCATACAGACTGCCCAGTGCTAATGGTGCGATGCATCTCGCCTACCACATGCAAAAAGTGTGATGTATACTGTAAATCCCTTCTATTGGGTGTGATGAGCGAGAGCAGACAAATGGAACAACTAGTTTGCTAGGTGGAGACCTTGAGAATCTTCTAGAAACTGCTCATTTGATACTTGCCTCTCTGAATTTGCCCAAGGATGAGTAAGAGATCATGAAATCTCCAAGTGGAACCAAGAAATATTAGAGAGATGACACTAATCAAAATCCCAGAGGCTAACTCACCCCTTAAAAACATCTATATATGGATCCCTCATCCCAGAGATCCAAAGGTTGGAATTTTGTAATTTGAAAGGAAGTGTTGTTGGTTTCTCTTTGAAGACATTGTTGGGTGATCTTGCTTTGTATGAGCTGAAGAGGGCTTTCATGCTGGGAGGATGGCATTGGGTCAGATGAATGAGTTGTAATCCTCTCTTCTACTACTTCTATCAATAAAGTTATTTGAGTTTTCCTCCATATTATTGTATATCTCTGAATCTTGTATTGATATATGCATTTGTATGGTTAATATACATCTGATCCTATATTTTTTATGGTGACAGATCTCTATGCTTTCATGGTATTATGCTGCTTTGACTATATAGGTGCTCTTTGAAGTAGGACAGGTAAGGAAGGAGTGGTGAGATTCTGTCAAAGGGGAAAGGAAACAAGCAAGGAGCCAAGCGAAAGACTGAGGTTGGTACTCTCTTCTTCTTTCTCATCTATCTCTCATAAAGGAGAACACAAGTGACTTTAGTTCATTTGTTTCTAAGATAGCTACTTGTCTTAGGGGGACTAGCATCTCTAAATAGACACTATTTTTCCCAATAACGCACCCGGGGTATATCCACAAAAGAGATGAAGAAGAGGACATTTTGTTTAGATTCTAAGTCATGGCGGGTCAAATGGAGGAATTCCAAAAAGGAATAAAAAAAGTTTGCATGAACACGAACTCAAAAAAAAGGTGCTCACTAGGGTATCCATGAGAAAGTAAGCTCTACCGCGAAGCTACGACATGCATAAAGAAAGTGGGGAGAATCGCAACTTGACAAGGTTAGACCTATGACATAAAAATGGTGGTGACGGTCAAAATGCAATATCGAAGAAAATGACCTACACCTATATGCCAGAAAGAATAATCATACCTCATGGTTGTTGTAAATGGAACCTTCCAAAACTAGACACAAAATTTTACTCCCCATACCTCCTACAAAAAGTAAACTAGGAAAAATAATTATAAAGCCTAAAAGCCCTCCAAGCCCCAAAAAATAAAAAAGGAATATTCTGAAAGATGCCAAAATGAATTCTAAAAGAAACTCATACATCCTTAGTGGATCATTGTGAACTTGAGAAGAAAGAAGGAGAGAGCTTCCAAGGGTTTGAGAGCAAGGGTATGGAGGACCAAAAGGAGTCATCTTCATCCAAGTAAATTTCATCCCTCTCTTTTTCAATTACACATTGGTTTGCGCAACCATGGTCGATTTTATTGTTGGATTTGAATTTCATTGGGAAAAATCTCTTGGACGTAGTTGTGTAAGGGAGAAATTTTGTCCAAGAGATCCTGAACTCTCTCGTGTTATGGGCATGACAAAGTTCATGGAGTAATTCACCTGTTGCAAGACAACATCTAGGGTAAAAATAGATGTTTTTTATATTAATTTTCCCTGAGTCGACTCTCTATGTTTTTATTATGTTTTTTCATAATGGTCATGACTGATAAATCATGGTTGTATGGAGGAGCAACCACATCAGAGTGGAGAGAAAGACAACATACTCAAAATGAGATTTAAGGCATGTGTCATGGCCCAACAACCAATGCCTTAAGGTATTTTGGGTTTCTCACATTATTCATGGTTCCATGTATGACCAACCATACTTTATTACTCTGAGACATCGTACACTAGTGGGTTGTAGCCACTCAGTAGTTTATAGTGGGTCCAGATAATTTTACGATAAAATTTTCAGACATAGATTTCCTTACCAATTTATCAAGGCAGGGGGCTCCAGTAGCATTGTCTTTGGTTCCTAGTACTAGCAGGGAAACCATTGTAAGCATGAGGACTACCCATTGTAGGCCAGCTGGTGGAGGATACAAGGGCAAAGTCTTTATAGAAGATATAAGAGACCTGGCACTATGCACACTAGCATACAATGTGACTCAAGTAGCAGGGACACAATCACCCCATATAGTGACAATACCACACTTAGAGTTGTGTATCACATGCATAGAGCCCACCTTGTTTAACTAGTGTGAAGGGATGTTGGCTAATGTCAAGGCTTAGCTAAAAAATTTGAAGATGGGAAAACCAAAATACGTGGCAATGGGAGTCTACTAGTCAGATTTTCCTTTGAGAATATTCTAGTGGTGAGACCCATGACATTGGATTATGTGGTCTACCCACTACCCAAAGAACCCCACATGACAATATGGTGATCTATTTTTCCATGAGATGAGGGTGTTCATACAAGCAGTTGGTTCCCATACACCTATGGAAGTGGTTGAGAGCAACAAACTTTCCAGCAGATGAATATCCATATGATGAGGTGAACTTCGAGAGAGACCCAGACATAGTATTTTCCCCTAGTGAAGACTCCGATGAAAGAGGTAAAAATGTTTTGACTTTTCATTATTTTAATTTGTATGGATTTTTGAAATATTTGATTTTCTTTGTTTTTGGGAATGGATACACAGTTACTAAGAGATGATGGTTGTGTTATGAAAATGTGGCCCCTATACACCTTGTGGGATATTCCTCACTAAGGAGGCATGTACCACTTGCCCTAGCCTCAACAATACCAGTCAAGGTGGTTGAGGATGAGGATGACGAGCTACAAGAATTCACGCATGATGTTGAGGGTTTGACATTAGGAATTCCTCCAAGGAGAATAGTTGATACCCCTTGACACGTGCAAAGGTACACCATAGGGGTCACTTCATCACAACATCAAGGCCTTCTCCATCACATTCCAAATGTGGTGTTATGTAAACATGAGCACCACTGAGTGGGGGAAATATCATAGGGTTGTGTGATTTTTGATGTTTCTACATATGTATGGCATGATAGCCAAGGCCTAAGTTGCCCATTTTTTGAATTGTGTACCCAAACATTTTATATAATAAAATAATGACTTCTATGTGTTTTTCTACTATATGTGTACAATAGATGTATAATGGTTCATTTGAATGGTTTCAATTTTATGAATGTGACAAATGGCAATATAACACATAATTAGCTAATGAATCACCCAACCCATTTTGGTTTCAAGGAATATGCACATAATCAATATAATGAAATGAATTCTCCAAGAAACGTACCCTCAAAAATTACCATAGAAGATTTGGATTCCTTACTGAATAGAGACAGTTAAGTTGAGACACTATGAGATGAGATTCAAGCTGAACAATTAGGTGGCATATGTTGAGACGAATAGCCTCTGTTAAGAGCTCAATGACAACACTATATTCAGTCATGTTGTTTGTGACAGGATGAATACAAATACCCCCCAAACTCATAAGCTCATTAGTGGGTGAAAGGGGGACCCAATCAGCAGAATAAGCATTCTGTGTGTAATGGATTGCATCATCTACAAAGCCTCTATAAGGAAGTGAGGATGTTGACATCTATGCACCAAAGAAAAGACACATGAATTACACACATAACCCATAAAAGTATAATGACAAGTAAAAACAAACTTATCACACTCACACCTATATATACTATATACAAGTGACCACGCAAAGAGACTAAGCATAGTAGCGTTTCAGGTAGAGCCCATTACATGGCTCTGATAGTGGATTCCCTTCATAATCAACTAACTCATAGGCCCCTTTCTTGAGAACTTGTTTAACAATATAAGGACCATGCCACATGGGTTCAAGTTTACCAGCCCCTAACTTATCATGGTCTTGGTCATAAACCAAAACAAGATCACCCTTAGTAAAAATGCAAAGTCAAAAATATTTATCATACTGGGCCTAAACTCATCTCCTATGAATTTGATTATTAACTAGGGAGAGAAGGTGTTGTTCATCAAGGTGGTTGAGTTGTACAAGACGTTCTTCCTCAGCTGAGTTATCAGGGAGTAACATGACAGCTATTTCAAGAGAATAGATTTCACATTGTATAGGAATAAATGACTCGAACCCATAAACCAATTGGAATGGAGTAAATCAAGTGGAATATTTCACCGAAGTTTGGTATGCCCATAAAGTAGAGAATAACATAAGGTGACAGTTGGATTTATGTTTTCCTATCATCCATTGTAGCATGGTTTTCAAAGTTTCATTGACAGCTTCTACTTTACCATTGGCTTGAGGATAATAAGGCGAGGAATGTTCATGACAAAAACCCAACTTGGCAGCTAATTCTTGTATCATATTATTTTGAAAATGTTCTTCATGATCATTCACAATGCATTTGGGCACACCAGACCTGGCAATGACATGGTTTAAGAAGAATAAGGTAGCAGTTTTACCATCATTGAGACATGTAGGCATAGCCTCGTCCTGTTCGGTGAAATAGTCAACAACTATGATAATATAATGATGATCATGAGTAGAGGGTGGGTTACATTGGATAAAATCAATTCGCCACTAGGAAAAATGTATGATGGAAATTACTCGATGTAATAGGGTAGGATTTGCATGCATATTACGAAAAAATATTTGACATGGATGGCACTTTTGGACTGCTATAATCCAAAATTTAAAAAGTGTAGTCCAAAAGTAGTGACGTGCAATATTGTTTGAGCAATGGCAAGCCTAGATAAATGGCCACCACATGTCCGTGTGTGGAAATCATTAAAGACATGTTCAGCTTCAGTATGAGTAAGACATTCTCATAAGATAATGTCAAGACCACGATATTAAAGAGTATCATCGATAATGAGACAATGTCGAGATAGATGGCATATACATCAATGATCATCACGGGACAATTCGGGCCGAAAATGTTGTGTTTGGAGATATAGAAGAATACATCCATACCAAGGGTCAAAAGTACTAATGAGGAATAAGAATTCAACAAGAAAAGGATCCATGGCCATAATTTCCTCATCAATTTGATGCAATTCATCAAGAAGCTCAGTGCGAGCTAGAGGTTTTTTAGATTTGGCAATAGCAAACTCTAAATCAAACTCTTGAAGGATAAAAATCCACTTGAAGTATTTTTCCCCAATGATTTGAAAGCCAAGGATGTGTCTCATGGGGTTGGATTCAACAATGACCATAGTATTTTGTGGTAAAATGTAATGCCTCAAGCACAACAATGACTGCTGCAAAGGTAACCTTCTCCACAGGGTAATAATGAAGCTTAAGACCAATCAAGCCTTTCATAATATAATAAATAAGATGTTCATTGTGCATGTCATCCTATTCGATGAGAACCATTCCTAAGGAAGACTCCAAGGTAGAGAGATATAACAAAAAATATCAATTGAGGTCGGGAGGGCTCAATAAAGGTGCAGACAACAAATCTTGTTTAATATCATCAAATGAACATTGGGCTTGGTCATCCCAAATGAAAGGAACTCATTTCTTCAACAAGTGCATGAAGCCTTGGGTAATGTGAGCATAATTGGAAATGAAATGTCATAAAAAAATGACTTTTCCTGAATTTTGTGAAGTTAGCAAAGACTTTGAGGAGGAGAAAAATTAATAATCATCTTAACCTTTGAGGGATCAACACTGATCCTGTCATGGGAAATGATGAAGCCTAACAATCATCCTGATCATATAGGAAAAACACGTTTGTTTGGATTGAGCCGTATTTGTAAAAATAAAATCGAAGAAATTCTTCTTGAAGGTGGGAAGGATGGTCCCCATGAAGCAAAGAACAAGTAGTTATATCATCGAGATATAATTCAATGATGTGATTTTTATCGTGAAAATCATAGGACATGGCCTATTGGAAAGTGGTGCCAACATTTTTTAGACCAAAGGGAAGCTTACGATAGGGAAATTTACCCCACAGACAGATAACAGAAGTCTTGCACTGGTCTTTAGTTTTAATTTTGATCTCATTATAGTTAGAGAAGCCATCCATAAAGGAAAACATATCATTACCAGAACACACATCGAGAATCTAGTCAAAGAAAGGTGTAGGATAATAATCCTTATGGCAAGCCAAATTTAGATCATGGTAATCAACACGGACTGGAATAGTTCCTTGTTTTTTATCGACTAGGATGGGATTAGAGACCTATTCCATGAAAGGTACATGATATATAAAACCAACATCAAGAATTTTTTGAACTTCATTTTTTATATCTACTGCTTTATGCGGGTTAACCAGCTAAATATTTTTCCAAATAGGTTTAGCTCCAACATAAGTCTTAATTGCATATTGGACAATCCATGGAACAATGATAGGCATTTCAACATAATACCATGTGAAAACATCATGGAATTATTTGAAAAGGTTGGTGTAAGTATCAATCTCGAAAGGAGTACAATCAGTTCCAATCAAGATATCTTCCATGACACCTAGTTTCATGGAAATATTAATAGGAATATTAGCATAAGTATTGGCCAAATTCCCTTCAACAAAAATGGTAAAAGTCTGTTGGAATTTTGGGGAAACATGGGCATTACCTGAGGAAGCCAAGATTTGATGGGATCCATCCAAATCCTATACATGGGGGAGAAAATAAGAATGACGATGGAGAGCTCCCCAATGAAGGCTGATAATGAACATGACCTCTTGAATAGCTTCATTGGATGGTAATGGGAAGTCAAGGAATTCACAACCAAAAGGACAATCAATAGCCCAAGAAGGCAAAAAGAAATCATCAAGTGTTACCGAGATGGAATCACCAGACTCACCGGATGAGGAAGCCAGCTAGATAGCCTGTTAGGAAATCTTTGTTGGACTCAAAGGCATATATGAACCATATTTATCAATCTCATATTCAGAAGGTACCGCCCAAGGATCATAAACAATATGGGGTCCAACAGTGCACGAAGAGATCATATGGTAGTGGGAAGTGCTAGCATTAGGAGTGTTGGGTGAAGGGAGTTGAGGAAAAACCCCCATAAGATTGGAAATTGTAAAGAGTCCATCTCCAACACTCTGAAATTGACGGAGGTCATCTCCCATGAGTGGTATAAAATTCCTAGTGGCGGAAATATGGGCTGGCGACATGCAGAAGTCAAGTTTATCAATAGTGACATTTTTTTCTTCATGAGGAAAGCAAAGTAAACGGAAAAATGATGAGACGATTGTGGTCATAACATAAAACACACTAGGCCAAGTAGTAGGTTTTAATCTATTGTAGCATTGACAACTTCGACATCAACATATACAATTTTCCCCCCTAACTCAATGGCAAAATTTGGAAGAACCTCTTTAGATACAAATTTGTGACCATCGAAGGCTCGGAGAGTGGTGTTGGACATGATGAGTGTTGGAGAGCCAAGAGCCTTCAATTAGGATACTGACATGACACATGTGGAAGATCCTTCATCCACCAAAGTGCAATGAATATTCCTATGAAAAATCCACACAATGATTTGAAAAAAAATCTGATGGGAAAGGTGAGGAGCAGCTTTTTCGGTGTTAAAATTAATGAGACTAGAGTCATACTAGTCAACTCCACTGGTGGAAGAAAAAAAGGCTTTGTGTTGCTAAGGAAAACTTTGCAAGCTGATGAGTCCCAAAAATGGGTAACTTATTGGGCGGGTTAATCCATCATTATTCATAGTTTTATGCATGCTTTTGAATATATTTATGTTAATTGAATAGATGAGAATAGTCACTTGACCACAGAGTCTAATACGTGCTTATTGCAGATTTTTGGACATCTTTTGGACCAAGGTCAAGCATTTATGAGCCAGTTGACAGCCAAATACGAGAGAACAAGGTTGAGGATTTGTAGGAAGGGTGTCTCCTACACTAAATGACCCCTTCCTTGAGTTCTCCACCATCAGCTCGAAGTTCAACAGCCCACCAAAGATGATTTCAAGGGGCAGTTGAGCAGATTTTGTGAAGTGGCTAATTAACTGCAGTTTGAGCAGCTAAGCCCCTAAAGTTAAGGAGGGTTGTTGGGAGTCCTCATGGTGCATAAGTAGGAAGGCTTAAAGCCTTGGTAGTTTAGCTCTTGAATAGTTGTTTTTCGCACTTTGCTGCTGCTCTGCTTTTCAACGCATTTTCGATCTCTTGTTGTAAACATTGTTGTGACATGATTATTTTTTGAGTAATGGAGATAAATTTCACTTTTCACCAGCTCTGAGTTTTATTAGGAGGCTATAGCTCTTGGGGTTGGGCCCAACCGATGTGCTAGTACCTCCTGTTACACAAAAATATCGTCACCATGATTATTTGCAGTTAGTATGGGTCTATCATCACTTGTACTGTCCTCCTAAGCAAGTCTCAGACCTCAGCTCTTCAAGTCAAGCTTTGGAAATGAGAGAAAGACATTAAAAATCAATGTAACTCTGGTTCTACACTTTCTCTCACTGTCACCTACGGTCCCGCACCTTCTGTGTACAAAAACTGTGGACCTGTCTGCTCTGTCCCTAACAGTGTAGGTGCAGACCCCTGTGAAAGTAAAAAGGCGCAAGTTTTATCTTAAAAAACTCACTTTGGGTTAATTCTAGAGGTTTCTAGAAGGAATTTCGACATGGATTGTTCACTCTGAGGTGGTTCATGCATCCCAAAAGAGAAGGAGCTAATCCCTTGATGAGATGATCTATCCCTTTGAAGGAGTACTTTATCCCTTTGAAGGAGGACCTAGTAACCTCCCTCCATCACACTATAAATACAAGCATTGGGCTGGCTGCTAAGGAGGTTAGAAGCTGAACATTTTTTAGGGTAAATGCTGGTGAAATCAAGACTTCCTAGTTGAGCTTAAGAGGAGAGATCACATACCTTTTTGGCTTCATTGGGGAGTGAGTGAAACTTGTCAAAGTAGAGGAGACTTCTTGCTGGACCCTGGGAGGAGCTTGTACAGCGTCAAGGCACAGGTTTTAAAGTTCTTCTTCTTTTGAATTAATACAATCAAACTCATTTTTCTCAACAAGTATCTCATGTTATTTGTTTCATGGACTCCTTGACTTTCATGTTAAATATGTTTTATGCAATTGGCTTTTCAGGTGCTATTTAATTTGTTTGCCTTGTTTGTGTTTGCAGATTCGTGACAAAGGAGCTCATTTGGATCGAAGAAGCGAGGGCATCCACAAGCTTGCATTGGACCTAAGGTAGGCCCTAAAAACACTTGTTTGCCATTGTTTATTAAAGCATATTTAGAGAAAGATAGTGTCCGGTTGGTTTGCTTGTCATTAGGTCTTCTTTAGATTCTAGGAAGGTCTATCTTGTCCGCAAGATTGACTTATTCTGTGTGACAAAATGGCGACTCCACTGGGGAATTGATTGTTTTCCTTGTTTTTACTTTGACCTGAGAAACTGTGTTTTTGTTTCTATTTTTGGCTTGTTGTGTGTAAAATTGGGTAGAGTTTGTAGATCCAGGGTTATTTTTTGTTTTTCATAGCTTTGGGAGAGGACCGCACCCTAGCCGTTTGACATAGTGCATACCTACCCGCAGCTTGGCTTTTAGCACAGAGCAGGACCGCACCTGTGTCAACTGTGGGCCTGCGGACCCTGTCAAAATTTTGAAAAACCTAAGATTTCCTCTGTTAGTCAGCTTAGTTTTTGTTTAGAAATTGTTATCCACTGCCCAGACCTGCATATAACTTGTCAAAGGCTTTCCTTAGGTTGATTTCGTTAGTGTTAGGGTTTTAGGTGAAATTCCTAGGAGTTTTGCTTGTTGGGCTTGTTTTTCATTTTGGTTGTGTAGTGGCTCTGAGCTTAGAAGCTGCAGGGACTTCAGATCACCTTAGTGTCTACCAGTCTTCTTAAGAGTCTGACCATTTATGAAATCTCCCCTTGTTGAGGAATCCGCTTTGAGTTTTCTCTTTACAAAAATTCAAAAAGCTTGTGTTTGAATGTTTGGATTTTCATTTTCAAAAAGAAAACAAAATTGGTTGTTCTTGACTAATTTGTGATTCTGCATAAATTAGTCCTTAGCTTATATCTAGCTAAGTAAAACATCCTTAAAAAGACTTTTAGTAGGCTTTGACTTCAAATAGGTTTTTATACTTTATAGATCTCAAAGTTAATCATTTTCATAGTTTTGAGTGTTTTATTAAAAAATATAAAAATCTCTTTTGGAAAAAGTTTGTTTTGTAGTGATTGAGTGCTTTGAAAAGAAAAAGGGAAATTTTTGTGAAATAACTAGTTGTCTCGTTTTGAGTGCATTGGAAAAGGACAAAAACTCTTCTTTTAATTTGTTTGATTGAGAAAGATTTGTGTTTACAAAGTATTTGCATTCTCAAATTCTTACTTAGTTAGAAGTTCATCGAAGAGAAAAAGATTGTTTAGATCATCTTAGGTGCATTTTTAGTGATTTTGAGTCGAGTCTTCATACCAAGAGTTTCATCTCCACACCTTTTGACTTAAACAAAAACCAATAAAAATTAATGCTTAAAGTAAAATTCACCTAGTAACATTTTTATTTCTAGGGCTATGATACACCAACTTAGCTTAGTCTAGTGTCTTGGAGTAGGAGAGTAATTAACTCTCCAAAACAGTAAAAACAAACAAGTAGTTGTATCTTGTGGTAGGGAAGAAATCCAATTGTTGCATTTATGATTTGGGAAAGCTCTTCTTAAAGGAGAAGCACGAGATCGTGTCCGAACCAGCGTGGGAATCAATCCTTCCTCATTGGGAACGTCGCCAGATATTCACGTATTAAAAATGGTAAACCTCAGATTAACCATTGTCGAGGAGCCTAGGGTCACTTGTTGGTAAACCTTGGATTATGTCAAGGAGCCTTCAAGGGGATTGAGCTTGCTACTCTGCCCTTGCATGTGTATCAGATCGTAGACTGTTCCCCCAGGTATATTTGTTTCAGTTGGTAACCTTAGTGGCCATATTCTTTAGGACTCTTCCTGAGGTGACAGTGGTGGGAAGATTCCACTGTACCTGGAGCAGACATCGGCTAGACTCACTTGGATTTTCTGGGGGGCTCTCTTCACTCGAGATGGTTAAGTGGAGGAACTTGTGCCAGTCTATTCATTAAGCAGGTTGCTGGGGTAACTGTTCCAACCGCCATTTCTGTATTGAACTCTGCGACGTTGGATTTCATCACCAACTAGTGTTTTCAATACGGAAAGTTACTGTTCGTGTGTGTTTGATCTTCTAGATTATTTAGGCGTGTGATTCAAATTTGTTTGGTTCTTTAGAGACTTTAGGTGCTTTTCATTGAGATTTTACTTTGTTTTCATGTGAAGTAGTTAAAAGTTTTCAACTGTGGCTGAATTACCAAGGTAGTCCCGTAGACTTCGGGGCCAGTCTCCTGAGTTTGCAAACGTGGCTGAGTTACTAAGGAAGTCCCGTAGACTTCAGGGCCAACCTCCTGAGGAAGTACTGAGCCAGCTTGAAGGCTTGAAAGTCCTTGTAACTCCTAGAAACAATAGAGTTATGTCACCTGAAGAAGGAGAATCTTCTTTGATAGTACATCCTGATTTTCAACCATTAGTGGGAGATTATAATCTACAGTAAGTGTCTGTTTCCGAAATTGCTGGTAGCTTTTCATCTACTAGTGATATAGGTGAGGAACCCGAAATATCCGAGCCTGAAAGTGAATTTGTTGCTACTCCGACATCGCGGTTTGTTTCTCCAACTTCTAGTGGTCCTGGTTCACTTAGGGTACAAAGAATAATCACCCAAGATCTTCCTTTTGGACTTATTGCTATTGAAGAACTTGCTCCGGAAGAAGAAGTAGGCATCCCTATCCCTGAAAATAAACCTGTTATTGAACTAAGGGAGCGTGAATCAATTTTTTACAGTCCACCTAGAAGCAGTTCTTGGTATCTTTCTTTGACTAATTTTTTAGAAAACTCAGGGTTAAGTTTTTCACCACCTCGTGCTCCTTATCACCCAACACCTAGAGGTTATTATACTCCGGTAAATATGTCAGGACAGTCATCCATGTTTACTCAATTGCCTGAATCCTTTTTGTACGACGGTCCTTCTGTTCCCTCTGGGTATCAGTCCCTTTTTGGTACTTTTTCGGGAGCATTTCCTCAACCCATTGAGCAAGGGTTATTAACTGGAAGCAATGGTACTAATCCATTGAGCGTAGAAGAAATTCTTATGATGTCAGGTTCTATTCCCAATCCTCAACCTCAAGGTGGTCAGTTACCGCCTGGGGGGCAGCCTCAATTAATGCCTGGGGGCAGCCTCAAGGTACACAATTTGCATCTGGGGGGCAACCTCAAGGACAGTACATACCTATGGGACAGTACATTCCTCAAGGTCAACCCCAGACTCAATATGTACCCAAAGGTCAACCCTAGTATCAATTTATACCTCAAGGTCAACCCCAGTATCAGTACGTGCCTCAAGGGTATCATCCCCAAGGTCAGTACTCAAACCAAGGTTTCCAACCACCCTCCGGTCAAACGTATGTTCAAGGAACGGGAAATGTACCTTTCAATTATCAATCCCACCCTCAACTCGGTTATGGTCCTCAATATTCTCAACCTGTTATGGGTCAGTACCCCGGAATGAATATAGTGTGGGACCCATCGCAAACTCAACAGGTGTTGCAGCCAAGTGTACAGTTGTCATCTCAAACTGGACAACCCTTAGTTTTTGGTACACCCCAGCAACCAGTCCAGTCTAACATTCAAACTTCTGTACCTTCGGTAGTTTCTCAGCTTGGGCCTAGTACACCTCGTACTCCGCCTCAAACGACTGCTATAACTGCCGCAACATCTGTTCAATCTACCCCACCTACTTCTGGAGTATTGACAGCTTCGATTTCTACTGTTCCTGTATCTACTCCTCAGACATCTTTACCACCATCTGGATCTACGATTCAAACTTTGATTCAGATGCCTGGAGGACAACCTGGTTTAAGTATGGTTGTCACAAGTCAACCACAATTCACTTATCAACCGTACCAGGGACAGTACCAATTCGGTCCTGCTGTGCAGCAACCAGTCTATCAGTATCAACCATACCCTGGGTACAATTATCAACAACCTCAACAACCCCAGTACGGTCCGGTTAATCCTGGTTTTCCGGGAGGATACAATATCCCAAATGCAATTCCTATTCCTAGTTATCCTGGATATCCTCCTCTTGGGGTTGGTCTCATGACCCAAAGTTTTAGGGATCCTAATCGGCAGTTACCGTTTATCGCATCTTTGGACTTGCCTGACTTGTCGCGCCTAACGAACGATCCCATTAATTATCTTCCGTTTTGGCCGCCAATGCCGAATAAGTTGCCAAATGACATTCCCAAGTTGGAAGGTAAATCAAGAGAGGACCCGTCAAATCATGTGATGACTTACCACCTCTGGTGTGCGTCTAACTCCATTGCAGATGATTCAATCCGTCTTAGACTTTTCCAGTGCACTCTAATTGGTCTCGCGGCCAAGTGGTACATTGAGTTACCGCGAGGCACTTTTTATAATTTTAGTCAGTTAGCTACCTCATTTTTAACTCATTTTCAGTTGCCAGTCCGATATGACAATGGCACGGAATTGTTAACTTTGTTAAAACAATCGACATCCGCTTACATTTCAGATCATATTCATGAGTGGAGATGTCGACGGTGTTTAGTGAAGGTATTTATTCCAGATCAGATCTTGGACGAGTGGTTTGTAAAATCTTTGTTGCCAAAGATCACTGAAGATGTTGCTAAAGCCAGAGTTGTTACTAAGGAGCAAGTGATTGCTCAAGAACAGTACCTTGACTTGGTCTATACTCAGTCAGGTATGTTACACGAGAAAATTCCAGATCTTCCCAAGCAAAATCAAATCGTTGCAGCTCCTTCTGGATCTCATGCCGCTGATGGTATGATTGGCACGATTAACACTAAAAGTAAGAAGAAATCTTCCAAGAATTCTTCTCCCATCATAACCTTGCCTGATTCCCTGACAAGAGATTCTTCTGTAGAAATTTCCGCCAATATTCACGTTGTAGAGTCATCTACAGCCAAATCAAAATTCCGTGGGAAGAAGAAAGGAAAGAAGAAGAATAAAACGGACAAAAGTTCAAAGGAGAAACCTGAAAAGGTGGAATCCAATGATGAAAATCACAAACCTCGTTATCCTTGTCTCATTTGTGACGATGAACATTTTACAAGAAATTGCGCTCATTGTGCAGAGGTTGCGAAAATTGTCAAGGGTTCCCAAACTCCTGTTGTTTTGAAGGATCCTTTTCCATCTCAAGACAGTAAGATGATAGGTTCATCCTCGAATGCCAATGAAGAACCCATACTGATGATGTCCCATGTTAGGATTGCGACTCGATCGCAAGATTATGGTAGTAAAAGTCCTGTGGATGGTAAAGAAGCAGAGTCTTCTCATTCTAATCCATCAACCTCAGCTCCCGGTTCCGATCCACTACAGATCAAGAAACCTAATCCAGACTTGGTAATCAAACCGCCCACCAAGGGTATACTTCGAAAGTCAGCTTTCAATCCACATGCGAGAGCGGCTCAGAATTATAACATTGTTCAGGATTTAGTTGTTTCACCCTCAGCAATGTCGGCTTTGGAAGTGCTGCAATCATGTCCAGCACAACGTAAATTACTTTTGTCGGCTATAGGAGTTGTTGATGTTCAGGACCCGAACCTAATAATCTTCGATCTAGAAAATAGTACACCATGTTTGCCTCATCAAATGGCTTTCCAGATACCAGTGATAGTAAAAAACAGGCCTATTCATCAGACTGTAATTGATGAGGGAGCCTCAACGTGTACTATGTCGATATAGTGTTGGAGATCCCTTGGTTCTCCTTCGCTAAATCAATCCCCAACGATTCTAAAGGCCTTTGATGGTCGTGGGTTTCATCCTTTTGGCATTCTACAAGATTTTCCTATAGGGGTTGAAGGAAAAACCGTTAGTCTAGATGTGGAGGTGGTTGATGCCCCTCTAGATTAAAACCTTCTCTTGGGTCGAAGTTGGTCTTATGCTATGACAGCGGTCGTTTCATCGGTCTTTCGGGTTATAAAGTTTCCTCATAATGGAAAGATCGTAATAATAGACCAGCTGACTTACTTTTCATCTTACCCAGCCTCTTCTGAGAGTATTCAACATGTCGGTAAAACGACTATCCCATATAAGGATGTTGGAGTAGGACTAGTTAAAGATGTCGATTTACTGGGAACTTTTCCTTTTCCTCCGATCAACTCATCGTCTTCATTTGCAACCATTCATATGATTACATCAGACACCATTGTTTATGATGATCCTTGGATCGCTCCTTCTAAATCTGAGATAGAATCATTTGGTAATTCCATGCCTTTGAGTCCATATGAAATTTCCTATGAAGCCGTGCAGTCATTTGCCGACCCATGTTCAACCGAAAATGACTTAATGAATGTGGTCCTGAGGAATCACTTTTCACATCAACCTTGGATTTAACCACATTTTCTGAACTTGTTCACTCTGATGAGCAAATTTTTGAAATCCTATGTGTAGATGATTTACCATGGGAAGATCTCCATCATAGATCTTCATTTTTACCTGAGGATGATCGTTTTGAAAATGATTTCTCATCAATTTTTACAACTGAATATGTCAAGGAACCTCAGAATCCAATGAAACATCTCGATTCAGAGTTAAATTTGGGAAACATCTCTCGAACTATTCCTATTGACATTTCGGTTAAGCCCGGAATTGTTGAGAACATTCATATAGGTGCCTCGTGTACAGATGATGAAATTCAATTATATAAGGCCCTATTTCAAGAATTTCGCGATGTATTTGCCTGGTCCTATGAGGAAATGCCAGGAATTGATCCCGTAATTGTTGTTCATGAGATCAAGACTTCCCTGGACGCTAAACCCGTCCAGCAACGTTTGCGTCAGATTCCCCCACGAAAATCTGCTGCAATTAAAACAGAAGTTGAAAAACTATTGAAAGCAGGTTTCATTTATCCGATCCCGCTAACAGATTGGGTATCGAATATTGTTCCGGTTAACAAAAAGTAGGGAACAATAAGAATATGTATCGATTATAGGGACATTAATTGAGCCTGTCCAAAGGACAATTACCCAACTCCCTATATCGATCAAATTATTGATGATTGTGCCGGCAGCGAAATATTCTCCTTTATGGACGATTTTTCCGGATACAATCAAATCAACATTCTACCTACCGATCAACCAAAAAGGGCTTTCGTTTGTCCATGGGGGACATTTGCCTATTGCAAGTTACCTTTTGGGCTTAAGAATGCCGGAGCAAATTTTCAAAGGGCGATGTCTTATGCGTTTCATGACATCAAGCACATTGTGCAACCATATCTTGATGACTTGCCTACTCATTCATTACATCAAGTTGATCACCTCGTCCATTTACGAGCAATCTTTATGAGGTGTATGCATTATCGGATTCGGTTGAACCCACACAAATGTGTCTTCTGTATAGAAACGGGTCGATTGCTGGGGTTTGTAGTTTCGAAAGCTGGCATTCGCGTTGATCCCTCGAAGGTCGAAGCTATCATCAAATTGCCTCCTCCTTCAATTCTTCGCCAACTCCAAAGTTTGCAAGGGAAAGCAAACTTTTTATGACGATTCATTCCTAACTACGCCGAGGTTACAAAGGGTTTTACCCGGTTGTTGAAGCAAAATACTCCATTCTATTGGGATGCGATAGCTCATAAATCTTTTGATGCACTCAAACACGCGTTGACCCATGCACCGTTGTTTCATCCTCCCAACTACAACCAGGATTACTTCTTGTATCTCGCCGCCTCTCATTCCACCATTGGAATGGTCTTAGTTCGGGAAGATGAATTTGGAACTGAACATGTGATATATTACCTTAGTCGAACTTTAAATCCAACTAAGCTAAAATACTCACATGTGGAGAAATTGGCATTGGCAGCTGTTCAAGCTGTCCAACGTTTTCGTCACTACATTTTGTACGTAAAACTATGGTAATTTCATATTGCAACCCTATGATCTACATTTTGACCAAGAAATTGCTAGGGGGGCAAGTACTCTAAATGGATCGTTATCCTGCAGGAGTTCGACTTGGAATTTGAGAAATCTAAGTCTAAGAAATCTTTAGTTTTTGCGGAGTTAATGTGTGACTTCCTGCGTGCTGACACGGAAACTGTGGCGGAGGATCCCATTGCAGAAGAATCCTTGTTTCTAATCAGCACTTTAGATCCATGGTATGGGGATATCATCGTTTATCTCCAGACCCAATCCTTTCAGCCAGAAATTTCAAGGTCAAAACGTCGAAAAATTCGATTCCAGTCCCAACAATTCAGGATTATTGGAGATACTCTTTATCGTCGTGGGGCAGACTCTGTTTTTTGACATTGCTTAACTCATGAGGAAGCTGAAAGGGTTTTAAATGACTGTCACTTTGGAGCGTGTGGCGGTCATATGTCTGGGTTTGCCACAACCCAAAAGATATTGCGTGTTGGATACTTCTGGCCGTCTTTATTTAAAGATTGTATTACGGCGGTCCGAAAATGCCACAACTGCCAAATTTTTTATCGAAAGATGCGCGCTCCACCTGCTCCTCTCCACCCTATAATTGTCGTTGGTCCTTTTTCCAAATGGGGTATCGATTTTATTACATGTAACCCTCACTCGGCTGGGGGGCATGCGTATATCATCCTTGCAGTAGATTATTTTACTAAGTGGGTCGAGGCGATGCCTACATTTGAGGCAGACGACAAGACAGCTGCAATTTTTATGTTCAATCATATAATTTCTAGGTTTGGTGTCCCGCAAGCAATAATCACTGATCATGGGCGTCATTTTCGAAACGTTATGATGACCGAACTTATAGGCCAGCTTGGTTTACGTCACGACAGGTCAACCCCTTATTATCCATAAGCGAATGGTCTGGTTGAATCCATCAAAAAAAATTTAGTTATCATGATCCGATGAATCATTGGGATTCAATGGTCGAATTGGCACAACATGCTATTTTCAACGCTTTGGGCGTGCTAAACTTTAGTAAAAACATCAACAGGGTTCACTCCTTTCCAACTAGTCTATGGTTTGGAAGCTGTGTTACCCATTGAATGCGAAACCCCGTCACTGCAAATGGCCATCGAGTTACTTCCAGCCACTTCCGAAGAGGAAAATAATTTGTTATACTTGCCACAATTAGATGAGAATCGACATGATGCTGCATTGGCGATCGAGACTCACACAAAACAAATGAAAGCTTAGTATGATCGAAATGTGACCCCTCGAAATTTTTCGGAAGGAGATCTAGTCTTAGTTTACGAACAAGCTAATGATAAATTAGGCGCTGGAAAATTTGTTCCTATGTGGCATGGTCCCTATGTTGTCAAGTGAAAGCTAGCCAAGGGGGCCTATGAATTGGTAGACTTTGACGGGGACTCTTTGGGTAAACCCAGAAATGGTCTTTACTTGAAGAGGTATTATGCTTAAAGGATGGGTATGGAGATTTTTAGTTAGGATAGTTTTTCTCTCTAGTTGGTTTGTTTTAGTTTAAACAGTGTGCTTAGCTTAGAGAGTGTTGTTTTTTCGTCATTATTCCTGCTTATCTTGGTTTTACTCTTGATATTGTAGATGTCGATGCCTCTCCAAACATACATTGGTTTCGTTGATGGTGCTTGTCGTAATACATGGAACATCTATTCCGCAGCTTGGGTTATCTATTCACCCTCTGACAAGTTAGTATCTATGCATGGGGTAAGCCTCGGTCAAACAACGAACAACATTGCCGAGTATAGTGCAGTGATTGAGTTATTATCTGAATCTATTTCATTTGGGATTCAGAGTTTGATAGTGAGGTTAAATTCTGAACTCGTTGTATTACAACTTAATAGAGTATATGCCATTAGAAATCCAGTGTTATTAAGATTATTTTTGAGAGTGTGTCTCTTGGAACGTGAATTGATTATATTGAATATCAGCATATTCCAAGATCTTTAAATACATTAGCAGATGCAATTGCTTCTTGAATGTTAAATAGACATTTGCAATAATCATACATGTAAATTTAAAACCATTCCATAACATGATTTACGAGATAAGTAGGTAATAGTGATATATATATATATAGGACTGTGTCAAAAAATACATTGTCCTCGATAATAGGTTGAAAAACACCTTATGATTGCCAAAAATGATAAGTACAAAAAACAAAAATGTCACATGTGCCCACAATAGGCGATCATCCTATCACTGGTGATGATCTCTATAAGAAACCACTGCACAGGCCACCTTGCAAAGGAACCTCCTAAAAGGTCCCACGACCCCAATCACATAGCGCTGAAGTCGACGAGGAATGTCATCTATAGTGGTCTCCGGAATATCTCCTGTCAAGCGCTCGAGATGACCCTCCAACTCGGCCAAAACCTCTGTTGATTCGTCCTGTGGGGCTGGCACGGGTGCAATTGGTTGCTTCCTCTCGTAAGGCCAGAGAGCGGCTGGTCGTTCTGGACCCACATCTGCATTTGAAATTTTTTACTATCAGTTTTGTGACGATGGAAAAATAACAAAAATAATTAAAATAGGAAAAATGTTGAAAAGGATTTTACCTGACTCATCCCACTACTCTCCTAGTGGAAGAACCATGTCTGGGTCACCACAGAAATCTATCCCAGCATAAGGGAAGTCCTGAATAGAAAAGACCTGGTTTTCTAGCCATTGGAAATACTCAGGTTTGAATCGAGCAACCTCTGTCCTCTCGTCCAAGTGACGGGCCATAACTGCGACCCATCGCATCAGTTTGGGTTCTTGAGGAAGCCCAGCTCCAACAGTAAGGTGTTGCGGGATCAGCATAGGAACCCTCTCCAGGCCAAAACTCACGACCAAAGCCCCATAACCAAAGGTCTTTAGTCATCCGTTCTTGGTCCTGGTCAGTTGGCCTTTCACATCGGCCAACACGGCATCGCACCAGTTGAAGATGGTGCCTCCAAAGCAATCAACTGCCATACGCATCTGGGATCCGGTGGCAATATGTAATGCGACAGCTCCGCAAAGTCTGGTGACAGTGAATGCAATCACCATGAGCTCAGGACAGGATATGGTCTTTATGTCTATCCCTTTGTCTCTAGCCTGGCTGTTGCAGTATTCTAGCCTAAGGCTATCGACAGACTGGCCACCTGCCCTAGCCCCAAACAGAGTCAAGTCTTCACCTCTCTTAGGCAAACCAATCAAAAAATATATGTCCCCCAGCTCGATTTCGAGCTAGTGGCCACCAATGAAGAAGCACTGGTCATGTACGCTCCATCTGTCAACCATCCACTGTAAGAAATCCACCTGAGCCCTCATGCCAGGAATGGCCCAGAATTTGTACAAGCCGCACGCCCTCAAAGCATCAAGTGAAGGCTGATGATTCCATGCGGCAGCATCCACATCCTCATTCTCTCGTTCACGCCAATCTAGCATGATGTACTCTCTGCATCAAGTATAAGGATAAATTAAATTGCTAGAAATTATTTTGATTGGTCCATTTTTGAGAATTTTTGGGTTAAAAACCCTTGCGATGGGGACCGCACCCTCCGGGTTAGACATAGTGTGTGGGACCGCACTTTGTCTACATGGAAGGTGTGGACCCCGAGCTTTTTCCCAATGGAGAAAAGGTCGGGGTCCACAAGCCAGCAATGGTAAACCTGCGGGCCCCCGCGCGCGGGTTTTATGCCTAAAAACCCTCCCAAAAATGAAATAAATGACTAAAACAAAAAATCAAACAGTTAAAAATGAAGAGTAGGATGATGTGGATTACCTGGAGAAGACGGCGTTCGATTCCGACGGTTGGATTTTCCACAATCTTCACAGGAAGTTTTCTGAGCAAAAGCACTATTTTCTCACCCAAACTCAAACGGTAAAAATGAATTGACAAAGGCCCTTTTTATAAGTTTTTTGAGTAAATAAATTGCAAATTTGTTTATGTTTCACTTTGAAAAGGTATTTTTGCAACATTTTTATCCATTTCAAACAGGTATGAGTAATGTTTGTGTTTTTGTGCAGAATAAAGGATTATTCAGGCGAAATCTATCATTTTCGACGAAAAAACATTTAGAGTCACCTTTAAGCTCTTTTCTGACTCCTGAAACATGAAAAGATTGCCGAGTGTTTCTTTTAAACTCGTTAAAACGGAATTAAAAGACGGTCCACTTATAGCTCTTTTCCGACCGTAAAAACATGAAAAGATTGTCGGATTTTTGTCGTTTCAAATTCGATATTGGTTATAAAACGACATGTCATTGATCACTTTTTTACTTTTTTGGGTCAAGGGCACTAATGACGAAAAGTACTCCTTGGTCGTAAAAGATCAAGCAGTTCTCCCAAGTATTATTTTATACTTTTTCGAGCTTGGGAGACACAAATTTACGAAAAAGGTCAACCCTGGAGTCTTCTTAAGTTTTTTCAGACTCTCTAAAATTGAAAAACGTCGAGTTTCTCCTATATTGGACTCATGAAAATTTCACAGTAAAGGACCTATTCAATTACAAACAGGAACGAACCACTCCTTCTTAGGGTTCGAATTTAAACTACGTTAGACTCATCCGAAGGATGAGCTTATAATCAAGCAAATGTTATTTTCCTCAATCTTGTCAAAAATAAAGAGGTACTTGCCAGAAATGGTGGGGGAAACGAGAGAAAAATGAGTCTGTTTGTCATCATTTATAACCACTCTTGAACACGACACTTTTATTCACCTGGGTTGGGAAATCCTTTGCCTAATAGTTGATCAAACCACATTGAAAGTCTTCAGCCGGTTTCTGGGTATTAACTTTGGGTCAATTGTCACCAAACCATCTGTCGTGTCGTTATGTGTTCAAGAGGTCACTGCCAATAAGCCATTCATCTGCAAAATATCTGTCATCCATCTTGACCATCCCTGAGTCAGTCCTTGCAACTAAATTTCTTCAACTTGATCTATGATTTCGTTTTGTGGGCTTGCCTACGACGGATCGCTTTCTATCGACATCAACTCATTATCTAGAAAGACGATCTAGAAATCGTCAGTACCTTGAGATTCGCATGCCTCAATGGCAGGTTTCTCACCTTTGACGACAGTTTGCATCATTGACTTTCGATCAAAGGATTCCGTGACATGTTCGACATCAACACATTTATTCGCATCTCATGGATTGTACTGGGTACTTTGAGATCCATTAACATCACTGGTGGTTTCTCTCACACTTGTTAATAGTTTACATCATTGACTGGTAATCAAGTGGTTTCTACCATGTTCGACATCAACACATTCATTCGCATGGATAGAATCGTACTGTTTTGGGAAGTAGAAATGAAGACCCTGGATCTAGTTTCCAAAATCTAGGCTACAAGGAATTTTGTATTCATTATATAATGGACGATTCATAAACAGATGGCTGCGTCCATATTGTTTCCACCTGAGTCTATACTTGTGATATTTTACAAGATCATTCCTATATCAGAGCAATAGTTAGTTTTTCTAGTCAGTTTTGATCTGAGTATGGGAATGCCTACCTCAACAATGATATGATCTCATATATATATCTTACATTGAATGTTTTTACAGGTTCCAACTGGGCTCTCCACAAGATGATATTCGAAATGATAAAGTACTTCACTCTTCCTAAATGATAAATGAAATCCTCATCTACTACAGACTTCGCACTTTAGGGGGCAATCTGTTACACAAAAATATCGTCACCATGATTATTTGCAGTCAGTATGGGTCTATCATCACTTGTACTGTCCTCCTAAGCAAGTCTCAGACCTCAGCTCTTCAAGTCAAGCTTTGGAAATGAGAGAAAGACATTAAAAATCAATGTAACTCCGGTTCCGCACTTTCTCTCACTGTCACCTGCGGTCCCGCACCTTCTGTGTAAAAAAAATGCAGACCTGCCCGCTCTGTCCCTAATGGTGTAGGTGCAGACCCCTATGAAAGTCAAAAGGCGCAAGTTTTATCTTAAAAAACTCACTTTGGGCTAATTCTAGAGGTTTCTAGAAGGAATTTCGACGTGGATTGTTGGCTCTGAGGTGGTTCATGCATCCCAAAAGAGAAGGAGCTAATCCCTTGATGAGAGGAGCATCCCTTTGAAGCAGGACTTTATCCCTTTGGAGGACCTAGTAACCTCCCTCCATTGCACTATAAATACAAGCATTGGGCTGGCTGCTGAGGAGGTTAGAAGCTGAACATTTTTTAGGGTAAATGCTGGTGAAATCAAGGCTTTCTAGTTGAGCTTAAGAGGAGAGATCACATACCTTTTTGGCTTCATTGGGGAGTGAGTGAAACTTGTCAAAGTAGAGGAGACTTCTTGTTGGACCCTGGGAGGAGCTTGTACAGCATCAAGGCACAGGTTGTAAAGTTCTTATTCTTTTGAATTAATACAATCAAACTCATTTTTCTCAACAAGTATCTCATGTTATTTGTTTCATGGACTCCTTGACTTTCATGTTAAATATGTTTTATGCAATTGGCTTTTCAAGTGCTATTTAATTTGTTTGCCTTGTTTGTGTTTGTAGATTCGCGACAAAGGAGCTCATTTGGATCGAAGAAGCGAGGGAATACACAAGCTTGCGTTGGACCTAAGGTAGGCCCTAAAAACACTTGTTTGCCATTGTTTATTAAAGCATATTTAGAGAAAGATAGTGTCTGGTTGGTTTGCTTGTCATTAGGTCTTCTTTAGATTCTAGGAAGGTCTATCTTATCCGAAAGATCAACTTATTCCGTGTGACACCTCCTTTGTGTACTTTTATGTGTCTTTGCTACATTCATAGAATAATTTATGTTATTTAGGTTAGGATCTTGCATTGTTACTTAGGTTGTTTTTGATGATTAAAATAGCTTTTCATGCTTCAGGTTGATTTGATAGTTTGGTAAAAAAAAAGATCTACAAAAATGCCATCAAGCAATCCTTGATCTCACCTCTCCCTCCTTGGGACCATGAGCTGAGACCAAGGCATACTTACTGCCACAAAAACACTGTTTTTGCCTTTCTATGCAATTGCTAGTGTTAGATTTTTAGTTGGAAAACTTGATACCAGTTGTACTTGCATGTTTAGATCTATTCTTGCTTAGTTTCCATAGTTACTTTGCATGATTTCTTGTCTATAACCTTTTGTCCATTATGATTCTGGTTTTTAGGTCAGATTAGGTCAAAATAAATAGATCTCTAGTATTTCTTGTCTTTGTTCAAGCAATTTCGCAAAATAGTGTGCAAAACACCCATAATACATCCCTGCCTATCCTTCCTTCATCATACAACCTACTCCAAACCCACAATTCTAGATTCCTTCCCTTCATTCACCACACTTTTCCAATTTGACCTAATTTCTACATTTTTGTGCAGCATTGCTCCCTCCATCCTTGAAAAAATGCAACCACCTTCATCACTCCTTAGCTTCATTTACCAGGTCCTAGAACCCTTAACATCTTTACCCATCCTTCATTTCCACTTTCCCACCATTTTTCCAACATCAACCCTCTAAAATCCTCTTTTGGTTGTTCCTATAGAACTTCCTGTAGAACATCCTATAGAACCCCTGCAGACTTCCTGTAGAAGTTCACGTAAGCAATTTTTTCGAGATTTGATCACTGCAAAACTCTCTGGAAGGGTGGTAGGGACCCCTTAGACCCTCTTCTCACCTTCCCAACCTCTTACAAGCGCCCACTCCATTTCCTTTCACCAATAAACCTCTGCACAGTCAAAACGAGTTAAAGCACATGCATAATAATTCTGCAAACTTACTCAAAAATACAAAAAGATGCTTTTTCTAGATTTTACTTCAGAAGTAGCTTAGTCACATGCATCTTACCTTTTCTAGAATCAATGGCATCCATTCCAGCATCTTTCATCTCTTTTCTTGCACAAATAGGGTTAATTAGTAGAACTAGGGTTTGCTAGGGTTTGCATTTCCTTTCAACTTTCTTCTTCTTTATGCAAGTAGACTAGCCTATTTTGAGTTAGCTTCCATCCATCACAGTTAAAGATTCTTCTAAGAACTCATAGAATTTTGCTTAAGCTCCTAGCAAACTTGTGCCAGCTGATCAAGTGACAGCGTGCAGTAAGAGCTAGTACTTGTGCATACAACACCGTCGCTTCCAAGTTTGTTATAAAATATCGGGTTAATAAAAGTAAAGAAGGGAGTCCCAGGAGTTGCAGCATCATTGCTGCAATACTAGAGCCAACCATATTTTTGGCATCGTTTCCGAGGAAGCGTCAGAGTATTTGTGATTGCTGCTTTTTTTTATCTTCTACTACAACCTCCTGCTAAGTAGTTTATTTCAGCAAGAGTAGAGTAGTTGTTTCATTTCAATTCTACAATTTCATTTCTACAAGAGTAGATTTGACATTTCCTACTTTCCTAGACTAGCATTTCAATTCTGCAAGTGTAGATTAGCATTTCCATTCTGCAATTTCGATCACGCAAGCGTAGATTAGGATTTCAATTTAGAAATTTCAATTCTGCAAGCATAGCCTAGCATTTCATTTCTGCAATTTCATTTTAGCAGCATAGATTAGTCATTTATTGCCTTCATTTCAATTCTGCAATTTTCGTTCCAGCAAGGTTTACTTTAGTTAGTTGTAATTTATTATTCAATCAATTTCAGTTTTGCAGGTAAAAACATAGAAAAAAACAAAAATCAGCTAAAAATATTTCTTTTCATGCCTCGTACGAATAGAGACAATTCAGGAAATTCCTACCCAACACCCCCACCACATCACTGAGTCACCCTTCTCTCTTCTTTGGTAGTAGTGATCCAGAAGATCACATAGGTGAACCTCCAGAGATTTACGAAGATCCTATAACAGAAGAAGAGCAAGAAAACATTCCTCCTGAGACCATGGCTAAAAACAGAAATGGTAGAGGAGATGAGGAGAGAATAGAAGGTGCCTTCCCCATCCGAGAGACCAACGGGGACATAAAAATGAAAAACGTAAGTCCCTTAGCCTTACCTCACTTCCACAGATTGACCACTGAAGACCCTGATACATTCTTGTTTGAGTTTGTTGTCCTTTGTCGAACTTATGACTATGCAAAAGACGAGAAAAAACTGAAACTCTTTCCCTCTACCCTCAAGGATGCAGCACTATGGTAGTTCATGGGGTTACCTGGAAACAGTATCACAACTTGGGCTTAGATGAAGCAAGCCTTTAACAAAAAATATTGGGATTACTATAGGTCAAAGGAAACGAAGATAGAAATCTTTTGGATGACCATGGGAAGTGATGAATCCTTATAATACTATGAAGAAAGGTTCCAACTTAGTTATAAAAGGGCCAGGTGCACGCTTGACCCCGAATCTCTGAAGTTGGTCCTGCTCCGAGGAATCCCTGAAGACCTTCTAGATACCCTCCATTTGCTAGCTGGAGGAGACATATACCAACTACCTTATGATGACAGAAAGACTGTGTTTAGAAACCATTCTATGGAAGCCCAGAAAAGAGGTAGGGGGAATCAACTTTCAGCCAATGCCACCTTCTCCAAACATGAGTTTAAAAATCGAGTGGAAGACCTTAAAAGTGATATGAGACAGACCATTGTCATGCAATTGGATACTTTCCAAATCCAACAGAAGAAAGAGGAAGTTGAGAAGGCTTTCGCAATATTTTGTCCCAGATTTACAAGGAAGCATCCTCGAAATGAGTGTCCATTGCACTCAGTAGAGGTATGTTTCGTTTGTGGGGAATAACACCCTACAAACTAGTGCCCAATATTACCCGGACTTAAAGCTATGTACCAAAGGGCTGAAGGAGCCACTGAACAACTCTACTTCCTAAAGCAAAGGAGGCCACATGGATCTAGACCTTACCAGGAGGGGATGCAAGGGACATCCCAGACTTATTACAACCCCAACCAATCCACTCACATACCTTCTTGGGGTCCCCCTGCTCATCCTTCCTGGTCTGCACCCCTCCTTGGTCATATCCATCTCAATACCATACTCAACCTGCTGCTCATTCATTTCATTCTCATGTTCAGCCACAACCTTAGTGGAATGCACCTCAACAGGGGTGGAGGCCCCAATACAACTCTCCTCCTGATATTTTGCCTCCACCACCTGCTCAACCACAACCATTACCTAAGGCTCCTCCAAGACAACCCTAGATGCCTACTCAACTAAACCTGAACCCCAATAACAGATAGGCCCAGCAGGTATATACTGGAGAGACAACATGCCCTACCTACGTTATGGAGATTCAAGAGATCAACCTATGATCTGGGAAGGTCCTCCCAGATAGCCAACCTCCTCCTAAGGAGGATGAAGAAAAGGAACAGGAAAGTGAACCCAAAGCCATTCCACCCTTTGATGAGAGACTAACTAGAACCACACAACCAAACCCAAAAGAGACTGAACTTTTGGGAGAACTTAAACAGTTGTGTGTAAAAATACCGCTTCTCCAGGCCATAAAAGACGTACCAATCTACAACAAATTGATCATAGAGAAGTGTTTCAGGCACCCAAGAAGGTGCAAGAAAGATGCCACAACTATCAATATCATAGGAAAATTGTCTGACCTGATGTTGGGACAAGTAATCTGTCCAAAATATTTGGACCCTCAGAGTCCTATAGTTGATGTCCACATCAATGGCACCATAATTCCCCACGCCCTGATTGATCTAGGGGCTGCCATTAATGTGATGACCAGGGACACTATGCTCAAACTCAACCTTTATAGTTCCCTAATAAAGACCTCGACAATACTACAATTAGAAAACTACTCCATTGAGACTCTCGAAGGGATTGTGGAAGATGTCATGCTCTCCGTTGATTCTTGGGAGTAACCTGCGAACTTCTTGGTCCTTCAGCCAAAGGAAAAGCTCACTTGATACCCCCTCATTTTGGGAAGGCCTTGGTTAGCTACTAAAGATGCTTACATCAGTTGTCGATATGGGAGCATGACCATTAAGAATGGACCAATGTCCAAACAGCTAGTCCTATATCCTCCTGCCCAACCTTTGCTCGAACATGACTTACCTCTCTGGTTGGAGGAGGAAGATGAGGATGAAGTCTACGCTACAACAGTGTGCACTGTGGAAGCCACCAGGGGAGGTCCCCAAACCAAGGATGACCTTATTGAGAATTTAATTCCAAATCCACCTCCCAGTGTGCTGCCATTAGAGGAGTTGGTAGGAGACACCCAAGCCAGTGCTTTAGTGGATCTCTGTGTGGTTGATCTGACCTCTTCCCGACTTAAGAATGTGGAATTTGGCCCTGAAAGAACCTTGAAGATCGACTCATCCCTGTCTCCCTCACAGGAGAAGGAGATGTGTAGCTTATTGAACCGCCATTTGGATGCTTTTGCTTGGAGCTATAAGGAGATGAAAGGAGTCCACCGTTCAGTCTGTACCCATCACATTTACATTAAAGAGGATTGTAAACCAGTCAGGCAGCCTCAGAGGAGAATGAATCTAGCCATTTAGGACATTATCAATGAAGAATTGCAAAATTTGTTGGATGAAGGATTCATCTACCCCATTTGTGACAGCGAGTGGGTTTCTCCTCTGGTGCTTGTGCCCAAGAAAAACGGGAAGTGGAGAATTTGTGTAGATTATCGAGAACTTAACAAAGCTACCAAGAAAGACCATTTCTCTTTTCCTTTCATAGATCAAGTGTTAGATGTCCTGGCAAGGAAGAAGTTCTTTTCCTTCCTGGATGGCTTTAGAGGGTATAATCAGATCCAAATTAGCCTGGAAGACCAAGATAAGACCACTTTCACTTGTCCATGGGGTACCTTTGCCTACCGGGTCCTTCCCTTTTGATTATGCAATGCTCCTGCCACTTTCCAGAGAGCAATACTAAGCATATTTGCTGAGCTAGTTCATCATTCAGTGGAAATCTATATGGATGACTTTACTCCTTATGGGTCCAACTTCCAAGAAGCATTGACTAACTTGGGAAAATTTTTAACCAAGTGTATTGAGACGAACCTGTCCCTCAGTCCTAATAAATGTGAATTCCTGATGACTGAAGGGACCGTGCTAGGTCATACAATTTCTCAGCAAGCATTACGGGTGGATCCCAACAAGATTGCTATCATCGAAAGGGTTCCACCTCCTCAAAAGTTAAGATATGTTCAGAGTTTTTTAGGCTTAGCGGGATATTATATAAGGTTCATTAAAGATTTCAGTAAGTTAGCCTCTCCATTGCTTGGTCTTTTGGGGAAAGATGTCGAGTTGATATGGACCGACAACTGTCAAGAGGCTCTGGATGTGTTGAAAGATAAGTTGGTAACTGCCCCAATATTGAGAGGTCCAAACTGGGCCCTACCTTTCCACATCCACACAGATGCCTCGAACAAATCCATAGGAGTAGCCTTAGGACAAGTTGAAGAGAAGCTACCGTATGCCATATATTTTGTCAGTAAAAACCTGTCCAAGGCAGAATTAAACTATATTGTAACTGAGAAAGAGCTCCTAGCTGTAATCCATTCCCTAAAAAGGTGCAGGCATGTTGTCGGGAATAGTGTCTATGCATAGCTGCTAATCCCACTAAGGTTGGTAGCTACCTTAGAAACAAAAAAACTTAAAACTACTTTCGTTTTCCTTTATGAGAGATAGATGAGAGAAGAATGAAGGAGACCAACCTCTGTCTTGCGCTTGGTTCCTTGCCCGATTCCTCTCTCTTCTGATAGTCCTTTGCTACTTGCTTTCTTGTGTACCCAGCTTCACAGAGTACCTGTAGAATCAAAGCATCATAACACTATACGAGAACATAGATCTATTATCATAAACAATATAGGATCAGATGTAAATTTACCATACAAATGCATAAATTATAAATCATACAAGAGTATGGAGGAAAACTTAATAGCTTTATTGATAATCAAGAAAGAGCCAAGAGAATTACAACCAATTTTTCTGACCTAGCATCATCCTCTCAGCAAGAATCCCTTTTTCACCTCATGAAAAGCTTAGATCACCCAACACTATGATATTGCACCAATAAACCAGCAGCACATCCTTACAAGATACAAAATTCCAGCCTCTGGATCTCTAGGATGAGGGATCCATATATAGATGTCTGCAAGGGAGGTGAGTCAGCTTTTGAGATTTGATTAGTGTCTCCCCTCTGATAGTTCTTGATTCCACTTGGAGATTGATGATCTCTTACTCATCCCTGGTCGAATTCAGAGAGGCAAGTGTCACAGGAGAAGTTTCTGGAAGATTCCATGCTTTTCCACCTTGCAGATTGACCTTTCCATTTGTCCCTTCTCGCCCATCGCACCCCATAGAAGGGATTTTTGACATGCAACGCACCTACTGTGTGTATTTAGGTGGGATGCAATGCACTTTGCCTATGGAGCAGGTGAAATGGTCCAGTTTTGACCAGTTCTGAGTAGTTTTTCATGGAGAACTTCTGGGAGAAGCTGTAATCAGTTGACCTTGTTCTTTTAGGGGTTGGAACAACACCTTTAGGGACTTAGGAGCCATTAGTTTATGGACATTTATGCTTGGGCTTGCAATGCCCAAAAATGTCTATAACAGTTGCCCCCTAAAGCATGAGGTCGTTAATCTTTTTGATGTCGGGTGAAATGCTTTATCATGAGGATCCTATAATAAGATACAATACAATACATTATCTTCATAATATTTTCATGATCTAGCTGAGGCGGGCATTCCCATGCTCAGCTTTATAAATTCATTTTTCATGTACATGAGACAGACAATCGTCTGAGTGTAGACTGATGATTATGGAAGAGCCATCATCCCTTAGATTTGATGATTATCTATGTAGCAATGATGTACATTTGATGTCTTTATTTTCCTGAATATATATCGCAGCCCAGATGGATGAAACTAGATCCGGGGTCTTCAATCTCGTTCGATCTTCACTCAAAGTACAAGTCGATCCATGTGAGAGATGTTCTAGAGTCAAACATGGAAAGACATCGCCTGATTATCGGCCAATGATGTAAGCTATTAACAGGCATGAGAGGAATCACTGATAATGATAATGATCCTCAAGGTACTGCAGTACGATTCACGTGGTGTGAATAAGGGATTTGGCGTCGAACACCACAAAAAATCTTTCAGTCGAAGACCATTGATGTAAACCTGTCACCGAAAGTGAGAAACTTACCATTGAGGCATGCAAGCTTCAAAGTACTGAAAGGGTTGTTCCTAGATTGACTTCTTCGATAATGAGTTGATGTCGACAAGAAGTGATCCGTCATAGGAGGGCCTTAATGAATCCCATATCAATGAAATGGAATGGAGCAAATGATTCTAATGGAGGTGAAAACGATCTGGTGATATAAGGTTCAGGGTGGAGGTCATGAAAGAATGGAGCGTAAATGTATTATAATGGGTGAGACACAGGTGAATTCTCTGAGCGACTTCTCTTGAACATATCGGTGAAACTGACATGATGGATTGGTAGCATTAACCCCAAATGTGGATGGTTTGATGGAACCATGGTGATATGACCAGTGAATGGAACAACCCAACCCGACTAGGATGTGGAGTGAAAGTGTCATGTTCAAGAGCGACTTGCTACCAACAAAGTTTCTTCAAGTTTTCTTCCCAATTTTTCCGCAGTCATCACTGACCAGTACCTCTTTATTTTTGTCAAGCTTGAGGAGGATAACATATGCTTGTTCTATAATTTTCCCTTCGGGCAAACCCATCGCTATGTTTTAACAAGCCTAGTGATAGTGAAACTCGTTCTTGTCTGTTATGGACAAGTTTGTCGCTATTAGGTTTTAACGAGTTTAACGACAAAGATAACTCAGTCCTTTTCAATTTTAGAGAGTCTGAAAAGGAACATAAAGGAAACTCCAAAAATCCTTTTTCATCATCTAATCCCTTAAGTCCGAAAAAGTATAAAATAATACAGAAGGGATGAATTTTCAGTACTTTTAACGAGCCGAATAAAACAAGCACTCAATCTTTTTGTGTAATAATCCCTCAGGTCCAAAAAGATTAAAATCTAAAGGAGGGATAGCACTTCCGGTCACTTTAACGAGCTGGAGAGGCCAATGGCTCGGAAATCTTTTCATATTTTATGAGTTAGTTGAAAAGAGCTTAAAGGAGACTCGTCTTTGAGGAACGAGTGATAAATTCAGGTAGCAGCTGATTCCAGGTAAGGTTTGGAATTTTCCAATCATGGCAGTGTCACAAGGATGGCTAATAGGATCACTCTTTGCAGTTGTTCCTCAAAAGGGGTAAACAATCACGTAGAGGTGAATGATCGGCCAATACAAAGTGGAGGTGGCGATGAGAACACGACCAAGGCTTTAAATGCTGAAGTACTACATTCACGATGGTTATTTACCAGAAATTGGTTCATTTCTTATTTTAAAATGAGCTTAAATGTTGGGGGAAACACTTGCTCATTGCTTATGCTTATTTTTTAACGAGCATGAAGTCCGCGTTAAAACTGCTCAATCCAGTCGTATAATAAGGATGTCTCATCTAAGATGCCATTTTTGTGGAGCTTGCACCTTACAAAGCTTTGCTCCAGATCCTTTTTTATGCAAGTTAGGAAATGACTAATCCTACGAGTTTAAAGGGTTAGAGGACCTACAAATTTAAAAAAAATAAATAGTTGCTCTTCGCTTGCATGCCAAAAGGTTTGCATGCCCCCATGTATAGAGAAAAATTTCTAGGTTACCGAGAAAGTTTCATTCGCGTAGCGTGTCACACAGAATAAGTTGATCTTGTGGACAAGATAGACCTTCCTAGAATCTAAATAAGACCTAATGACAAGAAAACAAACCAGACACTATCTTTCTCTAAATATGCTTTTATAAACAATGGCAAACAAGTGTTTTTAGGGCCTACCTTAGGTCCAACGCAAGTTTGTGGATGCCCTCGCTCCTTTGATCCAAATGAACTCCTTTGTTGTGAATCTGCAAACACAAACAAGGCAAACAAATTAAATAGCACCTGAAAAGCCAATATCATAAAACATATTTAACATGAAAGTCAAGGAGTCCATGAAACAAATAACATGAGATACTTGTTGAGAAAAATGAGTTTGATTGTATTAATTCAAAAGAAGAAGAACTTTACATCATGTGCCTTGACATTGTACAAGCTCCTCCTAGTGTCCAGCAAGAAGTCTCCTCTACTTTGACAAGTTTCACTCACTCCCCAATGAAGCCAAAAAGCTATGTGATCTCTCCTCTTAAGCTCAACTAGGAAGTCTTGATTTCACCAGCATTTACCCTAAAAAAATTTCAACTTCTAACCTCCTCAGCAACCAGCCCAATGCCTGTATTTATAGTGCAATGGAGGGAGGTTACTAGGTCCTCCTTCAAAGGGATAAAGACCTCCTTCAAAGGGATAGCTCCTCTCGTCAAGGGATTAGCTCCTTCTCTTTTGGGATGCATGAACCACCTCAGAGCGAACAATCCATGTCAAAATTCCTTCTAGAAACCTCTAGAATTAAACCAAAGTGAGTTTTTTAAGATAAAACTTGCGCCTTTTGACTTTCACAGGGGTCCCCACCCACACCGTTAGGGACAGAGCCGGCAGGTCCGCAGTGTTTGTAAACAGAAGGTGCGGGACCGCAGGTGACAGTGAGAGAAAGTGTGGAACCAGATAGTGTTGAGTAATACTACTGAGCATAGAGACACCTAAGAGTTTATAGGGTAGGTTCTAGAGAAACTATAGGTATAAGGACTATCTATCTAGTTTCATAGTAATACAGGTATGTAGTTGATAAGCCCCCGTAGGTCCAAAGCATAACTAGCCACCAGCATAGGTGATATATATAGAGCGTATAGAGGTATAAGGACTAACTGCGAATAGAGTACCAATAGTCCAATAGAGGTAGTAAGTAAGTAAACAAGAGTCCCACCACACAAATAGGGGAGCAAAACCAATGTATTATCTGTAGGTGAGAACTCTGCTAAAAAAGCTACCTCTAAGCATTGAAGGCTACATTGATTTTTAATGTCTTTCTCCCATTTTCAAAGCTTGACTTGAAGAGCTAAGGTCTGATACTTGCCTAGGAGGATAGTACAAGTGATGATAGACCCATACTGACTGCAAATAATCATGGTGACGATATTTTTGTGTAACAGATTGCCCCCTAAAGTGTGAAGTCTGTAGTAGATGAGGATTTCATTGATCATTTAGGAGGAGTGAAGTACTTTATCATTTCGAGGATCATCTTGTGGAGAGCCCGGTTGGAACCTATAAAAACATTCAATGCAAAATATATATATGAGATCATATCATTGCTGAGGTAGGCATTCCCATACTCAGATCAAAACTGACTAGAAAACTAACTACTGCTCTGATACAGGAATGATCTTGTAAAACATCACAAGTATAGATTCATGTGGACACAGTATGGACGTAGCCATCTGTTTATGAATAGTCCATTATATAATGAATACAAAATTCCTCGCATCCTGGATTGTGGAAACTAGATCCATGGTCTTCATTTCTACTTCCCGAAAGAGTACGATTCTATCCATGCGAATGAATGTGTTGATGTCGAACATGGTAGAAACCACTTGATTACCAGTCAATGATGTAAACGGTTAACAAGTGTGAGAGAAACCACCAGTGATGTCAATGGCTCTCAAAGTACCCAGTACAATCCATGAAATGCAAATAAATGTGTTGATGTCGAACATGTCACGGAATCCTTTGATCGAAGGTCAATGATGCAACCTGTCGTCAAAGGCGAGAAACCTGCCATTGAGGCATGCAGATCTCAAGGTACTGACGATTTCTAGATCATCTTTCGTGATAATGAGCTGATGTCGATAGAAAGCGATCCGTCGTAGGCAAACCCACAACACGAAATCATAGATCAAGTTGAAGAAATTTAGTTGCAAGGACTGACTTGGGGATGGTCAAGATGGATGAAAAATATTTTTCAGATGAATGGCTTATTGGCAGTGACCTCTTGAACACATAACGACACGACAGATGGTTTGGTGACAATTGACCCAAAGTTAATACCCAGAAACTGGCTGAAGACTTTCAATGTGGTTTGATCAACTGTTAGGCAAAGGATTTCCCAACCCAGGTGAATAAAAGTGTCGTGTTCAAGAGTGGTTACGAAGTATGACAAACAGGCTCATTTTTCTCTCTTTTCCCCCACCATTTCTAGCAAGTACCTCTTTATTTTTGACAAGCTTGAGGAGGATAACATTTACTTGATTATAAGTTCATCCTTCGGATGAGTACAACTTAGTTTAAATTCGAACCCTAAGAAGGAGTGGTTCGTTCCTATTTGTAATTGAACAGGTCCTTTACTGTGAGATTTTAACGAGTCCAGTATAGGTGAAACTCGACATTTTTCAATTTTAGAGAGTCTGAAAAAACTTAAGAAGACTCCAGGGTTGACCTTTTTCGTAAATTTGTGTCTACCAAGCCCAAAAGAGTATAAAATAATACTTGAGAGAACCGCTTGATCTTTTATGACCAAGGAGTACTTTTTGTCATTAGTTCCCTTGATCCGAAAAAGTAAAAAAGCGATCAACGACACATCGTTTTATAACCATATCGAATTTGAAATGACAAAAATCCGGTAATATTTTCATGTTTTTATGGTCGGAAAAGAGTTGTAAGTGGACCGTCTTTTAATTCCATTTTAACGAGTTTAAAAGAAGAACTCGGCAATCTTTTCATGTTTCAAGAGTCAGAAAAGAGCTTAAAGGTGACTCTAAATGTTTTTTTCGTCGAAAATGATAGATTTCGCCTGAATAATTCGTTATCATGCACAAAAACACAAACATTACCCATACCTGTTTGAAATGGATAAAAATGTCACAAGAATACCTTTTCAAAGTGAAACATAAACAAATTTGCAATTTATTTACTCAAAAAACTTATAAAAGTGCCTTCGTCAATTCATTTTTACCGTTTGAGTTTTGGGTGAGAAAATAGTGCTTTTGCTCAGAAAACCTCCCATGAAGATTGCGGAAAATCCAACAGTCAGAATCGAACACCGTCTTCTCCAGGTAATCCACATCATACTACTCTTCATTTTTAACCGTGCCAATTTTTGTTTTAGTCATTTATTTCATTTTTGGGAGGGTTTTTAGGCGTAAAACCCGCGCGCGCGGGCCCACGGGTTTACCACTGCTGGCCTGCGGACCCTGAATTTTTCTCCATTGGGAAAAAGCTCGGGGTCCGCACCTTCCATGTAGACAAAGTGTGGTCCCACACACTGTGTCTAACCCGGAGGGTGCGGTCCCCGTCGCAAGGGTTTTTAACCCAAAAATTCTCAAAAATGGACCAATCAAGATAATTTCTAGCAATTTAATTTATCCTTATACTTGATGCAGAGAGTACATCATGCTAGATTGGCGCGAACGAGAGCATGAGGATGTAGATGTTACCGCATGGAATCATCAGCCTTCACTTGATGCTTTGAGGGTGTGTGGCTTGTACAAATTCTGGGCCATTCCTGGCATGAGGGCTCAGGTGGATTTCTTACAATGTTTGGTTGACAGATGGAACATACAGGACCAGTGCTTCTTCATTGGCGGCCACCAGCTCGAAATCGAACCGGCGAACATATATTTCTTGACTGGTTTGCCTAAGAGAGGCGAAGACTTGACTCTGTTTGGGGCTAGGGTAGGTGGCCAGTCTGTCAATAGCCTCAGGCTAGAGTACTGCAATAGCCAGGCTAGAGACAAAGGGATAGACATAAAGACCATATCCCATCCTGAACTCATGGTGATTGCATTTACTGTCACCAAACTTTGCGGAGCTGCTGCATTACATATTGCCACCAAATCCCAGATGCGTATGGCAGTTGATTGCTTTCGAGGCACCATCTTCAACTGGTGCGATGCTGTGTTGGCCAATGTGAAAGGCCAACTGACCCGGGCCAAGAACGGATGACTAAATACCTTTGGTTATGGGGCTTTGGTTGTGATTTTTGGCCTGGAGAGGGTTCCTATGTTGATCCCGCAGCACCTTACTGTTGGAGCTGGGCTTCCTCAAGAGCCTAAACTGATGCGATGGGTCGCAGTTATGGCCCGTCACCCAGACGAGAGGATAGAGGTTGCTCGATTCAAACCTGAGTATTTCCAATGGCTGGAAAAACAAGTCTTTTCTATTCAGGACTTCCCTTACGCTGGGATAGATTATCGTGGTGACCCAGACATGGTAAGCCTTCTTTTCCTGATGACAAAATAGACGAAAGCCAAATGATTGTCAGTTGAAAACAGAGTAATTTGGTGACTGTACATTGTTGTGGCACGATTTAACACTAAACATTTACATGTGACAAAGCATCTTTAGAAATCCCATACTAAAAATTCCAATTTTAAAATTTCAAAATTTGACACCATGAATTGGACGAGACAGGATCTGGCCTCTGGAGATCTTACAGAGTCGCATTCATGAAAATGATCTAAAGGGAAAACACCCTTTTCTGGTGGAATAGGTTTCAAGCCTCTGTTCCCACCAAAAGCACCCCCTGTCACAATTTCCCAGTGTTGCTACGGGAACTAGTGTTTCAGTATGTTCCCAACGCTTTCATCAAAAAAAAATCTGCAGTAACACATATAGCCTTATCAAAGCAGGGACTTGTTGCTTGCAACCCTCTTGTTTAATTACATAATATACAAATTTTAGGCAAATACTAGGTAAATCCCACCACACTTTCCGGTTATTGTACATCCTATGGCAACATCCCATACCTGCCTTCCCCTCACCATACTCGGAGAGAAACCTCTAATATTATTTCTAGATCATATGAAGAAATTGATAATGTTCTTCTTGTATATCCTGTTGCTCTTCTGTATATCATGTTGGTTCCATAGGGGCTAGACTATGCATCTACTGCTCCTGATTAAGCTATTTCTTTCTCCTCTTTAAGGGACTATCTGTGGAGAAAGCTGATTTGAGTAGGATCGACTTCCACCTATCAGGTTCATGCACCCAACCACCATATCTTATATCCATCATTTCAATATTAAGGGCCGCCATTTATTTATTTTTAATTTCAACTAGAGGGAGGCTATCTTGTCGCTGGAAAAGGGCTTAACAACTGTGATGTATTCTCGCGTATACCTAGTAATTATTTCAATCTTACCTTCACATTCAAGATCAAATTCCAAAATTAAAGTTTAATTTGTATTGGGACGCGCAAGAACAATTGTCGATGAAATGAATGGATATGGGAAAAATCATAACTTGGGAATGCATATTTCCTGGTGCGAATTAATATAATCGCTAATTTGGTCCAAATTCAAACATATAGAGCCCCAAAAATAAAAAAGTGAACAAAATAGCTAAAGTTATTTAAGAATACCACAATGAATCATGTTTGGTGCCCGCTCAACCCCAGTATATGGATGGGGGATTATGGCTCAGAAATACGATAAACAAAAGGTTTACTTAGTCAAAACTGCATCTGAGAGGCTTTTTTCAATTGACTGGAGTCACTAGATAGATAAACCACCACTAAGTTACTTACGCCACTCGATCCAATGAAGACTTCCTTTTAGGAAAGCTCGGGTATGTAGGATATACTCCCTATGATCATTATGCTACATGGAATACATGGGATTGATACTAGATTTGTTACTAGTGAGCTTCATTGTTACATTCTACTCACATTTGTTACATTACAAGATCTATTTACATGTTCCGGGTTAAAATCATATCAATTACTTGAGTGTGTGTCTACTGCTTCTACTGGGTTAGGCAAAACTTAGTCAATTGGATAAGCTAGGTAAACTAGTAAGATGTTTCTACTAGATATGTTGGTTCATTTCCTTCATCGATAGGAACAAACTCATAAGCTCTATTTTTCATAGAATAATTCTAGATCCTGCAAGCCTGTTATGTTTTTTAGCTTTCCTTTTTAAAGTAAGTCAAAGCCAATATAATATGACACCTAATAAGAAGACATATATATTAAATAAACTAGGTGATTGGTATCAGTTTGAAACATTGACAACAATTTAAATAAGTACATATGTCCTAAGTTTATATTTTGTTGTCTATGATATAGGATTGTGGAAGGGGAGATAAAGATTATTGAGGGTCCCTTGTCTAAGAGTATGCTAGATTCAAACAAATGTTATCTACTTGATTGTGGTGCCGAGGTATATGTGTGGGTTGCTTGAGTGACACAATTGGAGGAGAGAAAGTCTGCATGTCTAATTGCAAAGGTGAGCTTGTACTTCTTAATATAAATTAGATCCATTGTCAATGTTTGAGCTATAATTTGAACTTTATGATGTATATCTAAACTTTAATGGTATCTTTAGGAATTCATTTCCAATAAAAAACGAATGAGGAACACACACATAACTTGAGTTATCCAGGGATTTGAGACACTGCCTTCTAGGTCAAATTTTGACTCATGGTCACATGCAGTGGAACTTCGAGCTCTGAGAATGGAAGAGGTAAAGTTGTTGTTAAGTATAGTATCTCTTTGTGCACTCACTAGCCTAGAGATAATATTTTAAGGGGTTTCATTTATTCAATTTCAATTTTTCTTTCATCATTACTGAAGTAACAAGGAATCAATGTGAACAAAATTTTGAAGGAAACTCCCCTGAAAGAAGAAATTGCACCATTTCTTGAGGGCCTTTACCCATCATCATTGTGTATTAATCTACCAAAGACCTAACTAAGATAATATATATATTACTTTAATATAACATAAACTTATTAAGACAAATGACATTAAAAACGTGTTGCTCAGCCGATATGTGGTTGTTGTAGTGTGGTGCTAATCTCTTCAACAAAACGGAGGATGAAAAATGTCGTGAGGAAGAGAAAAAATAGGTGCCCTTTTGGGACCAGGCAGTGGTCTGTAAGCACCTGGTGGAGGAGGAGAAAATGAATTAAATGGAGGTCCAAGCGGAGAACGAATGTATTTCAATAATACAGCTTGCCAGTTTCTTGATATTTTCAATCTTCCAATTCTTAATCTGTTTGTTTGTGGAGATTATTTTTTTAATTTTTTGAGAGCTGGTCATTTCTAATGGATGGAAAAGGTCATGTTTATATTGTATAATCAATGTGTAATGGGAATTATTGCATCTGGTTGCAGGTTTGGAGGGTCAAGAATGTTTCTAAAGCATGAGTTTCTAAAGAGGATATTGACAAATTCTACAGTGGTGACTACTATATCATACTTTATACTTACCACTCTGGAGATAGAAAAGATGATTATTTTCTTTGCTTCTAGCTAGGGAAGTAGAGCACCCAAGTATAGTGTTTAGGATTTTTTTAATTTTTTCATTTAGCAGTACTTTATGCCTAACTATATTATTATGCATTGTGATATTTTGAGTACAACCTTCATCACTATTTAGTATTCGGTAACAGTTATGACATGGAAGATGTTGATTGTTTACATCTAGCTTTACCTTCTTGTTTATATGATTCTTGTTCACTTAAGTCTTGATGTGTTTATTCCTTTTACTTTGGAGGATCAAGCAGTAGATGCTTGTTTAACCAATACAATGGCTAACTCTCTGAAAGGGGGATCTGTATAGGTTAACATTCTTGGATATTATGCAAATTTCGTAGTTTCTTGCTTGATGTTAGTTTCCTTGAAAACAAGATTGTTTTTCTCTCACATACATTATCTTGTACATTGCTCATACACAGTAGATAAAATTTCTTAAAACAGTGCTAAAGTTGAGACTGCAATTGAGGTTGTGTCCTTCATGTTGCACGGACATATTCTAGAAGGAAAAGAGCCACCTTAGTTTATTGGATTATTCCCTAACATGATCATTTTAAATGTTTGTATTAAAGCTTTAATCATTTTATTTTTTGACAATTGCTCTTTTTCACATTTAGCATTCAAATTTTTTATTGAAAGAGATACCATATCTAGGAAATTCCTAGGGACGTGTGATGTGTTGTTACATTTCTTAGGGTTAAGCAATGTTGTAATTCTTGTTATTTCTCTAATATATTTGTCCTTGATCTTGTAGGGTGGATTAAGTGTTGGCTACAAAAAATACATTACTATGAAAGGCATCAATGACGAGAGATACAATGGGGATGGTATTTCCCTTGTTCCAGTTTGTGGTACAGGGCCTCACAATAGTAAAGAAATTCAAGTCAATCAGTCATTATTCATTTTCTACCTTTATTTGTATTTATATGGATTTATGTGGGGGTGTTTCAAAATTTTATTTTTGAATCTTCAATGTCCAATATGTAAATAAATCATAGGTTGTTAAAACTGGGTTATCTGGACTAAAAACCAGAACAGTGGGTTAAAGTTTCTGAGTTGTTCTGCTAGAGGAAATGCATGTCCAAGAAAGGAAAAGAATGACAATAACAATCTGTATGCCTATTCTAGTTTGAGTAAGCCATTTACATGTAAACCTAATTCAGACTCCATGTTCTTGTAGTTATTCTCTATTGTACGTTTAATGTTTAGTATATCCCTTAGGTGCACTTTTTTTTCAAGGAAAACATCATGGGGAAACCAAAGGGATGCTTTTCCACATTTATGGATCCCTAGTGAACATGTTGGTGTAGATTACTGAGATTACTTAAGAGTGTTTGTCCTCGAGTTGTTCCTGATAGTCATATGGTTTTTACAAGTCCATGAAATGTGTGGGATTATCTATATATTTCCCCAACTGCACAATATTTTGTTCTATCTAGCTCAAAGATTCTATCAAGTCTTACCTTGCTCAGTGCCCTTTCATTCTTTAAAAATTGCTATATTCTTCTTAGTTTTCCTTGGACTCTGTAAAGGTTTCCCTTAGCCTTCATGGCTTTCCAGTACGCCTATATATCTTTATCTTATCAACACTACCAATGTTATTGATATGCACAATGATTTTTGTGGCAGAGTAATCATATGCATTGTTGGGTTGGCTTGGCCTTTGCTCTGATTTGCGACCTTAGTACATAGTTCTTTCTAATATGTTTTCTATTTGATCAATCTTTTAATCTTGCATATGGGTAGAAATATATGTTACTGAAGAAACTTCCTTTTATGAGTAAACGGAAAAAAAATTTCTTCCTTTGACGTTTTCTAAAGCAGGCAATTTTTTTTCTTTTGCAATTGTTATGAATTCATGGTCCAATTCCTTTATAATCATTGTGAGTTCCCAGGGATTTCATTCAAATCCATGGGAAAGATGTATTTCTTGTACCTTTCCCATGTCTTGATGGACATCATCAAGGAGCTACAATAGCTTGTGAGACTACTTAAGAGTGTTTGTCCTCGAGTTGTTCCTGATAGTCACCTGGTTTTTACAAGTCCTTGAAATGTGTGGGATTATCTGGATATTTCCCCAACTGCACAATCTTTTGTTCTATCTAGCTCAAAGATTCTATGAAGTCTTGCCTTGCTCAATACCCTTTCATTCTTTAACAACTGCTCTATTATTCTTAGTTTTCCTTGGACTTTGTAAAGGTTGTCCTTAGCCTTTAGGGCATCTTTCTAGTCTGCCTATATATCTCTAGCTTGTAAACATTTCCAATGTTATTGATATGCACAGTGATTTTTGTGGCAGAGTAATCATATGCATTGTTGGGTTGGCTTGGCCTTTGCTCTTATTTGCGACCTTAGTACATAGTTCTTTCTGATATGTTGTCTTGTCATAGTAATGCCAAAATTGTCTTCCCCTATAATCTCCAAGAAGAATCTGAATAAATCAAAGGGAGCCCTGAAAAGCCAAGTCTTTTGCCATTTTGTCGATTCTTTAGGATGTAATTTAGTTGATTCATGGAGACTAGAGGCATGAGCTCTACATTTTTTTATTCATCATCCCATCTAGGGAAGACCGAGGCCACTGCTAGAACAAAATCTCTTCTAGTTTCCTTGTAGGGTTGGGATTATATATTTCAGAAATATAATGTAGGTTATTTACTAATTTAAGAGAAGGACACAAATATCATCTCTTTCATTGCAATCTCTCTATATGGTATTTTGGGCTTTCCCAACCCCTGCTTGTTTGTGGAAGAATATTGTCTTTTTATCTATTACTTCTATCCATGTCTCCCTTCTCTTAATTCTGCACATAACCTCCTCCTAGGACAAAATAGTGTCCTTTTTTTCTTCTAGATCCTTTCACTCAGTCCTGCTAATAAGCTCACTCCACTGTCGATTCCCATATTGATGCAATTTTCCCTTCAAAATATTTGAGTTTTTTATTCGAGCTCCTTTTTGTTTGGACCATTACTTTTGCACCTCTTTTTCTTTTATCAAATTCTTTTCAATTGTGTCGTGGTATACTCCTCATTGGTAGGGATAAAGGGATCACATTTATTTTTTATGCATTTAGCATACTAAAGAAGCTTGAGCCATAATGCCTTTGAATTGAAATAAAGATTGGAAGAATTATTATAGAGCATTGTACCTTGATTTTGGACCTCATTTATCTCTATTGTTTAGTTTTAGATTGAGAGGAAATTTAATATGAGTCAAAGTATTGATCACTACATAAAGATAACAATGCTTGAAAGTAAATAATGCAATTCTAGGCATAACCATAGAAATGAACATTAACATGAAACCATAGGAATTATAATTGTACATTGAATTGGGGTAGAAGTTTTCCCCACAAGCTTGCCTCTTGTAGGTCCTGTTTTGTCTCTGTCACTTAGCCACAACAAGACCTCTATAGTGCCCAAACCCTGAACATGGCACAAGATCATAGAACACTTGTCTTTTTACTTCCTCTTTCTTGATTGATTGCTTTTCTTTTAGACAGGGAAGTTGTGCTAAACAAAAAACAAAAAAGGATACCAATCACTGTCCTGCTCAAAGAAAAGTTGGTATTAAGGCTGCATAAGTAGACAAGGAGGTCTTCTCACCTGCACATTGAACCTCAAAATAGGAGCAAACAAATATCCAGGCAAGGAGTATCAATGAAAGAGCCTGACCCTTCCTCGGTTGACATATAATCGCGTTGATAGAAGATGTAATATGTATATCTAGAGATATTTGTAGCTGAGATTTAGTTGGAAATTGTATTCTTATTACATATGTTTAAAAATGAATGGCGATGCAATGAATATGCATGCACAGTCATTTGAGACTAGAGCACAAGTATTGGAACTAATGGTGGTGCAAAAGTGCATTTTTTCTCCTCAGTTTAATATGTTAGTTATGAGTATTGTGCAAGAACATATATGTTTCTTAAGATGTTAATAGAAAGCGGCGTCCTTCTAAATACAGCTACACCATACTCATGAAGTGCTTCCCCAAGGCTCACAAATTAGCAAGATCCTTAAAGTTTTTATTCAGTCATTTTCCTGAACTTGGGGAGCTTGCATTGGACTATACTTATTCAACAGAACTAAATGGATTATTACTGAACATGCATGCTCCTCATATTCTTACATCTCGGTCCCTCTATATGACACTCTTGGTAACTGTCAAACTATGTTTTCATCAGCTGAAACAAACCTTATTAATCATTTTTAAATGAGTAATCTTCAGCCTCTTTATAACAGAGTATCTTCATAATACACATCATTAGAAACACAGGACTAGCAATCCCTTTTGTTGTTGGGCACCCATAAGCCATAGAAGATGAATTATTTTATAGTGAAGCCCCCTTAATGGTGGTCTTAGATCATCTTGAAGAGTGGAAAAATAAAATCAGGTGTCACTGGTTTGTCTCTCGGTTTTTTATTTTTCAGTGTCCACTTCAATAACCCTGTCAATCCTCTACTTTGTTTTGTTGGCTTGTCATAGCAATACCAAAATGAATTCAAAATCTATGTTCCTAGATGCAACCAACAACTAATTTTGAAAACAAATTGATATTTTTGGTTAAGACAAGTATATAATAAGCTCAAGGATATCACTTGATGGCATTTGGAATGAGATGGATCCTCATCCTGCAACTGGCTAGGTAGCAGCATGACCAAGTTCCACTTGCATGCATGACCACCACCTTATCTTGAAGTTTGTTAAAGGCCCTCATACTATAGGTCATATGTTTCGAGGCTTTGCTCAAATTTTAGTTACAAGTTTCTTTCCATTCAACCACGCCATGCCTCCTGCCTTGCTTCCCGCTTAAGGTAGGGACTAGTTGCCATGCAGCTCCTCTTGTTTATTTTTACAAGTGATAAGCTGTCCTCCCTACTGAATTAACAACTAAATTATAATAAATTTTATTAATAAAAAATATTAAAGAAACCAATGGAGTGCAACTTTATAAGGTTTCTCATCGCGGTGGTCAGAAACCACATGGAAAATGCGCTTTGCGCTAAGAAAGAATTCGATTCATTTTTAATTTATTGAATAAATTGACCAATAAGAAAATCAACTGTACAGATCAGCAATGTCCCTGCTCCACGTAAGACATACAGCCTCCTCATAAACTACATACACGTCAGCAAACATCAATATTCATCTGTGCAACTTTTGGTGGACCAAGAAGATGCTGAGAACTAGGTTAGTCTGCTACGGGAAAACGCCAGGAACCGAAACCCTAAAGCGCAATACCTCTGAGATATCTGTTTTAAACTTCACCTCTTCCTCTTCTTCTTCCCTTCTTTCGTCTCTGCTCACACCCGAAAACGTTACAGGATTCGAAACCTGGACCTCCAAGTGGCCGCCATGACTTGAATCGTCTGCAAGAAGACGATCTGCACATTGTTCATTATATGTCCTTCTCCCGAGCAACTGCGATACCAAAACCACTAAAGTGGCCATTACAATCAACACTCACAATAATAATAATGGTTCCAAGTTTTATGAGGAATGAATATTGCAGTGGGAGAAGAACAGATGATAAATAAATAAGAAAACCAAGATTCTGAGGATGATGCTGCGGGTAGGGTAGCATCTGGGTTTGGGATTTTCAGCTGCGCGCCCGCCCTACGGTTATGTTGTTTGTTCTATGGGCGGGCAGGCGGGTGGAAGCAAACGCGGGACCTCCGCCCGGCCATAATGAGTTGAAAGGTGGGCCAGAATAGTTGGATCTCCAGATTTTTTTATTGTTTGAACTATGGGCGGGCGGGCGACGGTTTCGCCCGCTTTGCGATTCACAAACTAAATGGCTCCTTTTGGACGATTCAATAATAATAATATGAGCTGGACTTGGCTGTACTTGTATGACCGAGGAGAAATAGTAGTAAAGTTTTAAAAGGTTTGATAGAAAATCTAGTAATTATTTTCATAGAAAAAGGCGCGACGAATTTTTAAAATTTTATTGGTTATCTTAATAAATTAAAGTAAAATAGTATTTATCTATATATATAATTAAATTAGTGAAGTAGGAAAAGAAGAAAAAATGGGTTTGGAGTATGTTTTTGGGATGTAAGTAAATAGGTTAACGGTCCAAGACTCAGAGACATTTCGCATAAGTGAAAGCATTCCAAGTGCCCTGTTTATCCTTGAATAAGGGTGATGAGTGGCGTGGTTATCCTTGGATAAGGATGATCATTCATAGAGATGGTTGTCCTCATTGTTGGTTTGAAAATTGAGCTTTGATAGGTTTTCCTAGAAGCATTTGGCACGAGTGAAAGCCTGCCCATTTACCGACCACCAGTGGGTTATTCCAGGTGGCCTGGTTATCCTTGAATAAAGGTGATGAGTGGCGTGGTTATCCTTGAGTAAAGATGATGAGTCACCCTACATTCATAGAGATGGTTGTTCTCATTGTTGGTTTGACGACTGAGTTATGATAAGTTTTCCCACCCGTGAAAAAAGAGAAAAAGAGAAGTTTTTAAAATGTTTGATTAAAACTTTAGTAATTATTTTTGTTGGACCACCAATGGCTTATTCTAGGTGGCGTCGTTATCCTTGAATAAGGGTGATGAGTCAGCTTGCATTTGTAGAGATGGTTGTCCTCAATGTTGGTTTGACAACTGAGTTATGGCAGGTTTTTCCACGCCTAAAAAAAAAGGAAAAAGAGAAAAGTTTTTAAAAGGTTTGATTAAAACTTTAATAATCATTTTTGTCGGAAAAGCCTATGGAATTTTTTTAATTTTCTTTATTGCATTAATAAATAAAATTTAAAAACAAAAGAGCTAATATATACAAATATTCAAATTAGTTTTTCATTTTTTTTACACTAGCCTAGATCTATTATAGAGAAAATCAAATTTCTTTTCACTCTAAAAGAGGTTTGTATACCAGCCTAGACCCATCTTAACCCGGGATCTATCAAGCGTAGATCCAATCTCTCGAGGTGGAAACCTCTTTTTTGAGTGCAAGACATTTTGCACCTCGAGATCCAATTTAAGATGGATCTAGGTTGGTTATATAATACTATATAATATCTATATTTGTATATATGTGTCTCTTTTTTATTCCCTCTCACTATCTCAAACATACACACACTCTCTCCATATCTATTTCTCTCTTCCCCTTCTCTTCTCTCCTCACTTTCTCTTCCCTCTCACTCTCCTCTCTCTTTCATTCTCTCTTTGTCCTCCATTTTCATGGTAAAAAAGGGGTGAATATCATGTTTAAGAATCTTGTCATATTGTTATAAAATATTTTGATTATGAATTAAGTTATAAGTTTTTGGTATATGATATTGATAAGCCATGGTATTAGGCCATGCTATTGTAACAACGCCTATTCTCACAAGTTCATAATATTAATGGCAAAGTGGGGGTGAATATCCATGATTAAGGATCTTATTATACTGTTATAAAATATTTTGATTGTGCAATAAGTTATGTTTTTTGGACATGTGGCATTGATAAGCCATGGTATTGTAACAAAGTCTATTTACAAGTTAATAATATCCATGGTAACGTGGGGATGAATATCCATGGTTAACAATTTTTTGTATTGTTGTAAAATATTTTGATTGTGAAATAAGTTATGTTTTTTTGGGCATGTGGTCTTGATAAGCCACGATATTGGCCCATGGTATTGTAACGAAGCCTAATTTTTACAAGTTAACAATATCCACACTAAAGTCGTGGTGAATATCCCTGGTTAAGAATCTTGTCATATTGTAATAAAATATTTTGGTTGTGAAATAAGTGAACGTTTTTTGGCATGCCTTATTGATAAGCCATGGTATTGGCCCATGGTATTTTAACAAAGCCTATTCACAAGTTAATAAGAAAATCAAAATATAACCAAATTTTTATTATTAATTCAGCGAATATTTAAATCTTTGCACTCATCCTCAATCACTTTTATCTTTTTTTTTTAATTAAGTAGGCATTTAGAATTGCAAGATTTTTGTTTGATAGATTCAGAGTCAAAATGTAACTAGATTGTTTTAATTTTCCCTTTTAAATACACTATATTTCACATGAACACCATGGATTCTCAATATTGTAGGTCAATAACATGGACCATTTTTTCTTCTTATAAGGTTATTTTTATTTGTTATTTTATTTTGACTAAGTTAACATGTTTATTACATTAATATTTTTATTTAATCTAACTTTTTTATTTTTATTTTTATGTAATTTGACTTAGTCAAAATGTTAAACATTACATTACAACATCCCTACCTAGCTGGGTGTTGAAGTGTTGAAGTTGCTAACATGTCAAGGGATCTGCCTAGTAAGAAGCCCCAACTAGACCTCAGATCGTTTAGAGTAGGAGTCCCAGTAGTGTGTAGTGCATTATAGCCTTGACTATGATTGTGCGCAGAGGTAAGCAAGATGTCTTTGTTGGAAGCAAGGGTGTGACCTTGTAGCAAGTCAAGAAAGATGCATGGAAAGGCTATAACACACGGAAGGGGAGAGGAGTGCACCCCTTAGAAGCTTGGAATAGTATGCAGCTTGAAAGGGAACACATGAGCTGAAAGACAACACAAGATGGAAGGAAGAATAGTCGACAATCCAAAGTGATGAGTTAAACTAACAACACGCTTCGATAAGATTCATACAAACATATACGAAATAGTCCATACATACATGCACAAGTTACAACCACATACTTTGTTAGAGTAACCAGAATAGTTGAACTATAATAATAATACATGCATGAAACATGTTGGCTCTGTTATATCAAAAGAGTGAAATATCCAATCATACATAGTTCTTTCCAATATGTTGCCTTATCATAGTAATGCCAAAATTATCTTCCCCTATAATCTCCAAGAAGAATTTGAATAAATCAAAGGGAGCCCTTAAAAGCCAAGTCTTTTTCCATTTCGTCGATTCTTTAGGATGTAATTTAGTTGATTCATGGAGACTAGAGGCATGAGCTCTACATTTTTTTATTCATCATCCCATCTAGGTAAGACCGAGGCCACTGCTAAAACAAAATCTCTTCTAGTTTCCTTGTAGGGTTGGGATTATATATTTCAGAAATATAATGTAGGTTATTTACTAATTTAAGAGAAGGACACAAATATCATCTCTTTCATTGCAATCTCTCTATATGGTATTTTGGGCTTTCCCATCCCTTGCTTGTTTATGGAAGAATATTGTCCTTTTATCTATTACTTCTATCCATGTCACCCTTCTCTTAATTCTGCACATAACCTCCTCCTAGGACAAAATAGTTTCCTTTTTTTCTTCTAGATCCTTTCACTCAGTCCTGCTAATACGCTGAATCCACTGTCGATTCCCACATTGATGAAAATTTCCCTTCAAAATATTTGAGTTTTTGATTCGAGCTCCTTTTTGTTTGGACCATTACTTTTGCACCTCTTTTTCTTTTATCAAATTCTTTTCAATTGTGTCGTGGTATACTCCTCATTGGTAGGGATAAAGGGATCACATTTATTTTTTATGCGTTTAGCATACTAAAGAAGCTTGAGCCATAGTGGCTTTGAATTGAAATAAAGATTGGAAGAATTATTATAGAGCATTGTACCTTGATTTTGGACCTCATTTATCTCTATTGTTTAGTTTTAGATTGAGAGGAAATTTAATATGAGTCAAATTATTGATCACTACATAAAGATAACAATGCTTGAAAGTAAATAATGCAATTCTAGGCATAACCATAGAAATGAACATTAACATGAAACCATAGGAATTATAATTGTACATTGAATTGGGGTAGCAGTTTTCCCCACAAGCTTGTCTCTTGTAGGTCATGTTTTGTTTCTGTCACTGAGCCACAACAAGACCTCTATAGTGCCCAAACCCTAAACATGGCACATGATCATAGAACACTTGTTTTTTTACTTCCTCTTTCTTGATTGATTGCTTTTCTTTTAGACATGGAAGTTGTGCTAAAAAAAACCAAAAACGGATACCAATCACTATCTTGCTCAAAGAAAAGTTGGTATTAAGGCTGCATAAGTAGACAAGGAGGTCTTCTCACCTGCACATTGAACCTCAAAATAGGAGCAAACAAATATCCAGGCAAGGAGTATCAATGAAAGAGCCTGACCCTTCCTCGGTTGACATATAATCGCGATGATAGAAGATGTAATATGTATATCTAGAGATATTTGTAGCTGAGATTTAGTTGGAAATTGTATTCTTATTACATATGTTTAAAAATGAATGGCGATGCAATGAATATGCATGCACAGTCATTTGAGACTAGAGCACAAGTATTGGAACTAATGGTGGTGCCAAAGTGCATTTTTTCTCCTTAGTTTAATATGTTAGTTATGAGTATTGTGCAAGAACATATATGTTTCTTAAGAGGTTAATAGAAAGCGGCATCCTTCTAAATACAGCTACACAATACTCATGAAGTGCTTCCCAAGGCTCAAAAATTAGCAAGATCCTTAAAGTTTTTATTGAGTCATTTTCCTGAACTTGGGGAGCTTGCATTGGACTATACTTATTCAAGAGAACTAAATGGATTATTACTGAGCATGCATGCTCCTCATATTCTTACATCTCGATCCCTCTATATGACACTCTTGGTAACTGTCAAACTATGTTTTCATCGGCTGAAACAAACCTTATTAATCATTTTTAAATGAGTAATCTTCAGCGTCTTTATAACAGAGTATCTTCATAATACACATCTTTAGAAACACAAAACTAGCAATCCCTTTTGTTGTTGGGCACCCATAAGCCATAGAAGATGAATCATTTTATAGTGAAGCCCCCTTAGTGGTGGTCTTAGATCATCTTGAAGAGTGGAAAAATAAAATCAGGTGTCACTGGTTTGTCTCTCGGTTTTTTCTTTTTCAGTGTCCACTTCAATAACCCTGTCAATCCTCTACTTTGTTTTGTTGGCTTGTCATAGCAATACCAAAATGAATTCAAAATCTATGTTCCTAGATGCAACCAACAACTAATTTTGAAAACAAATTGATATTTTTGGTTAAGCCAAGTACATACAAAAATATAATAAGCTCAAGGATATCATTTGATGGCATTTGGAATGAGATGGATCCTCATCCTGCAACTAGCTAGGTAGCATCATGACCAAGTTCCACTTGCATGCATGACCGCCACTTTCTCTTGAAGTTTGATAAAGGCCCTCATACTATAGGTCATATGTTTCGAGGCTTTGCTCAAATTTTAGTTACACGTTTCTTTCCACTCAACTACCTACTCCTCAAGTTTGCTAAAGGCCCTCATACTATAGGTCATATGTTTTGAGGCTTTGATCAAATTTCAGTTACAGGTTTCTTTCCATTCAACCACCAGCGCCATGCCTCGTGCTTTGCTTCATCCTTAAGGTAGGGACTAGTTGCCATGCAACTCCTCTTGTTTATTTTTGCAAGTAAAATTCTAACTTGTTTCCTTGAAAGTAAAGTTATTTCTTGAAAACATATTTTTTATATCTTGTAGTGGTATTTTATTTTTTTATTTCTTGAAATCATATTCCAACTTTTTAATTTTTTTTTTGAAATATTGAAAAAGTAAAAATAAATATTAAAAATAGATAAAATATATAGGATATTTTGTTTGGACTATTAGAATTGCTTTTGATTGACTAACAACTTGTCTTATTGCTACCTAAGTAAAGAGGTTAATGGCGCAAGGCCCAAAGACATCTTGCCAAGGCTGAAAGTGTGCCCCTTACTAACCACCAATAAATGATTGCACGCTGGATGGTTTTCCTTAAATATAAGTGATTAAATATAAGTACTAAATTATAATAAATTTTATTAATAAAAAATATTAAAGAAACCAATGGAGTGCAACTTTATAAGGTTTCTCATCACGGTGGTCAGAAACCACATGGAAAATGCGCCTTGCGCTAAGAAAGAATTCGATTCATTTTTAATTTATTGAATAAATTGACCAATAAGAAAATCAACTGTACAGATCAGCAATGTCCCTGCTCCACGTAAGACATACAGCCTCGTCATAAACTACATACACGTCAGCAAACATCAATATTCATCTGTGCAACTTTTGGTGGACCAAGAAGATGCTGAGAACTAGGTTAGTCTGCTATGGGAAAACGCCAGGAACTGAAACCCTAAAAGAAGATGCTGAGAACTAGGTTAGTCTGCTACGGGAAAACGCCAGGAACCGAAACCCTAAAGCGCAATACCTCTGAGATATCTGTTTTAAACTTCACCTCTTCCTCTTCTTCTTCCCTTCTTTCGTCTCTGCTCACACCCGAAAACGTTACAGGATTCGAAACCTGGACCTCCAAGCGGCCGCCATGACTTGAATCGTCTGCAAGAAGACGATCTGCACATTGTCCATTATATGTCTTTCTCCCGAGCAACTGCGATACCAAAACCACTAAAGTGGCCATTACAATCAACACTCACAATAATAATAATGGTTCCAAGTTTTATGAGGAATGAATATTGCAGTGGGAGAAGAACAGATGATAAATAAATAAGAAAACGAAGATTCTGAGGATGATGCTGCGGGTAGGGTAGCATCCGGGTTTGGGATTTTCAGCTGCGCACTCGCCCTACGGTTATATTGTTTGTTCTATGGGCGGGCAGGTGGGTGGAATCAAATGCGGGACCTCCGAGCGGCCACAAGGAGTTGAAAGGTTGGCCAGAATAGTAGGATCTCCAGATTTTTTATTGTTTGAACTATGGGCGGGCCGGCGACGGTTTCGCCCGCTTTGCGATTCACAAACTAAATGGCTTCTTTTAGACGATTCAATAATAATAATATGAGCTGGACTTGGCTGTACTTGTATGACCGAGGAGGAATAATAGTAAAGTTTTAAAAGGTTTGATAGAAAATCTAGTAATTATTTTCATAGAAAAAGGCGTGACGAATTTTTAAAATTTTATTGGTTATATTAATAAATTAAAGTAAAATAGTAAATATATAAACATTATTAAATTAGTGAAGTAGGAAAAAGAGAAAAATGGGTTTGGAGTATGTTTTAAAATTGTTTTTATTTCGTTAAAAGTATGGGTTAACGGTCCAAGACTCAGAGGCATTTGGCACGAGTGAAAACATTCCAAGTGCCCTGGTTATCTTTGAATAAGGGTGATGAGTGGCGTGGTTATCCTTGGATAAGGATGATCATTCATAGAGATGGTTGTCCTCATTGTTGGTTTGATAATTGAGTTATGATAGGTTTTCCCAGAAGCATTTGGCACGAGTTAAAGCATGCTCATTTACCGACCACCAGTGGGTTATTCCAGATAGCCAGTTATCCTTGAATAAAGGTGATGAGTGGCGTGGTTATGCTTGAGTGAGGATGATGAGTCAACCTACATTCATAGAGATGGTTGTCCTCATTCTTGGTTTGACAACTGAGTTATGATAGGTTTTCCAATGTGCGAAAAAAGAGAAAAAGAGAAATTTTTTTAAAAATGTTTGATTAAAACTTTAGTAATTATTTTTGTTGGACCACCAATGGGTTATTCCAGGTGACATGGTTATCCTTGAATAAGGGTGATGAGTCAGCTTGCATGTGTAGAGATGGTTGTCCTCAATGCTGGTTTGACAATAGAGTTATGGCAGGTTTTTCCACGTGTAAAAAAAAAGGAAAAAGAGAAAAGTTTTTAAAAGGTTTGATTAAAACTTTAATAATTATTTTTGTCCGAAAAGCCTATGGAAATTTTTTAATTTTCTTTATTGCATTAATAAATACAATTTAAAAACAAAAGAGTTAATATATACAAATATTCAAATTAGTTTTTCATTTTTTTTATACTAGCCTAGATCTATTATAGAGAAAATCAAATCTCTTTTCACTCTAAAAGAGGTTTGTATACCAGCCTAGACCCATCTTAACCCAGGATCTATCAAGTGTAGATCCAATCTCTCGAGGTGTAAAGTTTAAACCTCTTTTTTGAGTGCAAAACGTGAGGAAAAATTTGCACCTCGAGAGATTTGATCTCTCTCGACGCTTGATAAATCCAATTTAAGATGGATCTAGGTTGGTTATATAATACTATATAATATCTATATATGTGTCTCTTTTTTTATTCCCTCTCACTATCTCACCCCACAAACATACACACACTCTCTCCATATCTATTTCTCTCTTCCCCTTCTCTTCTCTCCTCACTTTCTCTTCCCTCTCACTCTCCTCTCTCTTTCATTCTCTCTCCCTCCATTTTCATGGTAAAAAAGGGGTGAATATCCATGTTTAAGAATCTTGTCATATTGTTATAAAATATTTTGAATATGAATTAAGTTATCATTTTTTGGTATATGATATTGATAAGCCATGGTATTAGGCCATGTTATTGTAACAACGCCTATTCTCACAAGTTAGTTCATAATATTAATGGCAAAGTGGGGGTGAATATCCATGATTAAGAATCTTATTATACTGTTATAAAATATTTTGATTGTGCAATAGGTTATGTTTTTTTGGAGATGGTCATTGATAAGCCATGGTATTGTAACAAAGTCTATTTACAAGTTAATAATATCCATGGTAACGTAGCGATGAATATCCATGGTTAACAATTTTTTGTATTGTTGTAAAATATTTTGATTGTGAAATAAGTTATGTTTTTTGGGCATGTGGTCTTGATAAGCCACGATATTGGCCCGTGGTATTGTAACGAAGCCTAATTTTTACAAGTTAACAATATCCACACTAAAGTCGGGGTGAATATCCCTGGTTAAGAATCTTGTCATATTGTAATAAAATATTTTGGTTGTGAAATAAGTAAACGTTTTTGGGCATGCCTTATTGATAAGCCATGGTATTGGCCCATGGTATTTTAACAAAGCCTATTCACAAGCTAATAAAAAAGTCAAAATATAACCAAATTTTTATTATTAATTAAGCGAATATTTAAATCTTTGCACTCATCCTCAATCAATTTTATCTTCTTTTTTTGAATTAAGTAGGCATTTAGAATTGCAAGATATTTGTTTGATAGATTCAGAGTCAAAATGGAACTAGATTGTTTTAATTTTCCCTTTTAAATACACTATATTTCACATGAATACCATGGGTTCTCAATATTGTAGGTCAATAAAATGGACCATTTTTTCTTCTTATAAGGTTATTTTTATTTGTTATTTTATTTTGACTAAGTTAACATGTTTACATTACATTAATATTTTTATTTAATCTAACTTTTTTATTTTTATTTTTATGTAATTTGACTTAGTCAAAATGTTAAACATTACATTACAACATCTCTACCTAGCTGGGTGTTGAAGTGTTGAAGTTGGTAACATGTCAAGGGATCTGCCCAGTAAGAAGTCCCAACTAGACCTCAGATCGTTTAGAGTAGGAGTCCCAGTAGTGCGTAGTACATTATAGCCTTGACTATGATTGTGCGCAGAGGTAAGCAAGATGTCTTTGTTGGAAGCAAGGGTGTGACCTTGTAGCAAGTCAAGAAAGATGCATGGAAAGGCTCTAGCACACGGAAGGGGAGAGGAGTGCGCCCCTTAGAAGCTTGGAATAGTATGCAGCTTGAAAGGGAAAACATGAGCTGAAAGACAACACAAGATGGAAGGAAGAATAGTCGACAATCCAAAGTGATGAGTTAAACCAACAACATGCTTCGATAAGATTCATACAAACATATACGAAATAGTCCATACATACATGCACAAGTTACAACCACATACATTGTTAGAGTAACCAGAATAGTTGAACTATAATAATAATACATGCATGAAACATGTTGGCTCTATTATATTAAAAGAGTGAAAGATCCAATCATACATACAACCATGATAACCACTAGCCCCAATAGTGGAACGTTATAGTCACTACCACCTGCTCCTCCAAAGAGATGTACTCGCTTTGCAATGTGGAGAAGCCAAGGCTTGTTACAATACACTCCAATCTTTCTCTAAGTTATACCTATTGAAAGCTTAGCTCCCAAAAGCCTATACAGTGATTTATGAGGTTGGGGCGACCCTTGACATTCCCCTTTGTGACTCTTCAACTACCCTCATGACTCGTCAACTTACACATGACTATTTACATTCCACTATTGACACTTGGTCTTTCACTTTACAACATGTTTAGAATACATTCTACACATGTACCCATGTGAGACAAAAATGGGCTTGAGTAAGCCTGGGTAAGCCATACAAGACATCACTCAGACTTAGACAGTTGTGGGAAGACCAACCTGTCAACATCCTCTTAGTGATCATTGGTGGCGAATTGATGCCAAGTTTGGTAGTCTGCTATGGTGTTTGTGTACTCCGTGGTGACATCCTTCTGAAAGTGAACTCTTGCCTCCGTAGCATATGGGTACATTGGTCTGGCACCTCTGTCCAAATCGTCATGTAGCATGTGCATCATGATCTTGAGTGCAGTTGGACCAATGACATACTTGTGCATAATGTCTTCACTCATCTGTGAATCTGCGTTGGAGGCTATGCGAATCAACTGCTCAAAGTACATGTCTAGCTCCAGTCAGACTTGCTTCTTTTCTTTTTCCTCAATGAGTGTGCTAATGGATGGGATCGCATGTGTGCGCACAATGACATCCATGCTCCTGAACACTCATGCATGTGAAGCCTATAAGCTGGTTACGAGCTATGGGAGGTCCTCATAGATCTGGATCTAACTCTGGATGCATGCTTTCAACTCCATTTCCTTGGTCTACATCATCTTTGGAAAGTACAACGGGGCTCCCTTGTACCTCATTGTCCATATCTGCATGTGATCGACAACAGTTTGTATGTCTGTCAAGATGGGTGCTCTCCTAACACGGTGTTGTTTCCAAACGACTAAATGGACAACTGACTTATGCATGATGACAAACCTAAAGTACAAGTTTCACATGACTGTCTCGATAGATGATACTTCATCAAGTATTTCTTTATTCCACTCTACTCTGGGGGATGTTGTATCTTGCTCTTCTCTCTTCTTAGCCACACTTAGTTACTTAGCCATACGCTCATTCTCAGCTATCAAGAATCTCACACTTGAGCTATTGGCTTCAGCATATGCCTTTGTAGCATCGGCCAATGCAGTTGGATGTCTGTGCAGATCAGACACGATCACTCATTCTTGAAAATGAGAAGGAGATGCATGGACATCTAAAGTGGGCACTCTGCGTGATTTCACAACTCTGTGTTGTGACTCATCAAAGGATATGTTGTGCACATCTATTTCCAGATTGTCCTCAAGGATTTCAGTGTTTTCTTGATCACTTAGGACTTGCTCTACTCCTGGATCTGGTGAAGCCTATGGAGTGACCTTTGGTTCCCTTAGAATGAGGTTTGTATCCTGATACTACTCCGACTAAACCATATCTGAGTCTGTTTGTTCCAATATCTGTTCAATCTCCTGAGAAAAGCCCTACTCATATGACTTCTCACCATGTTTTCTATCTGCCAGTTGTTCTGATTCATTAACATGTATCTACACAATATCCTCAATGTTTGCACATTGTACTTCCTGTTGTTGTTGTTCCTGCTACACTTCCTTCTCCCTTTAGCACAGCTCTTGTTCTTCCCTTAGTTGTTGCGCCACCTCCTGAAACTTCTTCTCTGCCTCCTCCAGTCCCTGCTTCTCCCTTTGTCTCTGCACAATCCTTCTGTTGCATTGTCGCCTCTTTGCTTCAATCTCCAAATATTCTCTTTCTACAAGTGGATCTTCCTTGAACTTGCAGCTTTGCTCTGCCTTTACACTGTCATGAATCTTCCTTTTTCCTTTGTCTAGTGCAGGTCTACTACTCTCTGCTGCTACATGTCGTTGTTTCTCTATCAAGTGTTGTTGCCTTGTTCAATACTAACCATATTACATCCACTCTGACTGGTTCTTTGAACCTTGAGAAGTTGTAGCAATATCTCCATGTGTCTTCCTTAGGCCAATGACATGCCCCATGGATCTAGGGATGATACACTCTCACACAATGGTCCTTCACTACACAGTGCGGGTCATAGGGATTGAAAGTTATAGTGCTAAAGGTGAATCTCTTGAATTCCTTCATCGCGGCCTCAGCATACTTGAGACTCTAGATCTCATACCACCTGATCCGTAAAGGAAAAGCAAGCCAAGGTGTCTTCTTCTTCCTGTGTAGTCTCGCTGACAACCATGTCGAGATGTGGTACGAAACCTCTTACATGAACAACTTGTCCATGGAAAAATTCATTAAAACATGTGGAGCCTTCTTTGCACTGTACATCTGGACAAAGGTACAAAGGGGTGAGGCATACCAATCTGTTATGTTAACCAATCCCTCCATCGTTTCCTATGACATGCAAGGTGAATCCTGCTCAAAGATCATCCTGTACACCCGAATGATGAAGTGGTCTGATAATTGTAGTATAACTCCACAGAAACTTCACTCAGAGAACAACTTGTAATAAATGTGCACAAAGGGTTCTGAAGGTGTCTATGCCCAACCCAAGCCAGGGAACTATTGATGGGAACAAATTGCATCATGAATATAGGCAGACACAAAGATTTTTGCTTGCTAACCCTTGGGCGGATGCTGGGAATTTTTTACTTGCCCCTTCAGCTGGAGAGCCAACATGTCAGACCAATTGAAAGGTCTTCCTTCATTCGCTAGCTAATCCAACACAATCACCCAACTCTGCGGGAAGGTCTTTTTACTCTCTTGGCCATATAATTGGCATGTGAAGATTACCAAGAACTGATAAACCTTATGTAGTTTCTTTATCATATATACCTGGTTGGATGTCGTCTTGAACTTACACGGCTCTTGTACCCAGCTCTTCAAGATGTTTCTTGAGTTCGTATTGTTGTTGGGATAGGTGAAGAGTGCATCAATTTTGTTCACTGGTTGCGTTAAGTGATACATCTCCTGAAATTTCTCTACATGAAGGTATAAAGTTCTCTTCCACTGACACTGCTCAATACCATTGGCTTTGGATCAGTATGCGAGACAATCCAGTGTATCATGTTCGCACATGGAAATGTGGGATACCTACATGCAACCCGGTACAAGCCATACTTGTGTATGTTGACATAGACTCCATGGTCCTCTAGATACTCCTCAAAGGTGCCTGAAAAGATGTCATTAATGTGTTGTCATGTGATCTTGATCTCCTTCTCTATGAAAAACTTACTATCTTCATATCTGGGCAACCTCACAGACACTTGCTCGACCACATTGCTAGTTGTTCTCTCCATGGTGTCCTTTGTCCCTACTCTCTTGGAAGCTATTGTACTTTTAATACTAAGAGACTGATGAACACCTACGATACCGAGAGATAGAGCAATGTCCATGGCAAGAAAAATTTCTATTGAAAACCAAAAGCAACTCGAGCACCAACATGCAACACATCTAGGTGACTGCTTAGGAAAATTGTGCAGTTTCCTTTAGGAGAGGCTGGGAGACTGACTCTTGAAACTGCGCAGAGTACAACCCAGGTTTCCAGTGAACTGACTAACTACTGAAACTATGCAGAGAATAGTACATCTTGGCCTGCTGAGGATTGGAACTGTTGGACACCTAATCTTAAAGGGTTAGCGTGGAAGTTGAATGGACAAAGCAGTCCAAGAGACCTTGGGATCTGAATCCCAAGAGTCACATATGTGTACTATAAATGTATATCTATTGTTAATAAAAAAGGTACTCACTGATTTATCTTTCCTACTCTTGTGTTGTCCATGTGTGTTTAACATGGTATCAGAGCCACTTGTTTTTCTGTGGCCTATTATGTGCATGTCAGTCCTGGCCTTCTGCCATATTCTTTTCCAGGGCTCCTCACATGCTGCCTCTGCCATATGTCCAAACGGTTCTGAGATGCCTGTCTATCAATTTTATTGACTGCGCCCTTTGTCATATGCGTTTTTAAGCAAACAACGTTGTGGTAGGAGCGCTGGTATAACAGCACTGTGATTATTGTCTGACACGTCCTGAAATAGAAAAATACCCTGCCTAACACATAACGCTCCTCGTCCTGTGCATCGAATGCCATTTCCTCTGCTCCCTGGCGCACCAGCGCTGCATACGCTCTCTGCTCTTCTGACATCTCTGCTCTCCTGACAAATCTGCTCTCTGGAAGGACGAAGAAGCGCCGGCAACTGAGGGCTTTGTTGTCCTCTCCGCCTCCACCTCCAAACGGCAGCACGTTGCATGGACTTGCGTTTCTCTATCTGCACAGGACTGCAAGAGAGATGCGTAAGTATTGGCATTGAATTTCTGATCAATTCTTTGTATCTTTTTCACTCTGCGGACTCCTCACGCAGATCGTTTGAGAATAGTATCATCTGAAGCTTCGATCATGTTCATATTCATCATACCGTGCGAGCATTTGTCGTTTGTTATCAGGAACCCGAGGCAAATATTCTTTAGTGAATAGTGATGGGGTTGTTTCCTTCCTTCCCCACGCGAGCCATGTCTTCTTCTTATTATTTCTGTCAATAGCGGTGATTGTAATAAGCCACCCAACTAAGCAAGAGTTTCAAGTCAAGTTTTGTTCGGATCCACCATCAATAGCTTGTGAAACCTGCGTAATAGATTACCGAAGGAAGTTGGAAACGCTTGTTCTTACGAATTGTTATGAGAGTGATTATGGAACCAACAAGCGTAGGATGGAGGTGATTCTCAAATTTCTTGCATCTGAAAATATCCTGAGCAGACACCGTCACGACAATCTCCACCCGCTGAAATCCAATGCTCGTCTCAGACGAATGTTCACATTTCCACTGCTCAACAGGAAGGTATCAGTATTCAATCGACAGCACTCTCTGGCTTAGATCCAGAAGCTTTTTCTCTGCGTTCTGATCCTTTTTCATCCAGCCGTCGCTAAAACTCATAATGGTAGTTCATACGGCAGGTTTTGTAGATCTCTTGACCTTCCCCAAGTAATATCATCAAATTTATATGGATCTTGTACAGAAGGAATCCCAGGTACCTACGAAAGTGGATTAGAGACATTATACGAAACCCAGTCTTCTCTAAACACTGAAATTTTCCAAGACTTTCAAATTAATGAAGAGATTTCAAGTCTCCAGCTAGCAAAGGAATGTGTGCCTTTAAGAAGAATTCTGACGAGTCCGTCGGCATATATTGGTATTTCTTGCTTTCTGTAATTCCGACTTCAAATGTGGCTTCCTTTGTCTCTGGTTTTCCTGCAGCCAAAGACTATTAGTTCTGATGTAGCTATTGAATCTCAGTTGGTACAGTAGAAGTTTATTGAGTTCCAGATTTGGGATGTGTCTGCATTCATCACCTAGTTGAAGGCGGCATCAGGGAGTTCATTCACAGAAGCGTGAGATTTATCATCAAGAACAAGCTATTGTTTATTTCTGCGCTCATAATTTTATATATACCAGATGTAAAAGTTTCCAGTCTGCTCGAGGGAATTCATATCTCTGGTCCATCGCTGTTTGGAAATCACTGTACATAGGGAATACATTTCTGAGTATATATTGGTCGTCTAATAGCCGGCATCCATCTTCAACTTCACTGCTGTACTGAAGACTGCGTTTTATTATTAATGAAGACTGCGCTCATTGATTCCTCTGAAGCCTGAAGCGTTGATACGTTTCTGGTGACTGCGTTTTTGGTATTGAAGACTGAAGACTGCTTGTGCTTGAATGATATTTGGTGTTGACTTCAATGGATGTTGGCCCTCTGCTCGTTATAGACACAGATCTGAATGATTGATGATTAATGTCCCGAGCATACTAAAGCTCCTCCCAACACATTCTCTGTTTGTTTGTTAAACAAAGTGAATTCAAATTCTCCTGCTAAACAATAGTCTGCAACGTACCCTCTCTGTGTTTAGCGTTGACTATGTATGAAACATTGAATTGAAGACCACTTTATTTTTCAGTATCTGATTTGAAGCTTTAGTCTTTGGAAGGCAAAGCGATCACAGAGAGAAACCAATTAAAGGTTTTTTTCTGGTGTCTGGTAATCTTCTAGAAGGTATACGAAGAAGGGAATTTGATTTCTTCCGGTTGCGCTTTAAGTTGGGTGTTACAGCAAAGAGGACATCAAACTTTCTCTGTCTTGGAGCTGAATACGTTGCATATATTATCACAGTGGTGTTTTCTCTGTAATGATGGAGCTTCTTTGATCTACAACCACTATTCTTCCTAACATTTACTGTTTGATTTTTCCCTTTAAGCTATAGGGCTCTCTTGTGCAACTTGAAGATATTTAGCAGCTTACATTTTTCTGTGGGATTTGGAGATTTTTAAGGTGTAGAAAAATGGCTAAGCTTGAAAGAATATTAGAATTATTGAGAACTCTAATCATGTCCATTGCTAACAGCACAGTCAAAATTAACAAAGCCTCTCTTTCAGACATTCAAACATGTCTGCAATATGCACAAGAAAAGATAGAGTTTTTGCAGCTTGAATCACAACTGCAGCAGGAAGAATTACAGCAGTGGAGTCATCATTCTGAACCTGTTTCTGTTCAGAACAATGAAGCAGACTCCCATAAACAGCAAGTCAATAATGTTACAGTTCATTCAGATAAAGCAGCAAAGTTACATGCAGATGCAGAGGTTCAGTCTGCACTTCCCAAGCCCATCATCAGACCTTGGGAACAGCTTGTCCACAACAAGCACAGAACTGGTCTTGGATATGACAAGGACTTGTCCTTTCATATTCCAGACTATGCCAAGCCCATTCAGTTTTAGAGTGCTGGATTCATTCATGACAGTTCAGCTGCTCCTCATGACGGTTCAGCTTCAGCTGTTCCAGATTCTGCCCCTCTTCCACAACAACAACAACAACAAAAACAACAGATCGTGAAATGCCAACACTGTGACCGAGTTGGCCATTTGAAATATCACTGTTTTGATCTTCATCCATGTAAGCACTGTCATAAAACCGGCCATTCTTCACACAGATGGTTCAGAAACAAACGTCCTGCAAGAACAAAGATTCATCTTGGATGGATCGCTTCTTGGCAATGGGCATCAATAGCCAAGAAGATATTCCAAACACATATCAGAACTTGTTCCAAAGTATTGAACAGTCTTGCAGTTGAGTTTTCTCCATCTTCTCACCTTGTACCTGACAGGGGGGAAATGATGGTCATCTACAAGCTTCAAAGTCACATCAAGCGAGCCTGAGCCACAACCTACCACACCAGTTTCAGAGTTGCAGCCAGAGACAAAGATGCCTGAACATGCCTTCAGTTGGCAATCTGGGACACTTCCTCTAGCAGAAGACTCCAGCTTCTTGCCAGTTTTGGAAGAGTTCCAGGAATTACAGAGTTGTTGGTCATCCTTAAACCATCACAGATTGAGAACACTTCCTCTAGCAGAAGACACCAGCTTCTTGCTAGTATTGGAAGAGTTCCAGGAATTGCATTAAGCATTCCAGAGTTGTTGGTCATCCTTAAACCATCACAGATTGAGAACACTTCCTCTAGCAGAAAACTTCAGTTTCTTTCCAGTTTTGGAAGAGTTCCGGGAACTGCACTAAGCGTTCCAGTGTTGGTGGTCATCCTTAAACCACCGCCCTTTTTTACCAACATTTCATAGAGCACATTCAGCCTAGTGCTGCCATGCATTTTTTGCACATTTTGTATTACAGCTCTCTTCTTGGACTCATACATAACCCTTCGGATTAAGGGGGGGAATGTTGGACACCTAATCCTAAAGGGTTAGCGTGGAAGTTGAATGGACAAAGTAGTCCAAGAGACCTTGGGATCTGAATCCCAAGAGTCACATATGTGTACTATAAATGTATATCTATTTTTAATAAAAAAGGTACTCACTGATTTATCTTTCCTACTCTTGTGTTGTCTATGTGTGTTTAACAGGAACTGCGTAGTTTCAGTCAGCATCACTGTTACCGGCGAAATTGCACTACACAATCCCAGGGGCCAACTGAGGTATTTCCTCTCAAAATTACATAGAGCACAGCCTATGAGGCTAGTGTGAGGTAATATCTACGCAATTCGTGGGAGCAGGAAAAGGATTTCCATCCCATAAATGCACAGTGCAAGCCGAGCAAGGCAAGTTCCAAGCCAAGGCAGCTTAGACTTGCCGACAGGCGACTGAAAATCAGTAAGGATTAAAAGAATGTGCAAATTTCGTGCAGACATAAGTGAATGAACATGCATGTGATTATAGACAACACAAGATTCAGTAAAAGGGAAAACAATGGAGTGTGTGAAGCGAGTCACTGCAATGGGTATCGTTAGTGTAGAAACAATGTCATGCATGCGACAGCAAGGAAATGCAATGCAAGACTCGAAATAACACTTCTACAAGACAACATGCATTGAAATGATAATAAGCGTTCAATGAAACCAAGCAAACAACATTCATACAAACCAAAATGTAAAAAGCGACAGAAGAGCCACAAAATACGTGGAAAGCAAACTTACTCGAAAAAAAATTGTGATGAATGTGCCGAAGGTTCCTAGATGTGTTGGGGATGTCAGAGCTCCAAGATCGAAAGTGACGAATGAGCTCTAAGGTGTCAAATAAATAGTTTTGAAAATATCAAGCTTTATGACGCACATGCCACAAATCTAAGAAAAAGTGACACTTGGTGGGAGGTTTCTAAAATTGATTTTGCATTTAACCCCCAATTGCTAAAAATAGATCCCTAAAATATAGGGATTTTTTTATTTTTTCTTTTTTGGGGAAAAATGCCCATTCATGCAAGACAATATTGCATAGTCCTGGAGGGAAATGGTCAACTTGTGAACACATGCAATGGTCGGCAACCCATGGGATGAATTTTGTGCAGTTTCTACGTTGAGTGGGTCTAACTTCCCCTCAAGATCTGCGTAGTTCCTAGACTGAAGCCAAGGCTACCAGTCAGTACCATGTAAATTCTAAGAGCAAGCGCGGTGATGGGCTACTCTGTGTAATTTTCTTGGGGAAGGCAGCGTGCCTGCTCTATGCAATTCTAGAGAGTAATGCTAGTTGGTAGGATGCAGTACGCAATTCCGGAGAGCAAGGTTGGTTTCCCTCCAGTGCTGCGTAGTTTTCTAAATTAGCACACGAACCAGTTTGAGACCAAGACACGGGAAGTAACCTTGCAAGCGAAAGACAAACAAGCTAACGAACATAAGTTGTTATGCCAAAAAAAACTCAATCGAAAGCATACGTACCTAGGTAGTGCAAGACGTGATGCTAAGGTTGGTTGGTAGGGGGGTTCCAAAACGAAGCTAAGGAAAAATATTGGAGGGTGGTTGTAGCCGCTACAACATTGGAAACACACTAGTGGAACACTAGCTCTCTGAGTGGACTTTTTTTCATGAGAATAAATTCTAACTCCTCCGGAAGTATTGTTCGATTCTTTGATCATCATGGTTTCCACACTAGCTTGAGTGAAAGATGTAGCACCTATCATTCTCTTGATCGATCAGCACACATTCCAAGCCAAGTCAACTTAGTTATTTTGATTAGGGATGAGGGGTATATTGGTGCACAAGTAATATAGTTGTCAGAGTTGAAGTTTCATCTCTAGTGTTGCTTTGTTGCTAGTAGGCCTGGTCAATACCCCAATGAAGTTACTTGCATCACCTCTCTGCACAAGAAACCTTTCTCTTCTTTTTCCTTATTCATTTTTCATTCATTTTTTCTTTTCTTTTTTATTTTTTCATTTTCAAAGAACTATGCATAGGAACTTATTTATTTCAGAGGTGGAAGAGGGATCCCAACTTATTCAGAGAAGAAGAGTTTGTTCCTTCGGAGAAGCATGTTATATATACCTCTAGCATACTTGTTAAGGTTTTCCCCTCACCTTACCCTACTTGACTGAGCTGACAAGGGTTAACCCAAAAGAAACGATTAGAGTAGTTGGTACTAATTATAGTGCAAGTGTTGTGTTTTCACCAATATTCTCTTCGAACAAAATGTATTTTCCATTGGTGTATCATTGACTGAAGACAACAAGTTATGCGTAAAGAGAGAGGGTGAAAAATAACTAAGTGTTGATAGTTTTACAAGTTCTCTTGTACTTTACCCTACTTGCCTTAAGAGTCACACACGGCTTCATGCAAAATAACCTATGGACATAAACAAGAAAACAATACAATAAAGCAAAGAGCAGAAGAAAATGTGAAAGCAAAGCAAGTAAAAAAAGCAAGCAAGAAAGCAAACAAACAAACAAACAAAGTAAGAATGAAAACATGCATGCAAGCAAACGAGACGCAAAAAAAACACTACTCCTACTCCTAAGCTAATGATGTATGGGCTTGATCACGTGAAGTGATATTTCCAGTGCAGCCATCGTGCATTAATTGAACCATGTTTGTGAACGCATGGTTCGTGAAGATCAACACACTCCGAGTTTAAACACGTGCATAGAAAAGGAAAGAGTGAAAGCGCAAGACAAGCATTCTGCGGACTTAACATGGTGTTGTGATACACTACATGAAGATGTTAAGAATGCACACTCTTTTGATTGTGACAGACAAGAAAACATGAGAAAGAGAGACAACTACATGCAGATGTTAAGCATGCACACTCTTTTGACTGTGACAGATAAGAAAACATGAGAAAGAGAGACAACTTACACTTTTCAAGTGTGATCACTGTGTATGATTCCTCCAATGCATGAGCGATGGGATCATGTGATTCAAGTGGAGGATGTGAATTCTGTGTATTGGATTGATCTTCAGTGCATAGAGATGAGTGATGAGAAGCCTTGGGTGGTTCAATAATTTCCAGATTGGAAGTGAAACTAACCTCAGGACAATGAGGGCCTGACATAACCATCAACTCAGGTTGAAGTTCCTTGATAACCTGTGGGGTTTCAACTTCATCGACAGATAGATCATCATAAATGGGTGGCTTGGAAAGATCAATAACAATTGCATCAATGCCATGATCTAATATAGGAGTAAAGAGATCAAGGGTTGTTTCCTTGTGTTCTTCTAACCATTCTACAACCACTCTGATAGGTTCATTGAGCCTTGAGGAGTTGTAGTAGTATCTCCATGGGTCTTTCTTAGGCCAACGACATGCCCCGTGGATCCAAGTATGACACACTCTAACACATTGGTCCTTCACTACGCACTGTGGGTCATATGGATTGAAACTTCTAGTGCTAAAGGTGAATCTCTTGGATTCCTCTGTATCAGCCTCAGAATGCTTGAGACTCTAGATCTCATACAACTTAATCCGCAAAGGAAGAGCGGGCTAAGGTGCCTTCTTCTTCCTATGTGATCTCACTGATAACCCTGTCAAGATGTTGTATGCAACCACTTGCATGATTATCTTGTCCATCGAAAACTTCAGTAACACATGCAGAGCCTTCTCTGCATTGTACAAGTGAGGACCTTATCCAGAATATATACTTTTTTTTTTTTTTTTTAAACAACAATGACAACCAGAAAGAAACGCATTGAAATTCAAATTTATTTAGCATACATATTCCTGCCACTCATTTCAGGAAACATACCATAACATTTTCATACCTTTAACTAAGATCAATAGTAATGAAATACATATGTACCGTTCACCAGAAGGCGAGACTCCACTTGCTCTGTTGTTGCTGGTATTCCCTTGTAGCTGGTCACCTCCGCGAGTGAATGATGACGCACTTGATCCAAATGCGAAGACTCACCGGTTAACCTCCCAGCCTACTCCTTGGGTACTCTTCTTCCCCGCGGACCCCCAAGCTGCAATGGGGTTGTACAATGGAGACAAGCACTAGCTAGTAGAGGAGAGCACACCTTGGCTCAAGAGTCCCCTCTCTAAATCCTCTACCTCACCAAACTCACTATAGCTTCGTAATCACTGCTCTCACAACATCTCATCCATCCAACAATAGGGTTCCCAAAAAAGTCCCTTCTCCCATGGCTTGCCCCTTCTTTTGTAGGAGTCCTCATAGGTGACACTTGTCATGTCATGCATAATTAATTATTTTTTTATAATTCAATAGCTTGATTATTCACCCACCCATGTGTCATTCTCACATCAAGGTTCTCCCAAAATTATTTACTTAAATTTTTTATTTAAAACTAATATTTTCCTCACCTCAACAAGATTCCTATTTCTTCTCCTAGTTGTCTCTTTATTCCCCCCTTTTATTCCTTAATTTGTGTTCATTACTTGAAGTCAATTAATGAGTCAAGATTTTATCCCCAATCTACTCCCTAATTTAACTCAGGTTATCTCCTAGATGGATATTCTTATGTTGGTTGTTGACACATGGAGCTTCTCTACATTTCTCTAAATTTAATTTATTATTCTCATTTTAATTCACCTTCCTCTTTTCTTAATTAGTTTAGGATTAACCATTATGTTTGTCTTTCCCCTTTTTCCTAATTAAACCACATAATCTTCCTAGTATTTTCCAAAATGGGAAGGGTAGAGTTTTTAAGGTACTCTATTTTAAATTCTTCCTATGATCCTCCTTATTCCAAGTTTTATTTTTGATTTAATTACATTGGTTTCTAATCATCATTTACCCTTGATGTAAATTTACCTAGTTTTCATTCCTTGCTTATATTTATTTATTATTATTTGTTTTTAATGATTCCAAGGATGCCAAGTTTGTTTGTGCCCTTCAAGAACTTCCCTAGAAGTTCCAAGGGTGCCACACCTAATAGCTTATTTGTGATGTCAAGGGTGCCAGTTTGGTTGTGCCCTTCAAGAACTTCCCTAGAAGCTCCAAGGGTGCCACACCTAATAGTTTATCTGTGATGTCAAGGGTGCCAGTTTGGTTGTGCCCTTCAAGAACTTCCCTAGAAGTTCCAAGGGTGCCACACCTAATAGTTTATTTGTGATGCCAAGGGTGCCAAGTTGGTCGTGCCCTTCAAGAAATTCCCCTGAAGTTCCAAGGGTGCCACACCACTTGCCCTTCAAGCATCCAGTGATTATGAGGGGAAAGTATAATGCAACGTCATAGACCACTATCATCTCTTACGTTGCCTGCAATAGTGAGACTAATGGTGTCAGGGATCAAGGAATCTGCCTTGATGCGCGCCCCCCGGTAAAGTCCTCATGAGCGACCCAACTTTGGGACCTGCCCTCATGGCATCGTGATCTTCAAGGCGAAGGTGTCTCAACCCTTCGAGCCCAAGTCACGGTGGGAGTGCTAGTGGGTGAGATCAGGGATTCTGTCCCATCCCTCCCATGTAGTTCGATCCACTTGTACAACCCCATCACCCATATGTGAGTCATTCGGTCAAGCAACTAATCTGTGCTTGCAACCATTAATATATCATCAGAATATAGTTAAACATATATGGCAGATTCCAAGATCGACTTAGACTTTCAAAGATAAAGTAATATAAATTTTCATCAAACCAGGTGTCATCGACATGTCATATGCGAGTGCCTCTGATGGTTTCCCGCCATACTCAATAATCATCAGTAACACGGTTTCTCAATGTTAGTCAATTATCATAATAGCATCATTAATAATTCCTGGTCATTCACATCATTGTCCATTGTAAGTCTGAACTAAAGGAAGTGGGTAACATAGGGGACACATCCCTCATGGATATTATCAATAATCATCAATGGAAACATACATATTCATTAAGCTATCACATCGTAACATCGTAGAAATATACCTATCCATAAAATTTATCCTCATTATGCTTTTAGTAGAGCGCATACATATTCTTTACTACCCTCATCATAATTTCAAATAGAGACCAACTTAACTATTAATATTGAAATCATCAGAATACTGCTAGATAAGATACATAACCATTCATGCTACCATAATATCAATGAAAAGCATTCTTAAACATCACAACCATGAATATCTCAATCGCTAATAATAGTGTCATGGGTTCAGATCCTCAATCTGAGGTCCTCGAAGAATAGAGTGTCTAAGATAATTTCGTATCCGGGTCAGGAAACTCGAGTGGGCACTACAGTACATCCCGACGAAGGTGCCAAGGGGTGAGGAATACCAAACTTTTATGTTAACCAATGCCAGGGAAAATTTTAAGAACCCCCCTAAATTTATAAATATAATAAATGGGCGAATCTCCATGGTATATAGGAAAAATGGAAGGCGATTTTATCAATAATATAATATGTATATATAATTTTTTGGCGAATCTCTCACCAGGCATGGCGAATATTTTACTCAATTATAAAATCTTGTAATATCTTGGCGAGTCTTTCACTAAATAATAAAACTTTGTAAAGTCCTAGTGAATCTTAGCATAGGCTACATGCTGGTTTAATTCCCCCATTTAAATAGGCTACATTCCAGGTGAATACCATGGGTCAATACCATGTGCCATTTTGGTGAATACCATGGGCCAATACCATGTGCCATTTTTATTTTTATTAATTCTAATATTAGGGTTAATAATGGTTTTTTGCATTGTATTAATAACAATCTAGTCCATGGTATTTGTCCCATAGTATTTTGGCCATTGGTTTCACCTAAATATAACCCATTTTTGAGTGTCCTTAAATATAAGGTGACTTATGGAGTGAATATAAAAAAATGTTTTATTTGTTTACCATGCCTCTTGTTTATTTATATTTTTATTAATTTACCATACCTCTTTTACAAATATGGTATTTGGCCCATAGGATTCACTTAAATAAAACCTCTTTCTTGAGCCTTCATAAATAGAGAGGTTTATGGACTAAATATAAAAAGAGGTTTTATTTATTTATGATACGTCTAATTTATTTATATTTTTATTTATTTACCATACCTCCACTTATATTTTTATTTGTTTACACCCTTACATGTATATAAGGTGACTTATGGAGTAAATATAAAAAATGTTTTATTTATTTACCATACCTCTCATTTATTTATATTTTTATTAATTTACCATACCTCTTTTATAAATATGGTATTTGGCCCATATGATTCACTTAAATAAAACCTATTCTTGAAAATGGGCGAATGGATTCACTTAAATAAAACCTATTCTTGAAAATGGGCAATGGAAGGTTGTAAGTCCTAATTTCAAGGGCTAAATTTACCTTTCTTACCCTCTCCCTTAAAATAAGGTGGGCTATTTGAGGTGATTTGTAAAAAGGTACTATGATACAAAATATTCGCCCACTAAAAATTTAAAACCCCTTAATTTCGCCAGAGGGCGAACATTCGCCCCTAAAATTATCCTTGACCAATGCCTCCATCACTACCTATGACATGCAAAGCAGATCCTGCTCAAAGATCGTCCAGGACACCGGGATGACGAAGTGGTCTGATAGTTGTAGTATAACTCCATGGAAACTACACTCGGAGAACAACTTGCAATAGATGTGAACAGAGGGTTTTGAAAGTGTCCATTCCCAACCCAAGCCACGGAACCGTTGATGGGCACAAATTTCATCAAGAATGTAGGCTGACATGAAGATCTTTTCTTGTCGACCCTTCAGAAGATGTCGAGCATTTGTTACTTGCCCCTTCAGCTCAAAATCCAACATGTCGGACCAATTGAAAGGTCTTCATTCGTTCACTAGCTATTCCAACACAATCACCCAAATTTTTGGGAAGGTCTTTGTACTCTCTTGGCCATATAACCGACATGCGAAGATGACCAAGAACTGATAAACCTTCCATAGTTCTTTCGTCTTGTATACCTGGTTGAGTGTCATCCTGAACTTAGATGACTCTCTTACCCAACTCTTTAGGATGTTTCTTGAGTTTGAATTATTGTTAGGATTGGTGAAGAGATCATCCATTTTGTTCACCGACTGTGGCGAGTGATACATCTCGTAAAAGTTATCTGCCCTGAACGTAGCAAGTTTTGTTCCACTGGCATTACTCAATACCATTCTCTCTGGACTAGTATGCATGAAAATCTAATGGATCATTTTTGCACATGGAAATGAAGGACACCTGCATGCAACCCGATACAAGCCAGACTTGTGTATGTTTACATAGACTCTGCGTTCCTCTAGTGTATGTTGACAGAGACTCTGTGGTCCTCTAGATTCTCCTCAAATGTGCCTGAAAAGATGTCATTGATGTCATACCAAGTGATCTTGATCTCCTTGTCTATGAACAACTTAGCACTTTCATAGATGGGCAAGTTCACAAGCACTTGCTTGACCAAATCTCCAGTTGTTCTCTCAATAATTTCCTTTGACCCTACTCTCTTGGAAGCCATTGTACCTATACTATTGAGAGACTGATGAACACCTGTGATACCTATAAACAAAGAAATTATCATGGCAAGAAAAATGTTAGTTGAAAACCATAAGCAACTCAAGGATTGACATGCAACACACCTGGGTGACTGCTTCGGAAAATTGCGCAGTTTCCTCTAGGAGAGGTTGGTTGACTGACTATTGGAATTGCATAGAGAACAATCCAGACTGCTAGTGAGATGACTGACTATTGAAACTATGCAGAGCATAGTCCATCTTGGCCTTCTGAGCACTGGAATTGCACAATGCGCAGTTTCAATATGGATCACTGCTACCTGCAAAATTGCACTACGCAATCCCATGGGCAAACTAAGGCACTACCTCTCCAAAGTGTGCAGAGCACAGCCTGTGAGGCCAGTGTGAGGCAAGATCTACATAATTCTTGGGAGCTGGGGATGGTTTTCAATCCCATAAATGTGCAGTGCAAGTCGAGCAAGGCAAGGTCCAGGTCAAGGCAACTCAGACCTGCCGACGGATGACTGAAAATCAGTGAGGAATGAAAGCATGGGCAAAGCTAGTGCAAAGATGAGTGAATGAACATGCATGTGATTACGGACAACACAAGATTTAGTAAAATGGAAAACAATGAAGTGTGTGAGGCAAGTCGCTGCAACAACAACCGTTCGTGCAGAAATAGTGTCATGCATGCGACATCAAGGAAATGAAATGCAGGACTTGAAACAATGCTCCTACAAGCTAACATGCATTGAAACAATAACAAGTATTTAATAAAACTAAGAAAATAAAATTCACACAAACTGAAATGTAAAAAGCGATAGAAAAGCAACAAAAGACATGAAAAGCAGACTTACCCAAAAAAAAAATTGATGAGTGTGCTGAAGGTTCTTAGATGCATTGGGGATTCCAGAGCTCCAAGATCAAAAATTAAGAATGAGCTCTGAGGTGTCAAATAAATAGTTTTAACAAGATTGAGGTTTATGATCTGCATGTGACAAATATAGGAAAAAGCAACACTTGGCTGGAGGTTTCTAAAATGGATTTTGCATGTAACCCCCAGTTGCTAAAAATAGATCCCTAAAATCTAGGGATGCTTTTTAATTTTTTCTTTTTTGGGAAAAAACTTCCCATGCATGCAAGATAGGATTGCACAATCATAGAGAGAACTGGTTAACCTGTGAGCGCATGTAATGGTCAACAAGCCATGAGATGACTTCTGCACAGTTTTTGTGTTGAGTGGCTCTAGCTTCCCCTTAAACTCTGCATAGTTTCTGGATTGAAGCCAAGGTTTCCAGTCAGAACTATGAAAATTATAAGAGAAAGCACAATGATGGGTTGCTCTGCGCAGTTTTCTTGGGGAAGGCAACCTGCCTGCTCTGCAAAATTATGGAGAGCAATGTTGGCTGTCAGGATGCACGATGCAATTCCAGAGAGCAAGGATAGTTTCCCTCCAGTGCTGCGTAGTTTTCCAAATTAGCACAAGAACCGATTTGAGAACAAGTCACGAGAGGCCAGCTTTTGGGGTGAAAGTCAAACAAGTTAGTGAACACAAGCTGTTATGCCAAAGAAACTCAACTGAAAGCATAATTACCTGGGTAGTGTAAAACATGTTGCTAAGGATGGTTGGTAGGGAGGATCCAAAACGAAGCTAAGGAAAAATTTTGGAAGGTGGTTTTAGCCACTACAACACTCGGCTAGAAAGCCCCTTTCGGCCCAAAAATTGGGTGAAGATTTTTTTGTTGAGAATTTAAAGTACAATTTTTTCATAAATAATAAAGGTTAGATGTTATTTGAATTTACATAATTCCAATAGAACTTGTTAATAATGATTATAAGTGTTACTCTCTTTCTTCCTATACTATGTTGAATTTGTATTTTCTTCTTAAACTTATATTTAGAAGTGTGTGATTAGTTAAGAGATCATCTTCCTTAAATAGAAGTAATTAGGTTAATGACTCAAAACCTAATAACATCTTATAAAAATAAAAAATATACCCCTTATGGATCTTAGATGGATCATTTCTAATAATACAATTTTCCTTTACAAATAATGAAGAAAATCTATAAATATCATTTATATAAAACATGACCTTAATGGAATAATCATATTCAATGGGGTTTTGAGATTTCTATGGTTGAATTTTTATCTAATTAGGTTTGGATAGTGATTCACTTTAGCATATTTATTTAATTGTGTTACTCTCTTCTTTTGTTTTGGTAAAATGAGAGTTATGAGTACCTTTATCTTTTATTTTTTTTGGTAAAATAAGATTTTTGAGTACCAGATGTTATTGATTAGATTGTATTTGTTTAAAGAATTATATTTAGAAAATTTTAGTGTGGTTATTGAAGTATAAAGATATTGTCTCACAACATGTGGTTATTATTATATTCTAATTTCATAGGTGTTGGAGTGTTTTGCTAAGAGATTTTTGTCATTTTAATTGTACAATGTGTAGGAGATTATAAATGACACTATAGTTAGAATGATACACAATATGGTCATCTCTAATAAACTTTTTCACTAAACACATGATGTTGAAACCATTTTTCATCATTAAAACAATTTATGTGCAGTTTTCTAGTGATACTAGGGAGAGATGTCATAATGGAAAAAATTCTATTTGGGAAACTTTAATATCCTTTAGACATGTTGTTAGCTTATGAATCTTATTGACAGAAAGTTAAACTAGATTGTTATAATTAAAAGGAACTACTAATATATTCCTCACTTTAGAGCTGGAAAGGTTACATCAACTATTTATTTGGATCTCTTTCACTATCAAGAATATATCAAGATGGAAGCTATGCTATTAATTTTCCAATCCAACGCTCTTTAAGCATACGAGAGGCCCTCAGCCCAATGGAGCACACAATAGAAATTATTATTTTCCAAATAAATAACAAACCATCTTAGCCAAATGTTGTGGCCAGCAACAAACCCCCTTCTTATTTAGTTTTATTACTAATACTAAATAAGTGGGGACCCTTATCGAAACAATTAAAAAATAAATTAGTACTTGTATTCCCTTTTTGAATAAATCTTACTATCATAAACTTAGGAAAATACCCGCAAAATCCAAAAGGACTTAATTTTTATGATAAGTCTCTCAAAAATAAAGTGTCGCATCGCAAAAAACGTAATGAATAACATCGTATAAGCAAACTCCTAAGATTGCGAACGAGATTGCACACTGAAGAAACTCATCGCATCGCAATTTTCATATGCCTCAAGTATCACTTAAAGTGAAATACCTCAAGCCGCTGATATGCGATGACACGTCTCACAAATCTCATTTCGTAGAAACATATGGTAATAGACAATTGTCAAACACAGAGGATTAGCGATATTGCGATCTGCGATATTGCGAAGCAAATTGCAAAATCACTTTATCACAGATCTGCAGGGCTCGTCATTCAATTTTTTTTTCCATAATCCGATGCCAAGTTATGCACATTAATGTTAATTTAATGAGTTAGTTGATGATCATTAATGAAATAAGGTCTAGATTTGATCAAAATGTCACTTCACGTAGGGTGATATATTTTATATGATTTCGGCATTTAAAGCTTTCTCGTCACCTTATTTCTTATAATTACTCTTTCCTTATTTGTAAATTGCAAGAGCGGAAAGCAGAAAGGTATACGTAGCAGTGTTCAGAATATAATGGGAAAGAAGGGAAAAGCTCCAATTTTTGAAGACAAAGACATGATGCCCTTATACACAGACACCACCTGTAACAGAGACGCCAACATCACTACTTGGGAAGGCATGTACAGTCTACTCGAGGAAGAAAATCCCAGAGTAATGGAGGTTATAGCAACAGAAGACTCACGCGGGTCATCTGAGGCAACGATTATAGAACTAGCATGTTCATTCTTGCACCAGATAGTGGCGAGACCCAAGAGTCTTCCATACAAGGATATGGTCAAATGGGTATTGGATAGTGCCGAGATAACAGACAGATAGTTTAAGACTCAGAGCCAAGGACTCATTGGGTTGTTCACTTCACAAGATTTAAGGCTCATGTATCATCTACCAGAGCCACAGGTAACCTACAATAAACAGTTCATGGAGAAGTTCGCTAAAGAAAACGAAGATTTGGCGGAATGCACCAAGGACTGGTCAAGAAGGGAAGAACCACTAAAAAAGGATAAACACGGTATGTACAGTACTGGTTCTCTCTCTTCCCTGTATTGCTTTGCTGCTGCTATGCTCTGTAGACTTTTTGGGAAGCCCGACGTCAACAAGTTTTCATCTGAATGGCTACCCTTATTAGATGTCGCCACTAATGCTACTATTGTGGATTGGGCTAAGATATTGTCTGATAATTTAGCCACAGCTATTTTGAACTACCGGTCCAAAAGAACTACTACTCAGAGGATTTATCCTCCTTTCTATTTAGCTGCTTATGTTATGGATGCAATCTGTTATGTTTCCAAGTTTCCTTTAATGGGTTGGAAGTGGACTACTCAGGATCCCTTGCCCATTCATATTTATCATAAGGAATTATGGGATTCCAAGTTTATTCCGTATTTTTACAAAATTTGTCATGGAGTCATGTTACCTCTGTACAGAATGTTGTATAATAAGGACGCTCCAAGATTTTCTCCCGAAGCGAAAGTTAATATTCTTCCTGTCACAAGATGGTTTGGAGAAGAGATTTTCACCTATGTCAGAGTATTTGGAAGCCTTGCTTCCCCTCATTTCCTACCTTTATATGTCCCTAATAAATTATTGGCACAAGAGATTTCCTACCAGACCTGAGGGGTGGGAGGTATGAGCAAAGAACTGAAGGACAAGAAGAAGGCCATTTGGCCACAATATCTTGTGGCCTATGGGGCCTTTTCATTGTTTGATTTAGGTCATGCATTCAAAGAAATAGACAATATCTTATGTCTACTATTGTTCAAATTTCCAGGGAGACAATTCGATCCTTATGACATCATTAAGAATTTCACTATTGTTGTCAAGATAAAAGTATTTATCAAAGAAGACGATATTTTTGATGATACATTTCAGCAGAAAAGTACACTGAAAGAAGTTCTGCATTTAGCCCAAATGCAATTTCCTCTAGCAAAATTTCAAGAATTCAAATTGTACATAGAAAGGAGATTAGCTAACATCCCTTTGGATAAGTTATGCTTGGAACCAATAAGGGAGCCAACTCCCAGTATCAGTGTAAGTGGAAGTTCAGGCACAGACAAGTCTAGATCTAAGTCTGGGAGAGAATCACCAAAATGCTCTAAAAGGTTCGAGAGTGACCATAATAAAAGCGAAGGGTCAGTAAGAGATATTTCCCAATCTAAAGAGCACCTAGAACAACAGGTTTTGACTACTCCACAGGTAAATCTTCCCCCTCTCATCATCTAGCCACCACCAGTAAGAACTAAACTAGATAAAGAATGGGAGACATTCAATGACTTAATTAATACTGAGGGAAAAGCACAAAAAGAACCTGAGAGTAATGTACAGATAGTGAATGATATGGTCATTGAAACAATCAACAATGCTTCAAAAATGCAACATATTCCCATTACCCCATCTTCTGAAATTATGCTCAAAATAGAATAAATTCCTCCTCTAGATGTATTTTATAGTCCGTAGCATAAGGCAGTGGTAAGAAGGAAAATAAAGAAAAGGAAATTGGAAAGTGTGCTCTCACTTGAGGCAGAGCATTTAGACGTCCTTTGGCGAGATCCTACCACTGACCCTACCGAAAATCTCACTAAATTATCTCAGATCGCAGGAGCTTATGCTTCTGCGACCATTGATAAAGCATCCGAGGTACAACAATTACTGAAGGAAAAAGAGGATCAAATACAGATTTTGCAGCAATAGCTACAGCAAGCCAGTGCCAACAGTGAAGCAGAGAAAAAGCTAGAAAAATTACAGCAAGATTTTCAACAGATGCAGCTGGGATACCAGAACAGTTTGGTCGAAAAAGAAAATCAGTTACAGGTTATGCAAGAGATGCATAAAGATGATCCCAAGCTTACAGAGTTTGTCACAGAAGCCATTTCCTTAAATGACCAACTCTTGCAGTAGCAAGAAACATTATGCCAAAGAATATCGCAATGGAGCTCCTATTGTGAGATAAGCGACAAAATCACTAATCAAGTCGTGGACTTGCGACATGATTACGATTTAATTGATAAAAGAGTTTTTGAGTATTTGGTTTGGCAGGAATCAGAGGAAGGAAAAAAGGCAGGCGCACCCATAATCAATGAAGCCCACAAAGAAATGCTCTTTAATAAGTGGGATGCACAGATCAAGAAAGCAGAACAGGCAGCAAAAGAAGTAGCCACAGCAACAAACAACGTTATCGACTGTGTCAATGAAAACTTACACATCGCAAATCTCATATCAGAGACCACTCTAGGATTTCTACCAAATGCACAGCCTCTACAGACAAGCTGGAGACAAAAGGCTAAAGAAAGAGTAGATTCCATCAAAAGGTTAACCAAGTTGAATTGGGATTCTTACTAGAAGTACTCGGTTAAACCACATAGTCAATGCATGACTCTCAAATGCCTCACTAACTCTACCAAGAGGATAGTGCTAGCACTTGTCGATTCTGATTTCGTAGGGAAACTAAATTCAGAGGTCGACCGACCAACTCTCCTCAAGCCGATGCTGAATGTTTGTGACCACAGAGAACAGATACATAAACAGTTAATTGCCAGATTCAGTTTTAGTTTTAATTTTGATTTATTTTTGCCTTATATGAGGACGATCATTTAAACCTCCTCCTATATTTTTGTAATAAACTATTTTTAGATTTAGCTAGTAGTATTTCAACCCTTCTCAAGCATTTAGAGAAGGGTCCTGAAATTTGTCAAAAAAAATTTCCTCAGAACATGCACTTCTGCACCATTCGAGGAGGTTTTGATGAATGAATGGAACAAGATTTATTGATATCTGCGTTTAAATCTACTACTGAAATGCACTTTTTTACTCTTAGTAGATGTTGAATTAGGAGGAGATAAATCATTATTGCTGAAGCTCATGAGTAGAACTTGTTATCAATGGTATTTTTATCTCTTAATGATTTCTGCTTATGTGTTAAGGTGATATTTATGTTCAGTTATTTATATATGAATGCTTGAATGTTTGAGCTATCATTTGGCACTTCTGTACAATGATGGCTATTCTGTTTATGCTTAATATGTGAGTGACTCATTATGCGATACGCTTTTCACAATTATTTCGCCTAACTTTTTATACGAAAACAGTTCATTTTTATTGAATTCTTTTCTCATAGCAATTGAATGATCTTTATTACCAATTGCTGTTAGAAATTATTTTAGATCGCATAACTAAAAGATTAAATCCCGGGTTAGTTTTTGAATTAGATATTTCTATTCATTAGAATACAATTGCATGTTGTTAAATTAGATTTAGAATAAAATCATTTTACTTAGAAATTATTAGAAAAGAAATATCAATTCTCAACACACACATACACAAATTGGGAAACTGGTCCCATTATCCCCAGTCAGACCCGCCATCCCAAATGGAAAAGGAGATGCTTTCGAGGTCCAGACCGAGTGGGTATCCCCCTTGTTGTAGACCCGATTTTCGGGGCTTCAACATAATTGGCGCTAGAAGGAGGGCTCGAACGGTGAATGGAAAGGAAATCTAAATCTAAAGACCATTCTGAGAGTAAATCACCCTCAACATCTCCCCCAACTTCTCCATCACATTTAGAATCTTTAAATCCTGAGCGAGAAGTCAATAAAACAACACCCACTCCCACAAACCTGAACATTTAAGAGAAATCTTCTATTGAACCTCCAGAAGTTGAATCTTTGATCCATAAACTTCAAGGATTTTCTATATCACCCCAAAAATCTGAAATATCTCAAGGTAGTGTGACTTCGCAATATAACCCTTCTCATCCTCTTACCAGATTGCAGAGTGAAAAGTTTGGTATCGAACCAACTGAATTACCTCTACCTAAAAGGAAAAGAGCAAGGAAATCACTTAAAGAGTCTAATAGTGAGACTATTTCGTCATCGTCGTCCATCTCAACCTCTCCACAGCAAAGTCAACCATCCAACCCTCCACTTCAAATTATTATCCAACAGACCACTAGAACTTCAACATCTCCTTCACAATCATTTGGAACTGCAATATCCTCATCTTCCCAACCGCAAGGAACATCTTCTGTGCTTTCCTCTGTTAGTAGTTCAATGATGGCTCAAACCCCATGGAATAACCCAAGGGCAATCTTAATACATGCGCCCTTGTGTCAAATACCGACCCATCCTGAAAAAAAGGCTGCCTAAGTTTAATCCTGAAGAAGCCATGCTAGCAGAAGAACACATAAACAACTTTATGTTATCTATAAATCTCAATGGAGTTACTAATGAAGATGTTGTTGTCCGGATCTTTCCTTACACTTTGCAAGGAGCAGCCAGATCATGGTATTTTTTATTACCATCCGGATCTATCACTAGTTGGGATATTTTCCAAGAACAATTCTTGACTAAGTTCGGTGATGATAGGTCTACTGCAACACTGATCAATGACCTGTCAAATCTTAGGACTAAATCAAGGGAACCTATCAAAGATTTTAATTCACGTTTCAATAAAAATTTTATTAAAATTCCTACCGCTTCCAAGCCTAGTGAATAAGTTCGAAGTGAATGATACATATCTGCTCTACCATCAAACATAGCAATCAAGATCCCAAGAAAAAACAATAAAAAGACCCATTTGATTTAGAAGGATTGTAGAAAGTTTTGAAAACCATGTCTAACGAAATGGTTTACATTAAGAAACAAGTAGCAGAGACTTCTTCAAAAAATCCTTATAGGCCTTATAGGAAAAATCCTTCAACTGATTCAAAGCCTCCCAATGCTATTACAAATGTAGAATCAGAAGAAGAAGAAGAGGAAGTTTCTAACGAGGAGCCTACTGATGAAGAAGAAGTTGAATAAATACAGGGAATGTGGGATTTCATCCTCCCAGATGAAGAAGATCAAGAGGCATCACCAGTCAGTACCAAAAGTAGAAATCAACTCGATCCTCCACAACCTATTCCTAAACAAAAGGGGACAAGATCAATATCCAAAGATAAAGTTGCAGGTAAGAAATCGTCACCCAAAGCGATTTAAACAAGTCCAGTCCAATCTGATTCACCAACTCTATCTAAAACATTGATTTTTTCTGATGAGATGGAGTATAATATCATAGAAGACATGAAGAAGACTAGGGCTAACATTACTTTTTATGAATTGAACAAATTAAAACATCAACAAAAGCTACTTTTGAAAGAGTTACATGGAATACCCGTTGCACCTTTGCCTACTGTTGTAATCTCACAAGCTTCTCATGATATGGGAAGACCTCTAACTAATGTGACTAATAAAGTTGATCCAAAAAATATCGCTTTAATTGGAGGAAGGTGAAGATCTCATACTCCCCCATTTCTTCTTACTTATGAAGTTTTCAACAAAAACTTGCATAATTGTTTAGTAGATTTAGGAGCTTCATCTAATATCTTACCTAAATCAATATGTGCAAAGTTGAACGTTCAACCTCAAAAATCTATAGTACGCATAGTTCAGCTAGACCCGTCGCAGGTTGAAGTGATCGGTGAACTAAATCAGGTTACCATAAGGCTGTCATCTAATCCAAAGGTATGTCAAGTTATTGATATTTTAGTTGCAGACATTCCAGAATTTTATGGCTTAATTCTTAGTAGAGATTGGTCTGAAAAGCTTCATGGATACTTTGCAACCGATTGGTCGCATATGTGGCTCCCTTACAATGGTAAACCGAATCAGATAAAGGTTGAGCGAGAAAGACATCAAAAATACATAGTAACAGAATTGGAAGGAGAAAATGAACCTGTAGCATACAACAAAAATATAATTGGCAACTATTCTGTTGACTCTTTCTTAGGAAATTTTAATGCTCATACTTTGCCTTACTTAGAACATTCTATTTTGTCTCAAGTAGAAAACTTTTCTCAAACAGATAGTTCTAAATGTGTTAATTTTATAGATAGTCCTGTAAATAAATCTTTATTTTGGAAGTTATTTTTTGATGGTTCTAAGTCTAACGATGGAGTAGGAGCAGGATGCGTATTATTTAGTCCAGAGGGAAACAAAAAATGCTAACTTCTAGACTCGAGTTCGATTGCACCAATAACACTATAGAATACGATGCTTTAGGCCAAGGATTATACAAGGTAATTGGATTAGATATCAAGTATCTACAAGTCTTCAGAGATTTTGAAATTGTTATTAGACAGGTACGAAATACTATACATTGTCTATCAGGTCATTTAAAGCATTGTCAATCTTTAGTACAAGATCTGACTGAACATTTTATAGCATTCAATATTTCATCAATTCCCAGACTCCAAAATGCCAGTGCTAACCTCTTGGCAAACATAGCTTCCAAACTCATTCCCTCAGAAGACTATAGCCCAGACAGATTCTCAATTGAATTTATCTTTAGACCCTCGATTCCTGATAATGTTACAAACTAGAGAGTTTTCAACAATGATCCTGATATTGTAAACTTCCTCTCATCAGAGGGATCTTACACTAATCAGATAATTGATGAATACCAACATGACAAACAGTTGCAACAAGATAGCACTAATAATGCGATACCAAAATCAGTAGTCAAATTGGAAGACCTATATAATCTGAAAGACTGATTCAAAAGATCTACCAATTCAAAACTTCAAAGTTCAACTCTAAACTATGAATTAGTAAATCTAAGAACTGATACCAAGCCACAGAATATCAATCTAGGTCTTGGCCTATCCCCTAAAGAAAGATTAGCGTATGTTCGTCTCCTGAAACAATACAAAAGTGTCTTTGCTTGAAACTAAGATGACCTTAAGACTTAAGACACTTCTATCATTCAGCGTACTATCCCAATGATAAACGATAAAAAACTTGTCCAACAAAAGCTGAGGAATATCCATCCTAATCTGGAAAGCCAGACTAAGTCTAAGCTCAATAAATTATTGAAAGCCAAAATTATTTTACCTGTTCGACACTCTAGATGGGTTTCCAACTTGGTCCCTGTTAGAAAGAAAAATGGAGACATTAGAATTTGCATTGACTTTCAAAACCTTAACAAATGCTACCAAAAGGATAATTTTCCCCTGCCACCCATGGAGCAGATATTGCAAGCAGTTTCAGGATCAAAATTAATGTCCTTTTTGGATGGTTTCTTTGGCTACAACCAAGTTTTGGTCCATCCTGATGATCAATTAAAGACCACGTTCAAAACCAAATGGGGTACTTACGCATATCAAAAGATGCCTTTTGGTCTTATCAACAATGATGCCACATTTCAAAGGGCCATTCCTATCAAGACAGCTAATGCTGAACACATCATTGATTTCATAGATCTGTTCATAATCACCAGGTTTGGTTTACCCTCTGCTTTAATGTTTGATAATGGATCATATTTTTCTGGCAATTCTATGATTGAATTTGTGCTCAAAATAGGTTTTAAACTTAAATACTCTACCAATTATTACCCACAGGGGAACGGATTAGCTAAATCAACAAATAAAAACTTGATCAGAATCATTAAGCGAACCATCGATCAAAATCATAAGAATTGGCACAAATCTTTGATGTATGCTCTATGGACAGACCGAACAACGCAGAAAGCCTCCATTGGCACTTCTCCCTTTAATTTAGTTTATGGGAAAGAAGTGGTTCTTCTAACTCATTTAGTGATTCTCCCTTTAATTTATTTTATTGGAAAGAAGTGGTTCTTCTAACTCATTGAGTAGAACTTGTTATCAATGGTATTTTTATCTCTTAATGATTTCTGCTTATGTGTTTAGGTGATATTTATGTTCAGTTATTTATATATGAATGCTTGAATGTTTGAGTTATCATTTGGCACTTCTGTACAGTGATGGCTATTTTGTTTATGCTTAATATGTCAGTGACTCATTATGTGATACACTTTTCACAATTGTTTTGGCTAACTTTTTATACGAAATGCTTCATCTTTATTGAATTATTTTCTCATAGCGATTGAATGATCTTTATTACCAATTGCTGTTAGAAATTATTTTAGATCGCATAATTGAAAGATTAAATCCCAGGTTAGTTTTAGAATTAGACATTTCTATTTATTAGAATACAATTGCATGTTGTTAAATTAGATTTAGAATAAAAGCATTTTACTTAGAAATTATTATAAAAGAAATATGAATTCTCAACACACACATACACAAATTGGGAAACTGGTCCCATTATCCCCAATCAGACCCACCATCCCAAACGGAAAAGGAACTACTTTCAAGGTCCAGACCGGATGGGTATCCCCCTTGTTGTAGACCCAATTTTCGGGGCTTCAACACCAAAGTATCCTTGAGAATGGACATTGAGGGTTCTCCCTCTCATCTTTTATATTGTTTTTTAATTGATCATGTTTAATTGCTTTTATTTATCAATTATAAAACACATTAATGTTATCTTAATACAAGGAGTAACTATTTTACAAATAATGTTTTTGTTGAAATTTATAAATGTAATTCACGTCAATCACGATTAATAATGGGTTGACCAAACCAATTGTGTGTGGGGGGGCACTAGGGGGATGTCGTCAGACTTATGAACTTGTATCTATAAATGGAACCCTATATTTCAAAGGATTCATGGGGAATGGGTGGTGAATAATTGTTAAGATAGGTCAAAGCTTTGGTGTTTATAATACCTAGGGTTTGATGGCCTTACATTTGAAAAGAATGAAATAATATTAGCATCAGTGCACTGTACAATGAAGCATTCACTTGGTAGTTTTTCTCAATAGTTAAAGGAAATAACATTCGACCAACATGTTGCAACCATTCACTAATTAGCTAATACAATCATACTAGGGTTTTAGAATAACGTTAAATTTCAACAATATATCACCTAGTAATAAGAGGCTAAGAAGAGTATTTTACTATACTCGTAAGTATAATTAGAGGATGGATATTACTTTACCTATGGATAGGGACATAAATATTTTAGAAAGAAAAGGGAGAAGGAAGCCTCAGTGACCCTCAACATGAATTTAGTATTAAAACCCATAATGGTGTTTGAATGTAGATGGGAGGAAACATTATCAACATTAGTAGGTTAAAAGTGGATAATATATTTGGAAAAACATAACATGGAAGTAAATTAAAGGAGTATGAAAAGTGTCATAAAAATGGATACTTAGGATATCTAGTGAAAATAAGGTAGCTTTAATTAAAAATGTCTATTGAGAAGGGGTTCAACAATTGAGTTTTAAGATATAAAAATGGAATTATAAGTATTCTTCAACATCTCATGAATTAAGGTGTTGTCCTATAGTACACGTGGTAGCACTATGCACTTTTGACTATCAAAAATACAAAACATTCCTTATAGATGCAAAATCATTTGATATGAGTGGATCAATAACGCATACTTGACTTCTAACACCACATTAGAGCTTCCTTGTGTAATACTAGGAGACTATGCCATCAATTATGCATGAAAAATAGTGGGATAGAAGAAAAGGGGAAGCTAATATGGATAGGAAGAATAAAGGTTACTATCTCTAGTTAATGTCCTAATAGGACATGTGGCAAAACTATGCATTCCTTGTTGATAGGTTTTTCTCATGAATTTGCTAAGAGATCACCATTGGTTAATTAGGATACTAGCGATACAAAAAACAATTTTTACACCACATAATTCAAATAAGGAAGGAAATAAAGTAAATATCTAGGAGAGAAGACAAGGGGAAACTCAATTTTTTTTCCCTTTTAGAGCTTAAAAAGTGGATGAGCAATAGAAAGAATCCACACACACAAAACCCATCACACAATACAAACCAAAAACACCTTCCTTACCCTTACAAATCATGAACCTTTGATCTCACTTATTAAATGATATTAAAAATATTCTATTTTTTCCTACCTTTTTTAATAAAAATTCTAGAATTCATGACACAAATATCAAATTAACACAAATAAATCGGGAGGAATAAGGGTATTCAATTCCAACTAGGATGAATACAATAGTGAATCCAAACCACATTTTGACAAAGTGGCTCCAAGATCCTTTCTCCACAAGGTTATTCTCTCCTCAAGGATATATCGTGTGTCTAAAGACCTTCAAAAATATTCCAAGGATTCTTCACTAATGTCCATAAAATTTAGTCAATCATTTACAAAGTGGCAAATTAACCCGACTTTATGTAATGAAAAAGCTAGATTAAGATCTCTCTAAAGCTCAACTAAGGACATTCCTAAGAGCTATGAGCTATGGACTATGCTTGAAAATGCCTCTACAACATGTTAAATAATGTCTCAATGAGAAAATTCCCTTTTAGGGTTTTTATCATTAATGTAGTCCATTACTTAAGGAACCCTGAGGCATAGTATGTGCACCCAATTAATCAACAGTTAATAAATCATTATAAAAAATATGCTCCATGATAAATATTAAATTAATCAACATAAAAGGATGTGATAAAATGTCAAAATTTACTTAGTCATCATAAGAGTATGTACTCACATAAATTAGACACATTGGTTGTTTCATCAATATTCAATCTTAAACCATTCATCCTTGGAGAGTGCACATGTATGCACTTTGATTCAATCAACATGGAAGAATGCACATATTATATTTTAACTTTTCAAGGATTGTGAATTACTCAATTAGACTATGTTCATCATTCAATGAGGGTGTGGTGCAATCAAAATCAAGGTGAATGAACATTCTATTAAGGCTTGTGCAACATAGGATTTATTTTTCAAACACCACACAAATGTTTTCAAAATTTGACATTAAATGTCCCATGGAGAAAAAAATGGGGCGTTAACATGCATGAATGGAAAATGGTTTTCCATACTTTTAATTTATATATACATAATATGGTATATATTGTATCTAGAGTCATTGTTGAGACACCAATAGGCTAGAAAATTAGGTTTGATCTCTCTTACTTGATAATTTCTCGTGAATATTTGTTGGATTCTTATTTATTTTATTATGTTCTCTTCACCAAAAAATTACCAAACATAAAACATGAAGATCATAAGAGACAAAGAACATAGAGACGTAGGCTACAATCCAGGGGAAAGCCCCACAAGGGGGAAACCCAAACAACTTCTCTTTTTATAGAATCAAGTCAAAGTGAGAAATCCAAGACCCAAAAACCATGAACAAGACCTCCCAAAATACCTAATTCATCCCTCCTTCAATTCATCAAGAAATTCAAATCTAACAAACTCAACACTAGTCAACGCCATTTGAGGCTGATCAAACTCTGAATTTTTGGCTCTTGCAACATATCTGAAATTTTTTGCCCCTACAATAGTCCTGAAATTCAACACGCGTGACAAAATTAGAGTGGAATTAGGGCATAAAACTTGATTTATCTTTCTCTTTGAATTCACTCTCTCTCCTCTGATGTTTTCTCTTCCTTCCTTGATTTTTCATTGGTTTTTCTTCCTTACTCGGCACATAAATCGATGAGATGAATTGGTGACCAAATGAGGTCAAATTGCATTGTATTTATACCTATCCAGGAGGTTGAAAGTGTACCTTCTAGGGATGAGTTGGTCTTTTCGGTGACAAATTAACTCTTTTAACTCCAAATATTTTTTTTTTCTTCTCTTACAAATAGTCCAAATAGGACTTTGAATTATGATGAATTTTGTTTACTCAATAAATCCTAGTAGCATGAATACCATGCTTTGAGTAACAAAAATGATAATTTAGTTTTCTTCTTTTTATTTTACATGAAATATATAATGACACAAGTACAATGATAAATATGATGACCGAACCTAGTTACATTTGACAACACACTCTCTTAACTAGGGTGGTATTCATAATGACTCAACATAAGACAAGGATACTCTCAAATTGAAATATTCCCTTAAGAAGAGTTCAAATTCATAAGAATCATCAAGCATAATCATAACTAGAATTATCAATTACAAAATAGCAAGGCCTGTGATGATAAGCTCTATCTCTCCACTAGATTAGAGCACAATGTTGGGAGACATAAATTTGGACACCACCACTACTTCTTAAGGAAAATACCACATCTTAATGTTAACCAAGTATGTCCTTATATGACTATTCTTATCTTGGATATCACCCCATCCTAAAATAATATCGGTCCTAAAGATTACTCTTATCTTGCATCCCAAATCCTCAAAGAGTATCGGTCCTTGAGATTACTCCTATCTTGTATACCATTCCTCAAGGAGTATTGGTCCGAGATGCTTATCCAATCCACCATTCTCCCTACCAGTGCCCTCACTAGGCTTACAATTATTAGTCTTGGCCATAGTGTGTGACAAGTGGAGAATACGTTGTCCACCCTCACTCCCTCTCAACCTGGGAGTAAATCCTCACTCCCTTTTAAATAAGGAGAAACAACCATAAGCTTAATCTTGTCTCATCAAAGCATCAACTACATGTTCTTCTGTGGATATTTGTTATATTTTTTGGGTTTTCATCACATCATAATGAGCTTCAACCTTCTTGAACCTTTGTTAATGTTCATTGTAGCTCTAACATGTCGTCAAGTAGTTCATAAAACATCTTATGGAGCAAAACTATTTCAATGGTGATCACATAAGCCTTCACATACTCTATATTTTTGACAAGGTTTTTTCCTTCATCCTTTTTCAAGAAATTATACCATCTTCCACTAATCATGAGTAGTATCTCTGTGAACAATAGTACCTATCGCACCAATCAATGTAAAGCTAATTATAGCTCCCTATTTTTAACTAAGGAGGGTGAACCTCTTCTATACTAGTACTTGATCCATCATGTCATCAAGTTATCAACAAAATATCTCACGACTTCTTGTATCAATATTGCTCTATAGTGTACATAATATTTTTGTATATTCTTTCTGGAATTCATGCCATACCCAAATATTATGATGTCATTCCTCATTATTAGAGTTGTCAAAACATGTGATGTTACTCCAAATTTCAAGTTGTAAGATTCTTCAAGTCACGTTGTGTGTCTAGCTCCCTTTGAAGTTGAAATTACTTCCTTCCTCACATTCTTCAAGAGAACATATTGGATGATGATCAATTTTAACATTGGTATGTACATCTGTTATGTTGCTATGTATCAAACAAACATATGAAACAAGCATCACTTTTCTATTTTTCCAAGACATATCATGCTTATGCTCCAAGTATAATTATGCATCCTAATCTTCCTTTAATACTCTATAAAGATATGAATCTTTTTATATCTAATGAAGAACCCTTTTCTAAGATGGGCATACTTCTTCCTTTCATGTTGCCATTTAATTGACATTGAACAAACTGCTACTCTAACCTTCTTTGAAGATGATTTCCATGAATGATGAGGTCCCTTATGATGAGAAATGATTTAATTATGCTTTCGTGTTGCTTATAGACTATCTCCATACCTTGATACTTCTAGATTGCTTCAATGTTGCTTCCATGCTTTACTAGTAAAATATACTTCTATGATGTTACTTTGAATCTTCCATTCATAAATTAGAGGAAAACTATTATGTTGTAGAAACTTCTATAATGTTGCATAATGACCTTGATTATGCTAATGGTTTTTCTTCTATATTTGACCATTGTAGTCCCCTTTTCTGCTAAGTAACTGCTTCTAGATCACCTTGATAAAATTGTAATTGTTGAAGCAACTACTTAATGGCCCAAATCCATCTATTCTTGCTTGCTAGATGATTAGATGAATGCTTCAAACCTTTTTGCAATAAGATGAAACTAACTATCTAGACTTTAATTCTTCCAATGTTGTATTCTTCTTTCCATGATACCATAATTTGAAAATCCCAAGACTCTTCTACAAATGTAACTAAAATCGCTATTTTAAATTCCATCTTCTAATAAGAGACAACAAACTGCTTTTAAACCTGTAATAGTAAAATCCTTCAATAATTGAGGTCCTTATGATCTTTAGTCTTTGATTTCTTCTCATGTTCTTCATCTTCTTCTGTAATGATAGCTCCACATCTTTCTTTCCTCCTGTTGTTCTTCTTGTTCTTAGAATCCTTGGGAAAATTCCTTTTATAGTGTCCATATTAATTGCAATCAAAGCGTTTCATTTTGCACATGTCCCAGTCTCCATGTGGTAGTTTGTTGTTGTATTTTCAATGATGTTTAAATCTTCCAAGTGTATTCTTTGATCTAGCAGTAACATATTGAGATTTTTCATTGTTGGGTTCGGTGTCATCCTTGGCTTTCAATCTTATTTCTTCTAGAACACATAAATCCCAAATTTAGTTGAAAGTTGGAGTATCGTTTCTTGAGTAGATGTTTGTCAAAACACTACTGCAATCTGGAGGCATGCCATTGAGTATGTAAGTATTTAATTCAAAATCTGATATGATTTCTCCAAGCCCTTGAAGTTTATCTCTTAATTTCAAGATTTTCTTCTATATTTGACCCTTGTAGTCCCCTTTTCTGCTAAGTAACTCCTTCTAGATCACCTTGATAAAATTGTAATTGTTGAAGCAACTACTTAATGGCCCAAATCCATCTATTCTTGCTTCCTAGATGATTAGATGAATGCTTCAAACCTTTTTGCAATAAGATGAAACTAACTATTTAGACTTCAATTCTTCCAATGTTGTATTCTTTTTTCCATGATACCATAATTTGAAAATCCCAAGACTCTTATACAAATGTAACTAAAATCGCTATTTTAAATTCCATCTTCTAATAAGAGCCAAAAAACTACTTGTAAACCTGGTAATAGTAAAATCCTTCAATAATTGAGGTCCTTATGATCTTTAGTCTTTGATTTCTTCTCATGTTCTTCATCCTCTTCTATAATGATAGCTCCACTTCTTTCTTTCCTCCTGATGTTCTTCTTGTTCTTAGAATCCTTGGGAAAATTCCTTTTATAGTGTCCATATTAATTGCAACCAAAGCATTGCACTTTGTACATATCTCAGTCTCCATGTGGTTGTTTGTTGTTGTATTTTCCATGATGTTCAAATCTTCCAAATGTATTCTTTGATCTAGCAGTAACATATTGAGATTGTTCATTGCTGGGTTCAATGTCATCCTTGGTTTTCAATCTCGTTTCTTCTAGAACACATAAATCCCATATTTAGTCGAAAGTTGGAGTATCTTTTCTTGAGTAGATGTTGGTCAAAACACTACTACAATCTGGAGGCATGTCATTGAGTATGTAAGTATTTAATTCAAAATTTGATATGATTTCTCCAAGCCCTTGAAGTTGATCTCTTAATTTCAATATTTTCACAAGATATGAGACCAAGTATTCATCTTTTGATATCTTGTTTTCTAAAGTTGATTCCTTAAGGATATTTTCTGATCTATAGTATTAAAAATGTATAAATTTAAAAATTTTGCATAAACTTTTTTTGATATGCCAAAATATAAAACAAAGGGGATGATGATCAGGGGCTTAAAATTATGCTCAAAAATCAAAGTTGTCAGAATGGTGTGGAACCTAAATGACCGTGTAGTGATTGTCATCCTGAGTATGGTGCAACTCGTTTCATGTGAAACAGACTCCATATGACTCCAAAAACGAGTTCTGTTAACTTTCTCAAACATGCAAATTTAAAAAAAAATGGGACAACCCAGTCAATAGTCTATAATGTTGACGTGGGGTTGGCTGAACTTCTTAGGTGGCACTGACAGAGCATGGTGATGTGGTGTTGACTGGGTTTATTGATGGCAAATTAGATCATGCCAAGTGGCACACTCTAATTAGTGAAAAATTTGTGGTTTTTACTGGTTGGAATAATGGCCAACCATAGGTTGACATGTGGCCCAACTGGAGGCTGCCATGTGGCACCCCAGGAGGCCACTAAAAGTTGGTTCACTGATCAAGTGGAGGCCACTGGATTCAAAATTGGAACCTTCCAATGCACAACACAACGTCTTACCACACTGCCTACACCATGGGTCTTAACCATATGGTGAACGAGTTAATGTTATAGTTCATTGGGATCGAGGGTGGGGCTAACCACCAGGCCTTCGCCCGACGATCACCAAAACCATTTCATGTGAACATACAAATGGGAATATAAAAAGTTACCATCGGATGAATGTTAACCGCCAGGTTTGAATCATGTGAATGCGCGCCAAAAGTTTACTAACTGCCAGAGTTAAGAGGTAAGCGATTAAGCCAGCTAACCATCAGCCTAAATGCAACACTAAATATTGACATGTGACTGTCAGGCTAACCACTAGCAGTTTCAATAGTGAGGATTAGAATCGGAGACTAGCTCCAGGTCACCTGTACCAATAGCACACCGAGGATAAATGGGCAAGCCCGCAGGGGCAGGCCTAAAGCCTTAGCCCTAGGGCATATGGCCCCATATGACTAGTTTCTCCACAATTTTTGGGCATTGGCAGACTTTTCAACTCCCTGACAAATTCGCCTGGATTCTAGCAGATTTGTGGGCCAGTTAGCGGATTTTCAGGCCAAATTTGTGGTTCGGTGCTGAAAATTGTGCAAATTGTGGAGTGAATACTGGAGAAACTAGGAAAGGTCATAAGTCTCCATTTTTCAACCAAATTGGGTGCAGAAAGAGGCTAGTTATCCATTTTTGGACATTCTAGACTCATTGAAGCAGGTTTCAAAAGCATTTAAGCATTGCAAACACATATTTTTACACATTTTAACATAATAGAGAGGCCCAAGCCATTAGAAGCTAGACCAAGGAGATGTATCCCAGGAGGGTGAACTCCTTCATCATGTTCCTATTGTGATGTGTTTTTGGTGATGTTCTGTACATTTTTATGTTGTTGTTCAGTCTCTTATTTATGTTAAAATTTATCATAAAATTAACATAAAAACTCTTTTTTCACTTGCGAAACTCATGAATCCTTAAGCACATGAATAGAATTTTGTTTCTAATCTGAGGAGGATCTTAGCACAACAAGATAATATTCTTATTCACTTCAGATAAGGTGGTCTTTGATGGACTCAATGAGAATTATTTGAGCCCTTATTTTTCCCTTATTATACTTTGCCACTTCTAGAGTCTTGTCTTTTTCTGGTTCTAAAACTTTTCCTGGAACGTGATCACTTCATTTTATATGAGAACCAAATCAATTCTCTTCTTCTAAGCTTTGAAGTTTGATTCTCCATCAAGTTTGCTTCCTTCCTTACAAAAATATGACATTTTATTTGAATATTGAGACATGGAATGTGGTAAAGTACTTACTTGTCAAAGGAGTGGAGTGCTTGAATGATGATGATTCTTCCAAGGAACTTTGATGCTTGCAAGAGTCTTCAAAGTTGTCCTTGAATGATGGTTGCAATAGGGATCTCTTCTAGGATGGATGGTACAATAGTATCTTCAAGTTTCTATGATGACTCCTTCAATGATGGATGATGAGTAAATAAGAACCTTCAAAGAGAGAGAGAGAGAGATAGTTGCTACAAAAGTTTCCTTCAAGTGTCTTCTTCCTTATGCACTTTGAAAATGATGTCTTCCAAAGTTTCTTATGTAAATGTGTTAGAATGATTTTTGTAGAGATGCCTTCAAATGAGCCAACAAAAGTGATCTTCAAGATTCTTTCTCCTCACCTTAGCTCTAATTCCATGTTGAGAAAAAAATAGAGTAGCCAATTAGGGTTGATCTATCTTACTTGATAACTCATTATTATTTGTTGGATTATTATTTCTTTTATTATGTTCTATTCATTAAGCAATTACCAAAACATAAAACATGAAGATCACAAAAAAACAACACAAAGATGTAGGCTTCAATCCAGGGCAAAACCCCATAACGGGAAAACCCAAACAACCTATCTTCTTATATAATCATATCAAAGTGACAAATACAAGACCCAAAAAGCAACACGAAGACCTCCCGCAATACCTAAGTCATCCCTCCTTCAATCCTTCCTCAAGCAAGTCAAATCCAACAAAGTCAAAATTGGTCAACGTCATTCAAATCTTATCAAACTTTGAATTTTTTATCTTTGTAATAGATATGAAAATTTTGTCCCCTACAACAGTCTTGAAATTTCGCACGTGTGACAAAATTAATGGAAAATTAGGGCAAGAAATTTGATTTGTCTTTCTCCTTGAAGTTCGCTCTCTCTCCTTTGACTTTTGCTCTTCCTTCCTTGATTTTTTGTTGTTTTTTCTTCCTTACTTAGCAAAAAAATCAATTAGATGAATTGGTGATCAAATGAGGTCGAATTGCATTGTATTTATACCTATTCAGGAGGTTGAATTTGTCCCTTCTAAGGTTGACTTTTCCAAGCAAGGATAACTTGGTCTTGTGGGTGACATATTGACTCTTTTAATTCAAAATAGAATATTTTTCCTCTCTTACAAATAGTTCAAATGGGACTTTAACTTATGAATTTTTTTTGTTGACTCAATAAACCCTAGAAGCATGAAGAACATACTTTAACTAATGAAAATAATAATAATAATAATAATAATATTTATTTTACATGAAATATATAATGACACAAGTAAAATGATAATTATGAAGACTGAACCTAGTTACACTTTCCAATATCAATATTATAAATGTTTGGAACTTATTTATTAGATTTTATTTGTTCAAAAAAAAATATATTTATGAAATTTTAGTGTGATTATTGAAGTATAAATATCTCATAACATGTAGTTGTTATTATATTATAATTTCATGGGTGTTGTAGTGTTTAGCAAAGATACTTTGTCATTTTAATTAGAAAATGTGTAGGATATTGAAAATGGCAATATAGTTTGAATGATACACAATATGGTTACGTTTAATGCGCTTCTGCATTGAACATAATGTAGCTCAATTATGCACACCTAAACTGTCAAAGAATTTCTCAATATTCTCAAACAAGCTCCAACAAGGGAATGTTTTCACTATATATATTGGCACTTGTTTCGGGACAAGATAAGTTTGTTGTTTATTTGAGAATGAAAATGTAAAGAATATTTTGTTGGGTATCTCAATAGTTGTTCATACACATCATGTCTTTTCCAAGGAAAGTTGCAAAAAATATTCCTCAAAATTTAATTCTGGTAGAAAAGAAAGATCAGTAGTGTTATTATCATAATGAAATTTGAATCACCCTATGGTGTTGCCTCATTATATATCAATGATACACAAGATAATGATGATACATGCAATATCGTTTCCAATTAATACTATAAAACTTTCCCTAGGCTCTTTGGACAAAACTTCACTGGTGTGAAATATCAGTACTGAGGAGGTTCAACCAAGTCAATTGTATAATTAGACAGTTGGTTTATAGATCTTGGGGTACTTGGAAATGTATTTTGTGAACTTGGAAAGCATATAAAGAGTTCTGCTAAATTTGGGAAACTACAAAAAGCAATTGGAAAAATATGATATACTTATTAATTCTTGGAAATGTGTGAGAGAGAGAGCACGTTGAGATGGAGGCTAAGAGATATGTTGAATGGACATGTCCTGATCATTTTATTTTTGATAGAAGATTTCTTTGAAAAGAACCCTTAAACTTAAGAACATGATCAATTTTTTGGAAATGTTTTTGGGTAATTTTACCCCTTTGAAAATGGGTTATAATAGTGACAATAATTATGATATTAAGTTAAATCTACCATTTTGAATGTGAAAAATATAGAGGCATAATTTCTAGAGTTAGAATTTGGTGATCGCCTCTTGCCTAAAGTAAAGAATGACTAAGATGAAGTTGACAACATAGTCAATGATATCCCTAGCTTCATAACAAACATTATTTTTGTTAAAATCTGGAATTTGGTTCAAGTTCAGTTGAAATCTTGAGTGAAGAATATGGTGTGCCAGTAAAGGATAAATGTTATAGTTCAATGGAAACATATAGATCTATAAAAAGGGTAATGAACACAAGCGGTACAAATATGAATTTTGGATGTATTTGAAAGAAAGTTTCTTTTAATTTTCATGAATTTAGTCTAGGATAAAGAGCACTTTAACACTCCTCGAGAACATGAACATGAAAATAAAGGCTTATTGTAGAAATTTTGAATAATTTAACACATATTCAATGGAGATTATCCTGATCATGTACTAATGCGGAAAACATACACAATACATAAGCTCCTCTACGTTGATCAAGAATATAGCAGCATCAATAACAATAAAACATCAAGAGCATTCACACATTAACACAGTTTGTATCCCGGGGAAAGCATCTCGCTAAAAACCCCACACTATCTGTATATTATATTGATTGAATCATGTAACAATACAAAGCATAATACTTCTCACAAGTATCTCCACCTGTTACACACAATACAGCTCAGATCTGATCTCCAAATCTCTTCCACTACTTGCCTGCCTCCACTGCTCAATACCTGCTCAAGAACTGATGAGAATAGCTTCCCAAACTCGATTTTCACTTGCAAAATAGTCACTCACTCTTTGTGGACGTGAGCAAAGGCTAAAATGTGGGCCAAATACGTGAGCAAACTCATTGGCATACTCAATCCTTTGATTGTGCAAGATCTGGTGCACAACTATAGTCACAACTGATAGCAATCTGATTCTCTACCACCTGTCCCTGTTGAACTGAACATGCACTGACATGCAACTGAGTTAACTGATGTATTCTTTAGTTGTATTATGAGTTAATAATTAGTTTAACAACTCATCATTAGTCTATCTGCAGTTAGACTAACTACAACCAGTTTAACTAAGTTAAACTGAACACAACTCCATCAACTGTACCTCCAGTCCACTAAACTCAACTCACTTGAGTTCTAACTGAAGTCATGCATGCAACAACTCAACTGACTCATAAGAAAAACGAATTTCCTTCTGACAGCTGCATGTGCCACTTCCGTAGCTCAAACTGAAGTGCTCCAAGAGAATAAGATTAAGTTTATAGTCCAAATATTATTGTGAGATAATAATATTTGACTTTTCTATTTTTGACAGCCAGTCTAAAAATAGACTTGATCACTCACACTGTGATCACTCACACTTTCATCAAAAATAGAAGTCCATCTATTTTCCCAACTTGATCAATCATCCATAAACATAGACATGATCCATATGTCTAAAAATAGACATAGTCTAAAAATAGACTTGCGCCAAAAATAGCCTGCGGGCCCACTTAGTGAAGGCGACTCTTTTCACTAAGCTCCATCATCTTGTTGCAATCTCAACACTTATGATGAGCACATTGACCATAGTATTAGACTTGATTAAGAATGCATAAAAAGTGTGATGATGAATCTACCTATAAACAAAAATATTTGAAAGGTGAAACAAAGACATTTTATGAATTGCGAGGGTCTTTACTAGTTGAGGGGAATCTTCTTTAAAACCACATTCTCATGAATGGAATTCAGCTGATGATAGATGCAAATAGGAAAATGAAATGTTTAAAAAACACAAGGTTTTCAGATAATGAATTAGTGTGCAGTTTATGAACAAACAAAGATGAATCTCAAAAATTCGCAATCTGATTTTTTTGCAAAAGGGTCCAAATTATGTCCTACAAGGTGGTTTTTAACAATTGTGAATATTCTTGGCGATTTTTCTAGTTCTTTTAAAGGGAATATGTTAATTTTTGCAAAACAACTACCACTTTGTCCTCATGTTTGTTTCCATAAACAATGCAAAATAAACTATACAAACATATAGTGAAGCCAATATTACAAAATATAATATAAATGCAAGAAAACCAGTCATGTTGCATGACACTCTATAGAGTGAACTGAAAGCTGAAATGATCTCATTGTGTGTTCAAACTAACCACTTAGTGTGGAATAAACATGATTGGTTAAGAAACACATTGGGGACGAACTACATTAACTAAAATGGAGCTAGGTTTTATCTAATCCAAATATTCATTGTCGGCCTTTAAATTGTTCCTCTGTCTCTCATGAGTCAATTAAAAGGATCTAGATATTTGCTCAATGAACTGGAATACAATGTTGAAAGTCATGTAGTTAATGGCTATCTTGCTAGAATCGAACATAGCTTTAATATGAATTATCATGAGACGTTATTGGCACTTGGTGATGGTAATAATAGTCATGGCAGTGCATCACAAATCCATATAGGTCGCCTTCCTGTTTTGACTGTTTAGAATGATGTTTATAGATTAAACATGTTTTATCTACTTGGAGATGTCGAAGAGGTGGTGAAGCAATTCAGAACCTGTTTTCATAAAGATTGCATCGATCCTTTGCTGCCAAAACAAGTGCACCTGCAAATTTACTCCTAAATAGATTCTCTTCTTGCAATCTAGGATATTCAAGAGGAAGCAATTCTAATGATTGGAAAAGGTCATGGTGGTGGATTTTGTGGTCAAGTTTGAGGTAGAACAAGATGAGTTTTACCATAGATCAATGATTCCCATCATTTTGTGCCCACATCAATGGTTTTCCGACAGGCTTACATGCACGAGAAATAAACTATAGCACACATGGAGAAGGTTGTTTTAATAAATAACTTATTGTTAAATCAATTCTCTAGGTTCATTTTGATAAGTTTCAATCATTTTTGTAGAAACAACTAATGGGAATTTCAGAAAGGTGGTTTGTATTGCCGAGACCACAGGGGTTTCATTCAATGAACCTCCAACAAATCACGTGTTTATGACCTACTAAACTATACCCTTAATTTGACTAAATATTGAAAAATACATCTAAAAATCACATTCTTTAACCCCTACCAATACAAACTCAATACACCTTCCCAATTAAAAAAACCCTTACTTTTACTAGATATTAATTAACATTTTTTATACCTTTATAATTTTTCATTAACTTTGAGCTCTATTGTTTATAAATTCCAATACCAAAACCCTTTACCCCGATTATATATGCTCAATATATAATGTCATTTATTCCTCAATATATATCCCCAATATAAATGCACCTGGTATAATATTTATCTCCCAAAATCCCTATGGCCCAAACCACTCTTTTTTCCACAAACCACTCTTTTTTCCACATAACCACAAATCTTGGGACCCGCATTTGCATAACTTCCATCTCATATCCAATGTAACATATGACGAAGTTACATTGACGAAGACTTGGGCCCAACGAAACCTCCACATAAGCTTCATATATTACCTTTATTGGTTGTTGAAAACTTCCCATTGTCTTGACATGAAGACTAGTACATGTTCCACAAGCCAATGAAGACTAGTACATGTTCCATTCTAATATAATCGCTCTACATTTATCAAAAGCATGAGGGCTATATATCATAAACATTTGTAAGGGGAAGAGACTTTTGTTTTATTCAAAATATTTAATATTATATATTATTTTATATATTAATATTAAATTTATTTATTTTATAGATTTTATGGTATATTTTTTCAAAAATAAAATAGTTTTGTACCAGACAAACAAAAAAAAAAAGTCAATTTCGTAATTGGTTCTTAATAGTTAGTTCCAGGGAAGGAAAAAGTTCTCAAATCAACATTGGGTAAGATTTTGGACTCTACAAGTCATGATACCAATGTAATGACTATATCTCTTGGAAACTTAAGAATAAAAACCTTTTTTATTCTAGTACTTGGGTAAATTGCAGCGTTATGTTCATTCTATGTTTTCTTTTACTAGTATGAGTGTAATGTAGCAACATATTTTTTAAGTTTTGATAATGAATTTACCTTGAAATGGTACTCATTTTTTGATTTAAAAAGTCTTAATGGGTGTTGCACCATGTCGAAAATTCCTTCATATCCCTAATATTTTCACCATTATTTCTGCAGGGTTTAGGTTCAGATTCTTAAATGCCTAAATTATGAAACTCTATTCCTCTTCATATTTATTCTAAACATATCTTTAATTTAAACAGTGCAATCCTCACTTGTCTTGTCCAACCTGGTTTTTGAACTAGATTATTGATCCCAACTCTCATGGCCTTCTTCTTCCACTGTTCATTTAATGGTTTTCGCCATTTTTAGAATATGTCCCAGGAACTTGTTCCCTTACAGTCGGGAACTCTCTCCAGGAAGACCACATCAATTGGTTTCGTTGTTGGGTACGGATTTGAATATTTTCCCTGAGTTTGATTTGAAAATTTATGAACTGATTCTTAAGGGTGATAAGATTCATTCTTCGGGTGTAAATATTCACCAATTTGCTTCACTTTGGGAATTTTAATTTTCTAGATTTTAATGGTTGTCTTTGTGTTCTTGGGTAACAAATTTGCCCCACTAGATTTCTCTCTTATTCCTAGTTATCCTCATTATTTCCCTGCATTTCATGTGTGGAATGAGTATTTTCCAAGATCTAGTGGAGATGTAGATGAAAGTTTGACTCAACATCTTAAGGAATTTCATGAATGCATGGAGCAACAAGGAATCACACATGAAGATGGGATCTACTACCAATGAGGACTACACTAGGAGAAGCTTGGAGTTATTGAGGTATGTGCCTTACCTCAAGGAGGAGAAGGCCAAGATCCAACGATTCATAGTGTTTTTCTAGTAGCATTCAAGGAAAGGATTAAGTTTGATGGGCCTAGAATATTGGAGGATGCCATCCGAAAGCTAAAGCATTGTTTTGAGCAATCAAAGGTAAAATTTGAGACTAAGATGGACTGGAAAGGTAATGCAAAGAATAAAGGAAAATGGGACAAGAAGTGAACAAGACCTCAAGATACAAGTAACAAAGAGAATGCAAACCTGCATAAGAAGTTCAATTCATCTGATATAGGACATGGATTTCGGTCTGAGGAGCAGAAAGAGGGCGATAGTTGTAAGCCCTTGCAATGTTGGACTTGTGTAGGAGAGTATCGTAGGAGATATTATCCACAATATCAAGGCGGTATACCATAGAACTACAGTGCATAGGAGGCACAAACAATAGGAGCTGTTGGACAAAGTATTCCACGGATCTATGTAGTGATGGATAATAGGCAGGCAGATCACTAGGTATCTATTATCAAGATGGATGGTAACCTTTGTGATCAAGTTGTTTCTATTTTGATTGACCCTATATTTAATTACAGTTATGTTAATCCTGACTTTGTGGATAAGTGTGGTTTGAATAAAGAAGTGCATGCAGAATCTTGGTTAGTCAGTTAGCTACAGGCACAAAGAAGTGAATTCATCATTGGGTAAGAGCTTGTGCATTTAAGTTGAATGGTATGCCTACATCAACACATTTGAATGTATTTCCATTGGGGTCCTATAGTATGCTTTTGGATATGGACTGGTTGTATGTTCATAGGACTAAGGTGGATTGTTATGACAAAGCTATTGAGTACTTGGATGACAATGGAGGATAGAGTGTTGCAGGGTAAGAAGAAGGCAACATCAGTTAGAATGGTGAAAACTATGTAGGAAATGTGTAGACGTAGAAAAGGGTGTGTGTTATTTACAATGCATATTTCCAGTGATAAAGGTAAGGATGTTGAGGATGCAGAGGTATTGAGCAGGTACCCGATCATATAGCAGTTTTAGGATGTAATTCCCACAAATATTTTAAACTTCCCACCCCATAGGGAAGTGGACTTTTCCATTGAGTTGGTACTAGGGGAAGTTGTTGAATTTCCATGACCTTGAAACTAGGTTAGAGTCTTAAAATCATTGACACTACCAAACCAAGAATCTCAACCATAAACTACTTTGCACAACAGAAATACAAAGCAGTAAAGCACATTTGCACAAATATACACAGTTTTTAACAAAATTGTAGAATATTGTACAATCCCAATCTTCATTATATTAAACCAAATTTGAATAATACAATAGTCTATGGTATACAATATACAATTAAAAAAATTTGTTGTGCAAATTCGATGTCGTATCTTGTCCTGCTGGTCCTTTGCTCCCGTATTGCTCACTAGTAGTGCCTTAGTCCATTGTGGCCACTACACATCGAGACTCCAAGAGGGATGCCTCCTAACAACGTTGCAAGTGACTTCTGTTGCATGTACATGGGCTCATCAAAACGCTCTCTAGGCTGGCCAATACCTGATCTTCAATCTGCCTTCTAGTAGCCTCTTTCATCCATCAAAGAGCTACTCATAAAGCTACAATCTTCACCCAATCATGCACCAGAAATTCCCTTCTTGTCTGTTTCTCTAGGGCTACTTTGGGTAGCCAACACACTGCCCTCCAATCAAATCTAAGGCACCCAATTCTTCACTATCAATTCTACTCCTAGTAAGACTCTTCATCTCCACAGAAGATCCTCCACATGGCATCAATAGGTTCTATAATCATGATCCAAATATGGTCAATACTTTGACCCAATACCTCTCCAAAAAATGTTGTTTTCCTCCATTGTTTGCTTGTTGCTCCTGCAATTCTAGTTAGGGCACAATATGCAGCCCTTAACATCCATGTTGTCAACAAATTAAACCCTTCTAAGATTGCGGTCCACCTCGGATATCTCCTTCACTTTCTATGTTGTCTCTATATGGGTTTATCCACCCTTGACTACCTTCAATGCAAGCTTGACTGTGTGTTATGGCCTGCATCCTAGCACAATAGTCTTCCTAAGTGAGCTGCCTCCAAATGTCACCACAAAACCCTTCAAACAGTCCCTAATAGCCAACGTTTTTTCCCTCTACTCCTCGGCCTTATCTGCCCAACTCCTCGACCCTCAACACAGCTCTTCGGGCCTGATTTTTAGCCCTCAACCATCCCTTAGATAGCCCACAGTGTAGGCCTCCAAACACAGTCCTTTCCCACGTTGTCTAAGGCTGATTATACACGCTATCTAGGATTCTTTTGTTGCAGGTAGGGATGACTATTCCAACCCTTCCTCCACTTTCTTTGGCTACCAAGCATAGGATAACAACCTCCTTTCTCCTCCTTAATTCCTCCAAATTAACCCTAGAACAGACTTCGGCCTTCCTTCACCTTATCTCCTTAATACTACATCCAAAACAGAGTAATCCTTCCCCTTAACCGAGTTCCTTTAAGAGAGAATAGTGCACCAAATGGATGTCTAAAACAAATGTCTTCACTGTCCTTTTATAGCCTAAGGAGGGGCTCCACCGAATTAGTGAAGATACCATTTTATTGGAATATTTTACATCGAGCCTACATGACTTGAAAATGAACAATTAATTTGTCAACTTCAAAAATTCATTTCTCTCTAACGACAACTCGTAATCGAATATGCGGAATCAAGCTTGCAGAATCAAAATAGAAACAACTTGATCACAAATATTACCATCCATATCTATTTTAATTGACCCTATATCTAATTATTTTTTATCAAGTTGTTTCTATTTTGATTAACCCTATTTTTGTCCATCTGTATGCGGAATCGTCTTGTCGAGCACTATCATCCTCATCCATCACATGTCACAAATCCATCAAGGTTTTAGCCCAAAAGTCGATGGGTGAAAAACCCCATGCTAGGGTTCCAAGCCCACAACCTACCCTTGTGGTTATTTGCCCTCCAAACCCTGAACCCTAGGGTTTGGAGTACCTCCCAAGATACACAAATCAATAGAAGCACCAACATCAAAGACAACTTACAGGATGAGCACACTAGAGTTGGTGGAGTCGAAGTTGCAGTGGAAGGAAATGTTTGACAGGGATACATTAGGCCAAGTGTGTCGCCTTGGGGTGCATCAATATTGTTTGTGAAAAAGAAGGATGGTACTCTCAAGTTATACATTGATTATAGACAATTGAACAAGGTGACCATCAAGAATAGATAATCATTGCCAAGAATTTTTGACTTGTTCGATTAGTTGAAGGGAGCAGCAATGCTCTTGAAGATTGACTTGTGATCATGATATCATTAGGTACACATTAAAGAAGAGGACATTCACAATACTACTTTCCGGACTAGGTGTAAACATTATGAGTTTATTGTAGTTCCTTTTGGTTTGAGTAATGCTCTAACTACTTTTATGTGCTTGATGAATAGTGTGTTGCACCCTTACCTAGACAAGTTTGTTATTGTATTCATTAATGATATATTAGTATATTCTAAGAATGAGGAAGAACATGTCAAACATTTAGCAGTAGTATTGAGATTGCTAAGAAAGCATAAGTTGTACACTAAGCTTAGCAAATGCAATTTCTTTCAGACAAAGGTACATTACTTGGGGCATGTGGTTTCCAAGGAAGCCATAGCAGTGGATCGATAGAAGATAAGGGCTATCATGGGATGGAAAGATCCTAGAAATGTGGATGAGCTAATATCGTTCATGGGGTTAGTAGGTTATTATAGAAGGTTTATCAAGAACTTATCTCATGTTTCTTATTTGATTACATTGTTCTGAATGGACAGAGGAATGTGCAGTAAGTTTTGAGAAGTTGAAGAAATTGTTGACAAATTATCCAGTGTTAAAGACTACGGATCCAAACAATGAATTTTTTGTATGTAAAAATTCTTGTAAGAGAGACTTGGTGGAGTTCTTATGCAAGAAGGACAAGTAGTATGCTATTAATCAAGGAAATTGAATGAGCATGAGCAGAATTATCCAACACATGATCTTGAGTTCGCAACAATCATCCATGCTCTAAAGATGTGGAGGCACTATCTTCTTAGTAGGCAGTTCATCTTGATGAGTGATCACAGTGGATTGAGATATCTATTTGACCAACCGAATTTGAATGCCAGAAAAGCTAGATTGTGGGCCATGACCAACGAGTTCGACTTTGAGATCAGGTACATTAAAGGTAAAGAGAATAAGGTTGCAGATTCTCTTAGTAAGCAGATATAGGTAAATCACATATTAGCTATGAGTTCTTATGGGACAACTTTGTAGGATCAAATCTTACAGGCAGGACAACAGGATGACAGGTACATGGAGCTTATGATAGGTTACAATAGGGTATAGGTGATCATGATGTGGACTATCATCTCACAACGGATGGCTTGGTCAGATTTAGGGACAAGATATATGTGCCAGACAATAGTGAGCTCAAGAAGCTTATCTTGAGGGAATTTCATGCTAATTCATATTCAGGTCACCCGGGATATCAAAAGACGTTGACGACAATAAATATTTTTCATTATTGGTTGAATATTAAGAGGGAAGTGGCAGATTTTGTGACTATATGCTTGGATTGTCAACACATAAAAGAAGAGTATAAGCATCCAGGTGGATTACATCAGCCTATTTTGATTCCAGAGTGGAAGTGCGAGGTTATTTCCATGAATTTCATTACAGGTTTACTGAGGACATCTAGACAACATGATTCTATCATGGTCGTGATTGAAAGGTTGACAAAGATAGTGCACTTAATTTTAGTAAAGTCTACATATTCAACGAATGATGTAGCACATGTCTTCATTAGGGATGTGGTGAGGTTACATGGTGTACCGAAGAAAATTATGTTGGATAGGGATGCTAAGTTCACTTATAGATTCTGGGAAATGTTATTTGCATGTTTGGGTACAAATTTGGCCTTCAGCACAGCTTATCGTCCGCATATAGATGGACAGACAGAGAGGGTCAACATGATATTCTAGGACATGTTGAGGTAGTATGTGCCGCATTAGCAATAAAAGTGGGAAGAGTACCTTCCACTGGTTGAGTTCGCTTACAATAATGGGTATCAAGAATCCTTGAGGATGAGTCTGCTTGAGGCATTGTATGGGCGGAGTTGTAATACTCTCATTAGTTGGAATGATCCAGTGAACATGGTATTGATTGGACCAAATATGTTGGCAAATTTGGAATAGAAAATGCAAATAATCAAGAAGAATCTAAAGGAATCACAAGATAGACAAAAAATTTATTCATATCAGAATAGGTTTCTTATGGAGTTTCAGGTTGGGGAACAAGTGTAATTGTGTATCAAGCATAAGAAGAGCTCCTTGAGGATTGGATCATGTGCCAAGATGGCACCTTAGTTTTGTGTACCTTTCAAGATACTTGAAAGGATTGGACCAGTCCCCTGTCAACTTGCACTACCTCCGACAGTAAAAGTCCATGATGTTTTCCATGTTTCAATTCTTAAGAAGTATGTTAAATATGTTGATCATTTGATTGACTGGTCTATATTGCATGCAGATCCAAAAGGAGAATTATAGCTGAAACCTCATTGCATTTTGCTGAGAAATATGTTCATGCTACAGAAACGAGCAATCAAGTAGGTTAAAGTGTTGTGAAAGAACTGTCGTTCTATTGAAGCTACATGGGAGATGGCTAATCAAATGAGGACTATGTATTCTGCTCTATTAGTTGGTTGAGTGAATGTTTTTGGCATATGTTTGGTGTGATGTTTTGGTATATGTATATGGATGTAAATACCGCCATGAGCTATGTTATAAATCTCCAATAAGCGGTATGGATGTCACGTTGTTATGGTTGTCATGTCATCATCTTTCTCATGTTGGTTTGCTTCTTAGTAGGATGATCATTGTAAATACTGCAACGAGCTAAGTTATAAATCTCCATAGGAAGTACGTTTACCTTTTCTGTAGTCTTACTGGTTGTAGGTGTTGTTGAACACCGATGAAGGTTTTCCTTTAAGGGGGAGGGTTCTATAACAACCCTAGTCAAAAATCCATGTAATAAAGTAATAAAGGAGAAAATAAGAGCTTGGTCATGGGACACATATTCCATGCTTAATTTTTGGCAAAAACATAGTGATGGGATCACTTGTGATTAATTAATGACTATGCAAATTGGCAAAGACAATGGTTAAGGCTTTGAAAACGAAAAGTGACATTAATTGGCATTTTATTTATAAAAATAATGTAAATTTGGAGAAAAGGAAGGTGAAAGGTCACAGGTTTCATGTGAGGAGGAAAATGAAGGAAAATAATTGAAAATCAAAGAAAATAGAGGCCTAATTCATAAAAAGGATTATGAAGATCAGTTCAACTTTTGGTCAATCAGGTTTTTGTTCAATTCAGATTTGGAGCTCTCTCTCCCTCATACTCTTGGCCACTTAGATTTTTATTGGAGCACTATTGGAGGAGTGTGGCATACTTCAAATTTGGAGCAAGAAGGCAAAGGAAAAGCAGGAAAACGCAAGAGGACATCAGGATCAATAACTATAGTGGGTTTTGTTTGCAGGTATCGAGTTTCATGTATGATTTCCTTTCTAGTTTTGGCATGCATGTGGTTATTTGGTTATGATTTGTCATTGGCATGGAGGATTTCTTGGATTGACAATGGTTTTTCCTAGCATTTCCATTTCCCAAATAGCCATAATGTTGTGGGTTTTCCTTTTGTTTTTTGGTTGGTTCTCATATTCCTTAAGCTGTGGGTTGAGTTATTAGTTCCTGGAGCCTTGGTTAGACAAACACTTTGGAAGCCCGGTAACAGCTTGGGTTGAGTTATTAGTCCTGGAGCCTTGGTTGGAAAAATGCTATAAAGCCCTTGATGGGTTGAATTACTAGTCCTGGAGCCTTGGTTGGAAAAACTCTCTGAAGCTGGTAGAAGTTATGGGTTGAGTTACTAGTCCTAGAGGCCTTGGTTGGAAAAAACACTCTGGAGCCTTGAACAACTTGGGTGGAGACGAATCTGGTGATGGTTAGTGATGTACAACCATGAGGTTGAATCACTAGTTGAGGGTTGATGTGGTTTGGCCTATGGATACCCTGGTTCAGTTTGGTTGGATTTGTTTCATGAAATCCCACATTCATGTTTGGAATATGACACGGGGGGTGATTGGCTGAAAGAGAGATTTGGTTCAACCCAATCTATAATCAGGTTGTTCATGGAAGTCCCATATCTGGTCGACCGCATTCATTAATATGAGCTCCTTCTTCTTGGTATTTTATGTGTAAATGTATTGGTGCATATGTGGTTTTTATGGCTATCATAACCCTGTAATTTCTGTTGGTTATATGCTAGTTATGAGTATGTTTTATGACAGTGATGATGTATGGATCTCATCATGTTTTGATTTGTAAATGAATGAACAATGAATATAGGACTTAATAGATGATAATGTAGCTAATGTGATAAGGCATCAATGCTTCTTAGCGATTCTTAGATAAGTATGAGACCCCTATGCTCAGATCTGCTGTTATGACTTGTAGAATGTATATTTATGACATGTTTGATGAAATTCTTGTCATGGCTAGTATGCACATTTTGTTCTTTGATCTCACTCTCTGTCTAAGGTCATCCTCCACTCACGAAATGGTACAACTAATTTCCTTTTGTCAACTCTTTTATCTCCAATATAAGCCTTGAAAACTCTTTGATATAAGTCTAAATGTTCTTTATATGTTTTAGACTCCTAAGGTTATTCTTGGAAATATAATTAATTACCCTGTCCAAACTGCACTTATAGAGTAAATTTCAGCTCTACCTATTTAGTGATCCTCTCTATGCTCTAGCTTCCTACCAAATATTCTACTCATGTTCTCTACCATAACTTAGCTATGCTATCAAAAAAATAGTTGTAGCATTCAACTTGGACTCATAAGAACATCCATTCATTTGATCTAAGTAGTACCCGATATGCCAACATAAATTTCCAAGTACCTTGAGACCCATTTCCCGATAAAACGGTTTTGTCTCCTTAATATTCATTTTCATTATGATTATGAATCAAGCTAATGAGGGAATATACCTCACTCTCCAACTGTTTCAACCATTCACCCCATGCATTGTCCCTGAAGTGTACGATAACCTCCGTAAATCCTTGAACCTTTGCTATGGGCTAGTTAAAGGTTGCCCTCATCTTCTCCATCTCGTGTTTGAATTCATCCAACTCCTAATTGTGTTCATGCATTACCTCTATCATATGTCTCACATGCTCCTCAAAAAAAGTAACCATGTCCCCCAACTTGAGACCCCATAGATCAAAACTATTGCCTCCCCATTAAGAACCTACTATGTCAACCAATCACACAAGACTGTTGAAGACCCTGTGTTGCCACCTGTTCTGCGTAGATAACCAATATATTATCTTGATAGTACAATCTCTAATACTTGTGTCTACACTAGTGTATCACCTCTATGTGGTGAAGAGAGCTGTGATACCACTTGTCATGAGAGGAATATGTTGAAATTATGCTTATACTTAGAAGGGGGATTAATCAATATAAGATATCATTTTCTAGGCTACATAGTTTTCCTTGAATCACGGTGATGAATAAGTCTATTCATAAATAACAACGGAAATAACTATTCACACTATTGATTTAACAACTAAACTAAAATAAATTTTCCACCATCAAAAAATACCATATCAAATATAAAAGATAGAATGGAGTGCTTTATAAGGTTTCTCATCACGGTGGTCAGAGTCCACATACTCGATTCATTGTCAATTTATTGAATAAATTGACAAATAAGAAAATCAACTGTACAGATCAGCAATGTCCTTGCTCCACGTAAGGCATACAGCTTTGCGATTCACGAACTAAATGGCTTCTTTAAGACGATTCAATAATAATAATATGAGTTGGACTTGGCTGTACTTGTATGACCGAGGAGTAATGATAGTAAAGTTTCAAAAGGTTGGTTAGAAAATTTAGTAATTATTTTCACAGAAAAGACGCGTGGAAATTTTTATAATTTTATCTGTTATATTAATAAATTAAATTAAAAACACTTAATATATAAAAACTATTAAATTAGTGAAGTAGGAAAAAGAGCAAAGTCACTAAAAGGCTTGATTAAAGAATCAGAAAGGAATTTTGTTGGAAAGGCCTGTCGAAATTTTATAATTATATTTGTAATTAAATTTAAAAAACAAAAGAGTTAATTTTTATTTTTTATATATTAGTTTAGATTTATTTTAATTTGGAATTTATTAAGTTTTCAGAAGATCAAATTTTTTCTCACTCTAAAAGAATTTTGTATGTCAAAATATTCGTTTAATCTTTTTTGGCACTTGGTAGATTAGTTAAAATAGATTTAGATTGATTTAATTTTTCTCTTAAAATAAGTTATATTCCACATGAATACCATGAGAAAATATCATGGGTTCTCAATACCATAAGTCAATACCATAGACCATTTTTATTTTTATACAATTATTTTTATTTGTTAATTTTTTTTTTTCATTTTTTTTTTTTTTTTTATTTTGACCAAATTAACTTGTTTAAATTACATTAATCTTTTTTTTTTTGTAATTTGACTTAATCAAAATGTTAAACATTACATTACAATATCTCTACCATTCTATACTTTTAAGCACCTCTCACCCCAAAAATTGGGTGAAGGTTTTTTTTGTTGAGAATTTAAAGTATAAGTTTTTCATAAATAATTAAGGTTAGATGTTACTTGAAAATACATAATTCCAGTAGAACTTGCTAATAGTTATTATAAGTGTTACTTGCTTTCTTGTTATACTATGTTGAATTTGTATTTGTATTTGATGTTATTGATTAGATTGTATTTGTTCAATGAATTATTGCGCCGAGAGGTGCATTCTACAACCCAATATGTAGGAGATGTGTAAGTATGTCATGTTTAGAATAAAATAATAATAAAATTAATGTCTATCTAAAACAAAAATGAAAATAACGATATAGATAGAAAAACTACAATACAATTCAACAAAGAAAATCTAAAATCTACTCCAAAATCTTTTAATATTTATTTTAATTAAATATTTGTAAAAAAATCTTTAAAAGGAATCTGGCATGATCTTATTCTCCATCTTGTCTTGACGATGAAACACACTCGATAGTAGTTTGAAAAGTGTCGACAAATGATCTCTAATGTGATTTCTCCCAAAATATTTCCTAACACATAGGAAAAACCATATTGTATGGATATATTAAAATCTTTAATGACAAATATTTACACGTTAAAGTTGTAATATTTGAAAATATTAATTTTGTTAGCATGCCATGTAAAAGACCTCTAACGTAAATATTAAAAGACTAATAGTAACATCAACCTAGATCTATTTTAACCCCAGATCTATCAAGCCCAGAGAGGGATCAAATCTCTTTAGATACAAATATCTTTTACTATGAAAAGGGATTTGATCCCTCTCGAATCTCTTGAGATACAAATCTCTTTTACTATGAAAAGGGATTTGATCCCCCTCATAGATCTTGAGTTAAGATTACCATGAAAAGGGATTTGATCCCTCTCGAATCTCTTGAGATATAAATCTCTTTTACTATGAAAAGGGATTTGATCCCTCTAATAGATCTTGAGTTAAGATGGATATAGACTGGTATTTATAAAATTTTAGTGTGGTTATTGAAGTATAAATATATTGTCTCCCAACATGTGGTTGTTATTATATTGTAATTTCACGGGTGTTGCAGTGTTTAGCTAACAGATCTTATCATTTTAATTGTACAATGTGTAGAAGATTGCAAATCACAATATAGTTTGAACTTTGAATGATACACAATGTGGTCATTTTTAATAAACTTTTACATTAAACACATGATGTTGAAACCATTTTTCATCATTGAAACAATCTAAATGTCATAAGGGAAAAAAATCCTATTTGGGAAACATTAATGACCTTTGGACATGCTGTTAGCTTATGAAACTTATTGATAGAAAGTTAAACTAGATTATTATAACTAAAAGGAACTAATAAGATATTCCTAACTACCAAGATATTCCTCACTTTATAACTAGAAAGATTACATCAACTGTTTATTTAGATCTCTTTCACTATGAAGCAGATATCAAGATGGAAGCTAAGCTATTAATTTTCCAATCCAACCAATACTTTTTTAAGCATATGAGAGGCCCAATGGAAGACATCATAGAAATTATTATTTTCCAAATAAATAACCAACCATCTTAGCCAAAGTAGCCTTGAGAATGGACATTGAGGGTTCTCCCTCCCATCTTTGTTATTTTTTTATAATCGATATGTTTTTAATTGATCATGTTTTATGGCTTCTATTTATCAATTAGAAAAAACACTAATATAATCTTAATACAAGGACTAACTAATATATGTTTTACTGTTTGTAATGTTTATAATGATCGCCACATCGTTGTGAGCTATTTTTCTTGATGTTAGACAAATAGTTCTCATCTATATGTGTCTCCATTAGGATAGTAATATTAATTATCTCTTAGAAGCTCACTTTGTTTCCCCTCTACAATGAAAAAAACTTGATACATCTACAATCGAACATTCACGAGGAACACTCTCTTGCTCTTTCAAAAGCACATATGTATTTCCTATGAAAATTCAAGAATTCCTGAATCACTACTACATAAAAACTGATATTACTTCTCCTACTTGTGAATTCACGCAAGTTATTTATTGTGTTACACTATAAATATCGAAGTAAATACAATCGCAGCCTTCACTAATTAAATTATATGCGGAAAAAAGAACTGGGCAAGAAAGAAATAACACACACAAGTGACACCATTATTTTTGTACCAATGTCCCCGGAAAAACCCAATGTGTGAAAATCAGTGCAGTACTTGAGGGTTTATATTATTAAGTAGTAATTTATTAATATAATCTTTGGATGTCTTCATGGGTATCCAATACAACAAATCTGACTGACAGAAAGATGAGTGAGATATACCTCACACTATCACTAGTGATCTACCACTAATCCAACCATTGAATGGCTAGCCCCTAGTTGCCTCTGCACATTTTATGTGCAATCATAGCGTTAATCTGTGTCACAACTTATAGGGACTGCATCACTACTTTGCCTGATTGATTTGCCTCTGGGACTTCGAATTTCTACCCTCCTGGTCTCACACCCCAACTTCTAGCTCTAAAACTCAATTCTCTAGCAAATTTTGGATCTCCTTTGAGGCTCTGCACTACCTCCGTGTGACCCTACGTTGCTCAACTTGGCTTTTTGCTCTCTCTTCTAGATCTCTCTTTGCCTTCTCTGCAATGCATCCCTGGATTGGGAAACTCTCCAACTGGAAACAATCTCCACCTCTCATTGCAAAAAAGCACCTCAATCACTTCTCTAAAAACTATTGTGCTACTCTCTTCAGAAATTGATCTCTTGATATCTTACCCGATGTGACTTCCAAATGTCCATCAAGCCTCTTCTTATATCTTCTCGTTGAGAACCAATGGTCCATATTAGATTCTAATCAATGGCTCAGGTCATTTTGGCTTGATCCTCATCTTCTTTTAGAAGTTTCACCCCTAGTTTAATTAATACCCTTTAATTATTTTAATTTCCTAATTTTATACATAGACCTCCATTAAAAACAATTATTTATTTTAATAAAACATTCTCCGGCAGGAATTTCCCAAAACAATTTCTGGGTATTGTAGAATGCATGTGTAATAGCATCCCTGCAAAAAATTGAGGCTAGAGCACATTTAATGGTACCATAAATCAATGCTTCTCTCTCGTGCTAACCACTAAAGCCAAGGTATATCTTTAAGTAATCGACATCTAGGTTGTATTCTGGATGGGACTCCTACATCAAACAATGTGAGGTCTAATTGGGACCTCATATCGAGGAGATCCCCTGTATGTTGGTGGTATCCAATACCATTAACATTATATCACTAGAAGGAGGGCAACCCATTTTTTATGGTTGATAACTCTACACACCCTAACCATTCATCTTCTGGACAAGGTAGCAACATTCTGAGCACCATTCCAACTCCTATTCCCGAAGTAGGAGGGTATTATCATCCTATTATGGAGTTGTCATACTAGGATACCTACGAACAAATCTGGGCACTTCAGGTTATAACTGGCAGTTTGCAAAAGCTATCAATTTAATCCCCATTACTTAGAATCTCCTACATCATCTGAAAGAAGAAAGAAAAAACTCATATCCATGTATTAGTTTCTATTGTGGAAGATTTGTTTTTTTTCCACTCTTGAAGAGTTAGTGAAATCCTTTGAAGACATGGTGCAACAAGATCCACTTCCACCTATTAATGAATGGTATAAGGAAGACACTATTCTTTCTGATGGAGTTTTTGAGTTCAGTGATGGTTTAGAGAGTCACGGAGAAGGCTCCTCATATTATGAAAATGAGGAGGAACCAAGAGAAGAAGACATGGTAGACCAGGACCTGGATTCAATGGCTAAAGGGCTCCTCACTCTTCCGGACAATCTTCATAATATTCCTAGGTACTCGGAAAATTTGTTATCAAATTTCTATCTTGATAAGAAGACAAAGGCAGAAGATCACATCGACGATTTCTACATGAATCTACAGATGTTGGAAATAAGGTACAATGATGTTTCTTATAGGCATTTTCCTTTTACATTAGAGAGTAAAGCAACAACATGGAACCACAGTATTCTTGTCGATTTGATCCACAGTTGGAGGGATTTTAGGAAGTTATTTCTTGATAAATTTGTTGATGACAAGACTCCTTCCATGTTATTAAAAGAGCTCAGAAATAGTAAGATGGGGGGAAAGGAGAAAGTGAAATATTTTAATCAAAAGTTCAATCACATGTTGAATAAGTTTCCTACGGGCACACAACCACACAATTCAATTACTATTGATTATTACACAGTTTCCTTTCCCACTAATATTTCTTCATTCGTCAAAAGAGTTGCAAATGAAATATTGTCACTAAAATTTGTAGAAACAATCACCGTCGGGAAAGACTTGTGTGTTATTGGAGTTATTACCAATGGTGATGAATCAAAAGACTCCAGGGAGACCAGTAGGAAGCCTCAACCTTCTTCAAGTAAGGTTAAGAAAAGGACTTGTCATATATTGAGATATTTCTCAAGACAATAAAAGCACTTCCCAATGAGATTTTAGAATTAAAGAGAAGGTCAAGCGAGACTTCTACTAGCAGCAAACCTCCCAAGTTTTTCTCGTTCCGAAGGAATAATAATAATAAAAGTAATAATAAACCCACCATGTCTATCGAGAGTTCAAATGTTGTGTTAAATATAGAAAGAATGGGTATGGAAAAATATTTCTCTTTCCATAAGGAATATCATTTAGAAAAAATATGTACATAATGGAACCACAGCATGAATGCTCTAGCTGGACACATTTTCGACTCCTTATTAGCAAATGAGCAGTCTAAACAAATGGAAGAAACATAATAACATGTGTTAACTTAAGAAAGTATCAGTATTCAACATGCAGTGAATGCTTTTTATTATATCGATAATGTTGACAAGAAAAGTGTTGAAGCAGCACCATAGAGCGAAGCCCCTCCTCAAAATAAAAATGGTTGATATAGTTTAAGGAGTAAAGGGCCCATTTCTAGACAAAAGGTGAAGACACAGAAATTGAAGGAAAAAATGTTAAGAAGGATTTCATCACTGATAAATCCTACTCAGAATGCACTAAGTCTGGAGATACAACCACTTCCAAGAACACTTCCTCCAGTAGCAAAAGTAAGTCAATCACTCTGGAGTGTTAAGAAAAGATACTCCTCTAGACACTTCCTGCTAAAGGTGAAATCTTTGAATATAACATAGTTCAAGATTTGAAGAGAGCTTGAGCCAATATTTCCATCTTTGAGCTCATGAAGATAAGAGGCCAATGTGAAATACTAGTCCAAGCCCTTTCACAACCTTCGCCAGGTGACAAAGCTTTTAGCTCTCATAAGGTGTGTGCTAAGTCTTCTAGTTCCCTTGAATATGTGGTTAATATTGTAACATTAAAAGCTAACACTCTATGCCCTCCATTTTTGTTAACATTTGAAATTTTCAATTACAATGTCCATAATTGTTTAGTCGATTCGAGTGCATCTATGAATGTTATGTCATTATCTGTTGCCAAGAAAATAAATGCTAAATGGGACAAAACTAATGCAAAAATAATTCATCTGAACAGGTTTGTTGTCGAAGCTATTGATGAACTCAAAAATGTTCTTATTCGATTATCATCTGATCAACAAGTTCACCAATGTATAAATCTTTTAATTGTGGACATCCCAAAGCCTATGGTGTGATCTTGAGCAAAGACTAGTCTATAAGCTATAGGGTTATTTTGCTATAGATTGGTCACATTTGTGGCTTCCACAAAAGAGTAGGAATAACTAGATTTGAATGGAAAGTGAGCCATACATGAAACACACCATGAAACCACTTGAGATCCATAATGAACCTATTCCCTTTTGTGATCTAATATTTTGAAATTGTTTCCTTGAAACTGACCACATGTGTTATCAAGCACAACCATCACTCATCCACCAAATACACATCTAGAACTCCTTCCTTGTTCTCAAGCTAATGCAAATGAATCCTGTAATATAGATGTATATAGTAATACTTGAGATCCATCATGAACCTATTCCCTTTTCCGATCTAATATTTTGAAATTGTTTCCTTGAAACTGACCACAGGTGTTATCAAGCACAACCATCACTCGTCCACCAAATACACATCTAGAACTCCTTCCTTGTTCTCAAGCTAATGCAAATGAATCCTTTAATCTATATGTATATAGTAATAGTAATAATATTATAGGAAGAATCTTAATAACAAATAATATTTGAGCTTTATATTTTGATGGTTCAAAGATGTGGGACGACTCTAGAGCTGGTTCCGTACTCATATACCCATGTAAGTGGAAGCATATCCTTTCATGCCATTTGGAGTTCGAGTGTACTAATAATATTGTTGAATATGAAGCACTCTTACTTGTATTAAATAAATCCATTGATCTAAATGTAGAATTCCTCAAGGTAATTGGTGACTCAAAGGTGGTCACTCGTCAGGTACAAGATATTATTCTCTGTGTTTCACTTAATCTTAAAAACTACCAGTAGGACGTATGTCGTTCAATTAATTATTTTAAATGTTTAAATATCATTTATGTTCCCAAGCTTAGAAATGTCACAACATATGAATTAGAATATGCAGTCGCCAGGATGTCACCATTGTGTAGAATTCCTACAGAAACTCCGATAGATCTAGAATTCTAGTTAAATTAAACGCAAGTAATTTGCTGATATTCAAGAGAGGAGAGAAAGAATTTGCTCCATAGAATAAATGTATTAAATTAATGAACAATAGTAATACATGAGCAACCAAACCTCTAATCCCAAAGGGAGGTGGTTATATAGAAATTTCTGAATTTAGAAAACTAGGAAAAAACTAGTAAAAAACTAGAAAAGGCTAAGAAAAGCTAAAGGGAGGCCTAAAATAGAAACAATGACTCAAGACAACCTATGCCAACTATCAGCTGCGAGGAAAGAATGAGGAGGGGTGCATTTCCTAAGGAATGCAACTTTAAAACATGCTAAAATGGTCCGGGGGACCCAATCCCTTGATTTAAGGGGGAATCTTCACGTGGGGCGCCAATCCTCAAATAACTCAAGTGGATGAGGTGTGGTTAGGTGTGAACATGAAATTAGATGTCTAAATGGTTTATGAAAGTGTTTGTACCAATATTTCCATAATATTAAGCCTTTAAAGGCAAAAAAAAAAAAAAAAAAAATTGGTCCACTGAGCTAGTTTACCAAAAACCAAGCGTGAACATGATTTTTAGTGCATATGGCTAAGTCAAGGATACTTAGGCTAAAAATAATGTATATATTAGGATTATATTCCAACAAACACCCCCCCCCCCCCCCCCCTTCATCCTAACTTTCTTATCTAAACTAAGTCTCAGCCAAGATGCCATGTTAGGTACTGAGGTACAATAAATAAAAGATCCCCATAAAATGAAGAAAGAGGGAAAACCTCATGGGAACCCCCCCTCGCCCCACAAAAGAAAGCGGAAAAAAAGGCTAAGTGGCCAGAAGGGCCTGCTCAATTGTCTCCACAACTCCAAGCATAACTCTTAGTTCTAAAAATTGCTTTTCAGTGAAAGACTTGGTGAAGATGTATGCAACCTGCTGCTTAGTGGGGCAATATTGTAGTGATATAACTCAGTCACGGATTAGCTTGTGGATGTAATGCATGTGAATCTCGATGTCTCTTGGTCCTCTGCCTCTAAAATGGATAAGTCGATATCTAAATGGATCCTTTATTGTCACAAAATATGACAGTCGGAAGTGGATACTGAATACCAAACTCAGAGAGAAGCCCCTACAACCAAACAGGCTGTGTAGCTGCATTGGCTGCACCTCTATACTTTGCCTCGGCTATAGATAAAGAAATCGTGGATTGCTTCTTGCTAGAAAATCAAAAATGCCCTGAACCAAAGCTAAAAACATAACCAGAGGTGGAATTGCGGTCTGTACCATCGCCAGCCCAATCAGAATCTCTGTACCCAATCAGTGAAAGTGAGCAATCTGCAGCATAAAAGATACCAAAACTAGAAGTACCTTTCACATATCTAAGGATTCTCTTTGCATCTTTCTAGTGAAGCTCATGGGGCTCCTGCATATATCTGGAACGAACTCCTACTGCAAAAGATATATCAGGTCAGGTGTGAGTAAGATACAACAAACTCCCAACTAACTATCAATATAGTGTACTGTCCACCAAAGGTGTAGTACCCGCATCCTCAAATCTGATCCCCGAAAGAAAGGGAGATGATGTTGGCTTGCATTCTATCATATGAAAGAAGATAAGTAGATCTGATGCATACTTATATTGTACCATATTGATCCCTGAAGTAGATTGAGAAACTTCAAGACTAAGAAAGTAGTGCAACAATCCCAAATCTGTCATGGAAAATCGATCGTGCAATGTTGATTTTGTCGAATCAATAGCTGAGGTAAGGTTCCTTGTCATCAGTAAATCATCTACATAAAGTACTTTCATCAAAACAAAATCATCATGTTGCAGAAAATAAACATTTGAATCAGATTTTCATTGAATGAATCCAATGGAAAGCAAGAAAGAATCCATCTTTGCATATCAGGCTTTGGGAGCCTCTTTTAGGCCATACAAAGATTTCTTTAATCTGTAAACGAGGGAAGAGTTCTTAATGTATCCCTATGGCTGCTCCATATATATCTCCTCCTTGATATCCCCATGAAGAAATGCACTTTTCACATCCATGTGATGAACTTCCCATCTGCGAGAAGCAACAACAGCTAAAACTAGTCGAATGGAGTCCATTTTTTCAACAGGTACAAATGTCTCTGTGTAGTCTATGCCATGTACCTGTGAGTATCCTTTTGCAACAAGTTGAGCTTTGCACTTGCTGATATCACCATCTACATCAATCTTTGTTCGATAGACCATCGACATTGAACAAGCTTCCTTCCTTTTGGAAGTGGAACCAATTCCCATGTGTTGTTTTCCATGAGAGCAGAGTACTCTTCATCCATGGTAGCCTCCCAAAGCGGGTTTCCAGCAGCCTCAGAGTGTGACTGTGGATCTGAAACAAGTGTCATATAAAAATGTATGGGAAGCAATCATTTAGTAGTAGCCAGGGCTTGAGGAGCCCCAAAAAATGTGATCTACTCCTTCTCGCATCCGTAGGATCACCGACTAGTTCAACTGCATCTTGCAGGGTTTTCTCCGCCCAAGTTGGCAGCTGAGTTGGAGCATCCATGACCTCCTACTCATCTCTGAATCAGACCCAAGAGGCTTCTTTGATGGCTACTCTGAAGTGCTCAAAGAAGTTTTGGACTCCTCCTCTTCAGTGGCAACAAGCGATTCCTCGACAGGGTTTGCTGAAAAATCAAGGAGTGATTCTTCTTCAAACTTCACACTTCTAGCTACAAGGAACTTTTCAGTGTGAGAGTCCAGAAATCTATATCCTTTGAAATTGTCAGGATATCCAACGAAGATACATTCAACACTTTGATGCTCCAAAGCCTTCCTCTTATATGTCAGAATGTGAGCCCATGCTCGTGAACCAAAAATGCGAACACTTTCGGTTTCTTATTGGTCCAACATTCAAATGGAGTGGTTCCTTTGAGTGCTTTGTGAGGAATGCGGTCTTGAATGTATGCTGCACAATTAATAGCTTCATCCCATAACTTAGGAGCTAATTATTTGGACTGAAGCATACAATTTTCCATCTCTTTTAACGACTGGTTTTTCCTCTCCACGACACCATTCTGTTGTGGTGTATATGGCACTGTATTTTGTAGTTGTATACCTACATCAATACAAAGTTGCTGCACATCTTTGTTGACATACTCCCCCCCATTATCAGTACAGATTATCTTAATCTTACACCTAGACTCATTCTTAGAAAGTACTTTAAATTTTATAAGGCATTCAAATACTTCCGATTTTAATTTCAAAAAAAATACCCAATTAAAGTGAGAGAAATCATCTATGAAGGTGAGTACATATCGAGCCTTACTGATTGAAGGCTGCAGGAATGGGTCTGTGATGTCATTGTGAATCAACCCAAGAGGTGAAGAAGCTCTCTGTGCCTTCCCTTTGTCAAACTTTTTCTCTGAATGCTTGCCAAGAATGCATCCTTGACATACACTGCTTGTGAATTTAATAGCAGGCAATCCTTCTACAATGTTTTCCTTGCTGAGTTAATGCAATTAATTATAGTTTAGATGGCCAAATATTTCATTCCATAACCTACTGATATCATTAGATTATGACAAAAATATAGTTCTAATTGATTTACGAACAAAGTGGGAGAAGAAATACAAATGAGAACTGTGATCTGTAATTCCATGTGCGAGTTGTGAGCCCGTGAAAATGTCGGTAATCACACGAAGTCTGGAGTGAGCTCCAGCTTCCTTCCAGAGTTGGAATGAGTGATCTGATATATCAAGAGAAGGTTTACGAACAGCGAGGGAACATGAAGCACATTTTTGAAGAAACCCCCTTCAAGGTCTATAATTTCTTCGATGGAGGAAAATTCATCTTTTGATGCAGCCACATGGTTCAATGCACCTGAATCAAAGATCCAAGCTGATGGAGTGGATGTGATAGCCATTAAAGCATGACCATCTTGTTCTCTCCCTCTCCCATCTCCCGTTCTGTTATCATTCTTCTTCTTTGCATTCTTGGGCATGGTGAGATTGTGCTACTGCAATTTCTTAGCCATCCCATCAATTGTTTTCCTCATGCAATTTTCTTCAAGATGAAAACCTTTGGAACAGTAGCTGCAAAGTGTTCTTTCCTTATTCTTCTTACCCTTAGGCAAAAAAGATCTCTCTAAATATTGTACATGTCTTTCCTTCTTCGATTCATTAAATTTACCCTTCCCTTTTTGCTTGTCTCTTCCACTGCTCTTTGGAGCATCAGTAGCCGCAAGTGCTTGGTTCTTTGAATGCTTGATGGCATCCATTTGGACTAACTTAGCTTGCTCTTGAGTTAATGCTGCAATGAAATTATTCAATGGAGGCATTTTCCATTTTTCCTGAGTCAATTTAGATGCTTGAAAAGACGATACAAATATGGAATATTCAGGGCCTAATCTTGAGAGAATGAAAAGGATGAGTTGATCTTCCTCTTTCTTGACTCCACATGCATCAAGTTCAACGAGGAGGGGTTTAAACTTGGTGAAGTATTCTTTCAGGTTGCTGAAATGAGTTGTACTAAGGGATGTGAGTTCATTCTCCAGTTGATGCACTCTCATTTCATCCTGCTTGCCGAATAGTCCTTCCAATGTGGTCCAGACTACATCGGGAGTAGTGGCTCCGCTGACATGAAAGAGGAGTTCTTTGGAAATTGATAGGAATATAAGCCCAATTTCTTCATATAATTTATTGAAATAATTGATCTTCTCCATTGCAGAAGTTGGTTCAGTGTCCGTTCCCATTGTTACCCTGTAAAGCCCTTTGCTCCGAAGGATTAGAGTAATCTTTGTCTTCCATTCAAAGTAATTGAAAGGATTTAGAATGAGTTTTGTGGGTTGAGAGAGATGATCCATTTTTGCTTGCTATGCCTCCTAATAATCTACACCTAAAAATAAAACTGTGTACAATCTACTAGATTCGAACTAGCTCTAATACCATGTAGAATTCCTGTAGAAACTCTGATAGATCTAGAATTCTAGTTAAATTAAACACAAGTAATTTGCTGATATTCAAGAGAGGAGAGAAAGAATTTGCTCCATAAAATCAATGTATTAAATTAATGAACAACAGTAATACATAACCAACCAAACCTCTAATCCCAAAGGGAGGTGGTTATATAGAAATTGCCAAATCTAGAAAACTAGGAAAAAACTAGTAAAAAACTAGAAAAGGCTAAGAAAAGCTAAAGGGAGGCCTAAAATAGCAACAATGACTCAAGAAAACCTATGCCAACTATCAGCCATGAGGAAAGCATGAGGATAGGTGCATTTCCCAAGGAAGGTAACTTTAAAACATGCTAAAATGGTCCAGTGGACCAAATCCCTTAATTTAAGGGGGAATCTTCATGTGGGGTGCCAATCCTCAAATAACTCAAGTGGATGAGGTGTGGTTAGGTGTGAACATGCAATTAGATGTCTAAATGGTTTAGGAAAGTGGTTGGACAAATATTTCCATAATATTAAGCCTTTAAAGGCAAAAAAAAAGGGAAAGTTGGTCCACTGAGCTAGTTTACCAAAAACCAAGTGTGAACATGATTTTTAGTGCATGTGGCTAAGTCAAGGGTACCTAGGCTAAAAAATAAATGTAGATGTTAGGATTATATTCCAACACATTGAAAAATGGTTTTCCTATTGAAATTATATATAATCCATTTGTGCTTGATAATGTCACTAAGTTTTGTGTTTTCAATGATGATCAGCAGATACAACAATTTATGGCTAATGCAGATGTATTCAATGTTGCTATAGAAGAGGATGAGCACGAAAAGACTTTGCAAGAGGCAGAAAATGCAACAAAAGGAAACACTATGCCTAAATGTGTGGTCTCCCTAGAGAAGTTATATGAACTGCAGAACTGATTTAGAGCACCATTCAACACAAAGACTCAGAGTTCAAAGTTATCATTTGAATAGGTCAATCTAAGTACTCAAGAAGATATGAAGTATGTGAACCTCGATACATGTTGTTCTCCATAAGAAGGACAAGCCTTTATTCTCTTATTTAAACAATAATGTGATTTATTTTCATGGACATATGACGATTTAAATACATATGACACTCGTATTATCCAACATGTGGTTCCCATAAAGGAAGGGGTAATATTGTTCTAGCAAAAATTAAGGAAAGTCCATCCAATGTTGGAGCCCCTCATACAAAAGGAATTGAGAAAATTCTTGGATGCTCAGATCATTTTTAAAGGCAAGACATTCCACTTGGGTTTTGAATTTGGTCCTAGTCAAAAAGATGTCTGCGGAAATAAGGTTGTGTAGATTTTCACAATCTTAATCAGGCATCTGATAAAGATAATTACTTAATGCCATCCATGGAACATATCCTCCAGACACTATGTAGGTCTAAGATGTTCTCACTATTATATAGTTTCTCTAGATACAATCAAGTGCTAGTAGTGAAACCCATTGATTGAAAACTACCTTTAGGACAAAATGGGGAACATTTGATTTCAAGAGAATGTCATTTAGGTTTATCAACGTCAGTGCTACATTTCAAAGAGTGACGGACCTCAATTTTTGAGGCCTTATTGGTCAAAGAATAGTTGTTTATTTGGATGATGTTATTGTGTTTTCCAAGAAAAGATCAGATCATGTACATCATCTAAAACATATATTTGAGTAGTGTCGCAAATATGGGACTTCTCTTAATCCCAAGAAAAGCATCATTGGTGTGTCAGAAGGAACTCTCTTAGGGCACATAATTTAAAAAAGTGGAATTAAATTTGATCCCGAGAGGGTAAATCCATTACACAAATATTGTTCCTAGTGTATAAGAAGGCTACGCAATATTTTTTAGGAAAGATCGATTTTATGAGAAAATTCATATTTGATTACGCTCAGATAGTTAATCCTTTATAGGATATGATTAAGAAAGACGTGACATACAAATGAGAAAAATGGGAAAATGATGCTTTCTCTCAAATCAAGCACGATATTCGTTTAAAATCTCTATCTTACCAGTTATTTCATGGATTTCTTTTAAGAAAGCACCACAACAGTGTCCTTCTAATGTGCCCTGAGCCACATGATACAGAAAAGGTACTTAGATATTTTCATAATGGACCGATAGGTGGTCATTATGCCGGTAACACAACATCACACAAAGTCATAAGGGTTGGTTATTATTGGCCCACTCTATTCAAATATGCTCACACTTATGTCCACAAGTGCCTAGCCTGTCAAAGATACGTTGGTCGTGATTAGAGGTCAGCCTCCCCACTACTACTAGTAGCAATTGAGGAACCTTTCCAATAGTGGGGCCTAAATGTTATCGGAGAAATATTTCCTCACTCGTCAAAGCATGACTGATATATTGTGACAGTGACAAACTATTTCACTCTATGGTTAGAAGTAGTTCCCTTGAGGAAAGTAAATGAACAAGAAGTCATCCACTTTTTGCCACATAACATTATAACCAGGTTTAGCATTTCAACATAATGTGACTTACTTTTCATCATTATAACATTATGAATTTGCATTTGAAAATGGGATTGTATTAAAATACGCATCTAACTATTACCCATGGGGAAATTGTTTAGTCGAATTGATAAATAAAAATCTTATCCGCATAATCAAGAAAACCATCTTCTCTGAGTAAAGGTACTAGCACAATGCATTGACCAATGCATTGTGGGCTAACCGTGTAACTCCTAAGCCTTCCCTAAAGACCTCGCTGCATTTTCTGGTCTATGACAAAGACATTATCTTTCCCTCGAACCTATATCTCCTAGCTTTGCAAATCTTGTAAGAGTCCTAAGGTAGACCTTGCCTTTTGGTTTAGAGTGGGATAAACACTTTACTCAAACTCAAGGAATAAAGACTCAAATCCAAAGAGAGATTTGTTGTGCATCAAATTGTGTCAAGTGTCAGTTTGATAAGAAATTCGCGGGGGCAAAGAGTTTCGATGTGGGTGACCTAATACTAAAGTGGGATAAACCCCACGAAGAGAAAGGAAAACACAGGAAGTTCCAACCTTTGTGGATTGGCCCTTTTACCATTGATGAAAATCTTGGTCATAATACTTTCAAGTTGAGATATTTGGATGGGAGGATAGACCCCCTTCCCATAAATGGTTGAGATTTGAAACATTATTTTCAAATTTCAATAATAGTTGCGAGCTGCGCTTCTTGTGCAATTTTTCCTTTTATTTTCTTTTCGTCAATGTCAATCATACGTGTGTTATATGTGTCATGTGCTTCGTGTTTGTTACTTGGTCATTGTACATAAGTAATACCTTGTATAAGATTGCATGGCTCAAAAGGACTTTGTAGTGGAATAAAAATAGAAGTGTGACAACCACAATGCTTAGCTTTCTATTTGTTCTCCTTCTTTTTTTGGGAATATGTCATGGGTTGAGCTAAACATGAATGGAAAATATGATGCATTCAAAAGGAAACCCTTGAAGGAACCTATTAAAAGAGGTGCAAACTAAAATTCTAGGGATAATACCAACAGGATGGTGTGGAACACAAATGAAAACATAAACCAATGAATAGTGGGCACATGGCACATTCTGATTGGATGTTAGAGATGACACGGACTACTGGTGGAAACCATGGTAGCATATGACATTAGCATCTAAAAGTTCTGGGACACATGACACTCAGGATAATGACAAATGCAATGTGGATTTGAGGTTTTCAGGTGGCCAAGTGGGCCAAGAAAAGGTGACATGTGCACAACATGTGGCACCTCTCGGACTCAACTTGACATGTGGAAATTGGTACAAATGGATGACACAGTGGCATGTACAGTCACCCTAGAAATGTTAGATGAAGTAGTACATTAGCAAGAATATGAAACCCTAGTGGTTTTCTAATTGTCCCATAATTGTAGTGGTAGGTCCCACAGGGACACATCGCCCCAGTGGTATTTTCCCCTAAGTTTCCAAGGGATCCCATGCCCAATGTTTGGGGGTGACGAGGCATCAGGAAAAGGTGGTAAGTGTAGTGGTAGAGGACCATAGTAATTCATTGGTGCAAGTCATTAGAGTAGGGAGACCCCACAAGATGCACCACCCTGATGATTTTCTCATTGGTGCAAGCAGAGAGCAAGGGACCCAGTGGGACATGGTGGAAAGGACACGTAATCTTGGGAGACATTGGATTGGCGTGAGTGGACCATTGAACAAGCTCAAGAGGGATTGCACAGGATAGATGGTGGTTCCACCTTGACACATCACGTCGATGATTATACCCTAAAAGTTATTGAAGGTGCTCCATTTGAAATCTCCATGGAGATAAGACCGTGATAGAGAATTTCTCATTTGTTGACATTCTATTAGGTATTGGAAGGTGAGCCTGGGAGCCAGTTTTAGAGGGTTTTATGTGTTATGAGACCTTGGGCCTTCAGGCTTACTATAGCAAAAAGGCGTTGTGGGGAGTTCAAAAAATCCTTTAGGCTATATGATGAAAAGCACTATGTGTGCATATAAAAGTACTTGAGGAATAAGGCCCTAACTTAAAGCACTTTGGTCATATCGCATGAAAAAATGGCAACCAACTTAGAACTATCTGTTATATTTGGCATCTATGCCATATTTGGGAGCTCTTTATAGATAGCAAAGGTAGCTTGAATGGGTCGATGGCATTTTGGATTAAGAAAGCCATATTTAGTGACTTTGCTAAATATCACAGTGAAACATAGGTGTTATTGAAGTTAATGGCGATTGTAGAGAATAGAGAAACAAAGAAACGAGGACCACAATCATAAGAGTTGGTCAATGGAGGTCTTCCCATAGTAAGGGTGAGACTACCTGAGCACAAGATCTATACAACAAATCAAATATAGGAAAGAAGAGCAATATCAATAACTTAAGAAGGTTGGCTATGTGTTACATTTCTTCTCCATGAGGAAATAGTCCTGAGAGTACTATGATCAAACCACAACACATAGTACAACTTGAGTGTGGAGGTTGACTAAGATACAATTTTTAGCATGGAAAAACACTCCAAATCCCATTCTCTAATTTAATTTATTTGCAATGACTAAGAAATTGGACATATCAGTAGGATGGTAAGCCCTATTTTAATACACTCGAGAATTGTAATTCGTAAAATTTCCAACATCAATCCTTGTGTGGCAAAGGAACAAAACCATAGATTGCAGCAGTGTAATGTTGGTAGGAATGCAACATAATTGAGTTAGAGAGATCTGTGTGAGAGATAGCTACTAAGAAAGGATGAGAGAGCGTGCGGAATAGAAAATGTCACGAGCTGGTATGAAGAGTGTTTGAGGGTCAAGAGAAAAGAATTTATTAGAGAGTGGGGACAGTGAGCAAAGGACAAAGCGCAGTTGGGTTGTGTAAAAGAGTATTCTGCTAAGGAGAGAAGAGGGTCAAGAGTTGGTTAATACAAGAGCTTAAACCAGGATCGGTGAGAGCCAATAATAAAGAGTATTAATTCCTAATGTACATTGGGTTGGAGCCTACAAAACAAGGAGTTGATCCTTCCATCTTAAGTGGATGTGTGAAGAAGATCTTGGAGGTCGATGCCTCCTGCGAGTGGATGCTTTCCTAAATCCATGAATTTGGTGCTCCTAGTAAACTGATCAAGTACCTATAGAAGAAGGGAGTTGGTGCTAGCAAACAATCTAAGGTAGTTGGTGCTTCCTGTGAGTGGGTTCTCACAAAGACATATGATGTAAATAGAGTTGAGCTCATATTTCTCATCAAAATAACCAAAGATTGATGGTTTTTCCCTTTTGGGTTTCCATGTTAAATCCTCTATGTTTATATGTGTATGTTTGACATGGTGTTGGTGAGTAAGTGCATGTATTGAGTTGATTTTTTGTTTACATAACATGATCATGGTTGCTCACATGGATAGTTTCCAAGTAAAAGGAAATACATATTCAAATTAAAATTAAAATTAAATTAGCCTCAATACTCTAAATCGTTACCAACCTTAATACTAGGGTTGAAACTTTTTATTAACCTTAACACCAGGGTTGAAAATTTTTATTTTTTACTTCAAGGGAGACGCTACTAGTGTCTTTATTAATGACTTTAAACATTGCATCTCTTTTTGGAAATAATCTAAGCGTCATTTATTTTCCTTCTAAATTTTAGAGCATAACCCTTAATAATGGGTTATTATAAACATTTTAGCGCCACTTTTTAAAATTATTAATAGATGCATCGCTAGAACCATTTCTTAGCCACTTTGAGTGCTACCTACTTTCAATATAATTTTTAAGTCCTTTCTAAGTTGAAGTATTTATTTATATGGTTGAAATTTCTCCTATCATTTTGCTCAAGATATAGTTGTTTAATGTTTACTAAAGTTACATTTAAATAGTTGTTTAATGTTTGTTAAAGTGACATTTAAATAGTTATTTAATGTTTGTTAAAGCTATACATGGAGGAAGAGATATGTGTTTGGTTGAGAGCTTCCAACTACACATATGAGCTTGTGTTCCTGCGGTTGTAACCGAAATTTCCCTATGTCAATCCTACGGTTGGAAACCAAAACCCTAAACAGACATGCGAGCTTCAAACCCTGTAATTTCATACTTGTACGAACCAATATCCATGACCCAGCCTCAGCCCTGTATGAACAAATCAATTAAGAAGAGAATAAGAATATGATTGGTGATATCCAAATCAGTTTGAAGTCACTTGTATTTATAGGTTTCCAAGGGTGACCATTTTCCTATTAGGGACGACCTGTCCTTTTGTGCACATATGGGATTTTCCTCAAAATACACTTTCCCTTATCCAAATTGAGTGCTTAAATAGTCAAAATTGGTCTAGTCCAATAGTTGGAATTTGTTGTTGTGCTACCAAAAATTAACAGAAAATGAAAGCAGGATAAAAAAGAAATTAAAACTCAATGCTCCTGTCATGACTTAGTCTACCAAGATATGGAAGAAAAAGGAGGAAATTGTGCTTAGGGGGAGTATATCCTTAGTTTCTCTTCATTGAAAGAAGAGAATGGCTTCAAGTGAAGCCAAAATAAGTTAGGTGTAGGCATAAATTTTTTTATACATAGAGATGCATCTAAATGATGGAGGTAAGATTAAGTCCCCTTGCTAATTTAAAAAATGAGTTGGTTTATTTCGAATGTATCAACATTGCAAGAGAGAGGAAAGTGTAGCCAACATGGATCCATGGGGAGTACACAATAATACTTTATGTTGTGAGAAGAAGAGGAGTTGTAGTCAAACTGTGGAGTAATAAGAGGCCCAAAGTTAAATCAAGTCCACAGGATGAGTCCCCAAGCATAAGTAAGAAGGCAGATGAAATATATGAGAGAAAAGAAGAGAGCATTGGCTCGAAGGGAGCTTCTTTATTGGAAAAACAAGGAATCATTCATTTGGTCTCAGCAAGAGTGATTGCTCAGGAAATAAACTTTTTTCATCTTATATGAAGTACCCTTATTTCATTTAGGTAGCAGATTTGACTATGCCTAGAAATCTTAAGTTCATGAAAAACAAGTGGTTTCCTCTACATGTTCCTTGGTTATCATTTGCGATCATTGTGTCAAGTGGTAACTATTGGTTCAATTAGAGTGCCCTTGTGTTTTTTGGACATCTTTTTTTAGAAGAAGCCATGGGAATTTTCCTAGGGAATTATCCAATGAATATCAATTTATTGGTAATATTGGTGTTATTCAAGTAGCAGTCCCCACCTATAGAAGCATGATCTTAGGGGGAGAAGGAGTAGATTGATTAATATGCTCAAGAGGTGTTATCATATCCATTTAATCAATAACCATAGTGAACACAAATCGAAATTCTCCACTAACAATTGGTATTTGTAGCAATAACACTACCACTTGTAGTGTGGATAAGTATAAAGATGCATTACCATAGAGATTTTTCAACCACAAGCAAAAGAGAGAGCCAACTATCATAAAGTGTCTAAAACTGGATGAACATTCAAAGAGTAGATAGTATATGTTCAGGGGGAGCATGTAATATATATCTAGTGCTCTAGAGAAGAGAAGTAGCTATAAGAAGACACAAAGACAATTGTTCTTAACAGTAGGCATTGTGGTCCCTTGACATTGATTTCATAAAGGGATATTTCTCCTCCTTGTATAAATAAAAGGAGAATCAAATATTAGGAGACTTGTTTAGTAATTCTCGGTTTTGCATGTGTCTTTTACCATGTTGTTTGTAGCTGAGATTGGATGGCATACCTCATAGTGTCCCCATCAAAAGCAATACTCTCCCTTGAAAGGAGAAGAATGAGAAAAAAATAAATGAAAGGGGGAGAGAAAGCATATTGTAACCCTTTTCCATTGATGTCAAAGGGGGACAGAAAGTTATTGGTGACCCAAGCAGGGGAGAGAAAGCTCAATGACAACCATTGATAGAAAAGCATCAACCAGAAAGGAAGAATGAATCATTGTGTTGGTTGGGTGTAGCATGAGGTGTGGTCATCAATGTGGAGTAATGAGGTGTTGCCATCAATGCCAAAGGGGGAAATTGTTGGACAATTGGCATTGTTAGGATGGTAGATGACATCAGTGTGTTGGAATTGATGACAATTTTTATGCATTGGTGTGATTAGAATTAATGAGGTGTGTTGCATGTTCAGTTGGAGTTGGAGCCTTGACCAAAACCAGAAGGAGAGTTATATTTTTGAAGGCATGTTTTCCTTAGGGTACTAGCCTAGGATCTCTTGGAAATGGTGTAATTAGATAGTACTCAAAAATTGGTTTCCAACAATATGTTGAAGTCTAAAAAAGGATTCCTAGATCAAAATTCATTACCAATTAAAGTTTTCAATCCAAAAGGGTCAAAAGTTTAGAGAAAGTTTGCTGATAGTTTTTGGTGGTCTCCAAAATTGGTGGCAGTTTGGAGTTTCCCCAAAGGTGGCGAATAGGCCTCACAACATTTTCAGCATACAAGTGGTGTAAATTCGGACCATTCGAAAGATTAGGAGGTATACCGTGGGTCCCATCCGAGATATGTAACTTGACAATTCAATTTCGTTGGTTTTTAAAGGTGGCGTAAACTAAAAGTTTGCGGACAAGACCGACAAGATGATGTGGCATGCAAATGACAACATAGACTAATGACATGTGGGAGATGGTACTTTCTGATTGGATGTTAGAGATGATAAGGAGCATTGATGGCAGCCATAGTAGCATAGCATCTAAAAGTCTCAGGACACATGGCGCTCTAGGATGATGACACATGGCATGTGGCTTTGAGGTTTTCAGCTAGCCAAGTGGGCCGAAAAAACATGACACATGGCACCACTCAGACTTAGCTTGACACGTGGAAATTGGTACAAATGGCTGACACAGTGGCATGTACAGTCACACTCGAAATTTCAAATGAAGCAGTACGTTAGCAAGGACACACAACACCAATGGTTTTTTGATTGGCCCATGATTGTGGTGGTAGGTCCCATAGGGACACATCACCCCGATGGTATTTTCCCACGAGCTTCCAAGGGGACTCAAGCCCAAAGTTTAGGGGTGACAAGGCAATGGGACAAGGCAGAAAGTGTAGTGGAAAATGACCTTAGTAGTTCATTGGTGAAAGTCATCAGAGCAGGGGACCACACAAGACGCATCACCTCGATGATTTTCTCATTGGTGCAGGAAAAGAGTAAGGGACCTAGTAGGACATGGTGGCAAGGACACGTAATCTTGGGAGATATTGGATTGGAATGAGTAGACCATGGAACAAGATCAAGAGGGATTGCGTAGGATAGATGGTGGTTCCACCTTGAAACATCGCGTCGATGATATACCCTGGAATTTATCGAAGATGCTCCATTTGAAATCTCCATGGAGACAAGACTGGGATAGAGAATTTCTCATTTGTTAACATTCCATTGGGTATTGGAAGGTGAGCCTAGGAGCCAATTTTTGAAGGTTTGATGTGTTATGAGACCTTGGGCCTTCGGGCTTACTACAAAAAAAGGAGTTGCGGGGATTTCAAAAGGGCCTTTAGGCTATATGATGAAGAGTGCTATGTGTGCATATAAACGGACTTAAGCAACAAGGACCTAACTTAAAGCATTGTGGGCATATCACATGAAAAAATTGGCAACCAATTTAGCACTATCTATTATATTTGGCATCTATGCCATATTTGGGAGCTCTTTATAGTTAGCAAAGGTAGATTGAATAGGTCGGTGAGATTTTGGCTTAAGAAAGCCTTATTTGGTGACTTTGCTAAATATGGTAGTGTACGATAGGTGTTATTGGAGTTAATGGTGATTGCAGAGAATAGAGAAACAAAGCAGGGAGGATTGCAATCATCAGAGTTGGTTAATGGAGCTCTTCCCATAGCAAGGGTGAGACTACCTAAGCACAATAGCTATAAAAAAAATAAGCTATAGGCAAGAAGAGCAATCAATAACTTAAGAAGGTTGATTGTGTGTTACATTTCTTCTCCATGAGGAAATAGTTCTAAGAGTATTATTATCAAACCAAAACACATAAGGCCATTATGATGTACAACTCGAGTATTATGTGCCTTAAATAGTAGCAATGGAGAGTCATACTGATAAAACTGAAAGAATCTAAATGAGGAACTTCTTGAGTGTGCAGGTTGACTAAGATTCAATTCTCAGCATGGTGAAACGCTCCAAATCCCATTCTCGGATTTAATTCACTTGAAATGACTAAGAAATTGGATAAGTCAATAGGATGCTAAGCCATGTTGTAATACACTTGAGCATTGTAATGCGCAAAAGTTCCAACATTGATCCTTGTGTAGAAAAGGAACAAAATTATGGATTGCAGCAATGTAATGTTAGTAGGAATGAAATAGAATTGAGTTGGAGAGCTTTGTGTGAGAGATAGCTATAGAGAAAGGATGAGAGAGCCAATGGAATAGCTAATGTAGTGAGTTGGTATGAAGGGTGTCTGAGGGCCAAGGGAAGAGAATTTATTGTAGATTGAGAAGAGTGAGAAAATGACAGAGCGTAGTTGGGCTGTGTAAAAGAGTATGTTACTAAGGAGAGTATAGGGTCAAGAGTTGGCCAATACATGAGAATAAACCAGGCTCAATGAGAGCCAATAACTGACAGTATTAATTCCTAATGGACTATGGGTTGGAGCCTACAAAACAAGGATTTGGTGCTTCCATCTTAAGTGGATGTATGAAGGAGATCTTGGAGGCCAGTGCCTCCTACAAGTGGTTGCTTGCATAAATCCATGAAATTGTTGCTTCTGGTAAATTAATCAAGTGCCTATAGAAGAAGGGAGTTGGTGCTAGCAAAAAATCTAAGGGAGTTTGGGCTTCCTATGAGCGGGTGCTCACAAAGGCATATGATGTAAATAGAGTAAGAGTTGATATTTTGCATCATAATAACCAAAGATTGGTGGTTTTTTCCCTTTTGGGTTTCCATGTTAAATCCTCTATGTTTATATGTGTATGTGTGTCATGGTGTTGGTGAGTAAGTTCATGTGTTGAGTTGATTTGTTGTTTACATAACATTATCATGGTTGCCCACATGGATAGTTTCCGAGTAAAAATGAATATATATTGGAATTAAAAGTAAAACTAAATTAGCCTTAATACCGATTCAACCCCTACTCTCCCCCTCCTCCTAGTATTAACATTGTTTCCAACATTTTAAAAATATAGTTGAGTTAGATATTAAATTGGTGTATGAGATCTTTTTATTTATTAAACGAGGGGCTCTCTTTTATATAATGATTTGACAACTAAAGTTTATGGAAGTATACATTCTCTATCCTTGGATTTGAATTTGAATTAAAAGAGGTTAATCAATTTATATGAAGATTTAATGTAATAATTAATAGAAAAAAGATAAATTTAAACTGACTTAGATAGTGGATTACATGGCAGGGCCATATGACCTTGGTGTTGATCAAGCATTATCCTAAAATGACATGTGGACCTGGGGTGCCAAGTAGAAAATATAGGGACATGTTGGTTATGAGGTTCATAAATTTTTGTTGTAAGCTCAGATTAAATTGAAATTTATATTGTCACAAAACCGTTAATGGATAGATGACAATAATGGCCTCAAAAAAAGAATTTAGATTGAGTAAACAAACAAAATTTTTACTAACCCTCATCTCCATAAGATAAATTCAAAAATTAAATTTATTATAGTAAAAACCAACCACAAAACCAATTAAAATTTTACCACTTAACATTTAAATCAATGTTTAGTAAATATAAACTCATACTAATTTAAAATTTTAACTCATTTAAAAAATCTTCTTGGTTTATTGGGGCATTGCATCTCTTATACTTGTACTCTTGATATTGCAGTAGCCTCCATACCCTAAATCATTACCAACCTTAATAGCAGGGTTGAAATTTTTTATTTTAATGGAGAGGCTACTAGTGTCTCTTTTAATGACTTTCAACACTGCATCTCTTTTTGGCAATAATGTAGGCATCATTTTTTTTACTTCTCAATTTTAGGGCACAACCCTTAATAGTGCACTATTATAAATATTATAGTGCCACTTTTTTAAATTATTAATAGAGGCATCACTAACATCATTGCTTAGCCACTTTGAGTGCTACCTACTTTCAACATCATTTTTAATTCCTTTTTAAGTTGAAGTGTTTCTTTATGTAGATGAAATTTCTCCTGATTATTTTGCTTAAGATTTATAGTTGTTTAATGTTGGTTAAAGTTACATTTAAATAGTTGTTTAATGTTTGTTAAAGTTACATTTAAATAGTTGTTTAATGTTTGTTAAAGTTACATTTAAAACCTTGTAAAGAGATGTTTTCATGTTTAATTAAAATCATTGGATCCTAAATACATGGCTCAAGGAATTTTCTTGCGTCTTGTATGTTGCTTAGATTTCTTTTATTAGTCCCTACTGCAGGCACGACTGGGACTATTGTAATCGATAAAGCGATGCTAAACATTTGTCTAGCTGCTTGTTTGTCTTTCCGATCACGTATAAACGAACTTTAAGCAAAGTTTTTAGGCACAAATGATTTCACCATCTTATTTGGCCTCTTCCCGAGGCTGGCCATATATTATGTGCATTTTTTGGTCGTATGTTCATAGTGTAGACAAATGCTAACATTAATCTACAGTATTAAATGCTAAGTTATAATATTTTGGTAGCAACGCTTATACTTGTTTAGGGTAATTCCCACTGTCACTGCATCCCATTGCCACCTGCACACCCATCCCACTGCCACCTACACACCCATGCAAATTTGGTGTGTTCGGTGGCCTTCACCGCCATGGAAAACTCCGATGGCCTTCACTTTTCAAACTCCCATATCTGTGTTAGCTTTTCCTTTTGTTGCAGGGGCATTGGCTTGCCAGAAGAAGGTGGTACCTTCGGGAAGCTAATCTGAAGATGGACGAAGACCTAGTCTACACTCTAACCTTGTTCCAAAGCTAATATGAGGATGAATGAAGACCTGGTCTACACTCTAACCTTGTTTTATTTTGCGAGCTCCTAGTTCTCTTTTTTTGGTTCTCTTTTTCATGATCAAGCCAGTGGCTAGACAAAATTCAATTTTTGGGTTCTCTTTTTCATGGCCAGGCTGGTGGCTGGACAAAATTCAAGCCACAGAAAATATTATCCAAATATTGTTAAAATGGTATGAATTTCTCTATTTCTGTATCCTAGTCTTGAATTTGAATTTTTGCATCACAAGATACTATTAACTTGAATTTGAATTTTTGAGCTTGAGTTCATTACAGAGATCATGATTCTCAATAGACAGGTTCAATGGACACGTTCGATGCTACCATATTTTTCAGTGATATTACAATGAACGAGATAAGGGATAACCCAGGAGAGCGAGCACTAGACAAAGTTTGAGTCTTGAATGGTGGAACCCCACCCCAAGCATGAGAACAGGGATAACCCAGGAGAGCGAGCACTAAACAGACTTTGCGAAGAAAGAAAAAGAACCCAAATGTTGGTCGAACCTATTATGCGAGAACTGCGAAGCCACTTTCGGTGGAACCTGTTATGCGAGAACTGCCAAGACAATGGCTAGACATGTTTTCTGATAGAGCATAGTTTCCTATCATGTGAGGCAAGGCACTAGAAAAACAATGACTCTCACAGTGCGTAACTATGTGTAGTTTCAACTATGTGCATGCAACTGAGCTATGTGAGTGATACCATCACACTTCACCCATTGAAACAATGACATTGAGCAATGTTTTGACCTTAAGAGCATATCAATTGAGACATGCTATCACGAGAGAGATTAAGTTCACAAAAGAAAAGGAAGCACGGGTAGAGAGCTTAATATTATGCTGATGTTGCTTACCGTATTGGAGCAGCAAGAGAGGACGAATGCTTGTGATTAACAGAAACACACTCACAAAAACGTGGGATTCCATGACCAAGGAAATAAGGGAAATAAAGGAGTTGTGGGAGCCTTTCCCAGGTGCCCTATAGAGGCTCATGAATAGTCACCCCATAAAATGGTGGCCTCATTTGCCTCTTCTCATCAAGATTCAGAGATTTGGCATCATCTGGAACGACGACAGCCTAAATAAAGCATATGGACTGCTCACACCTTCCAAGCTTTCTTCTGTCTCGATAGAACCAAGGGTTGTTCACTGCAGCCTCCTAGCCTCTGGAAATGTCCATGAGATTGCAGTGAGATTGTGGTGGGATTTTTAAGATACTCTCAGTAGACATTCTCGCCCTATTTCCCATGGAAGACCTGGAAAAAGCTCCATATCCAATCAATGACTGACTAGATTAAAAATTGATACGGTCACTGGTTATAAACTAAAGTTGCAATTTGGCAAATAGTTTAATTTTCCTGCGCACCACTGAGTTAAATCTATAAGCGAGTCAAGAGTCCACTTCCTGTTGCATCAATATATGTTCAATGCTTGTTGCATCTTCATTGTTGCTTGTTGCATCAATATATGTTCAATGCCTGTTGCATCTTCATTGTTGCATGGTGCAGGCGAGGGGACGATGATTGAGCTCTGTTCCATTGGAACAATATAGTGCCCAAGGGAACTAAGAGCACCAAAGATCACATGGAAACCATTCCATCACATGCCCATTGGAAAATGCTTCATATAGTTAGTGTCATGGCATTTCGAATGCTTTGTATAGTTAATGTCATGGTGTCCATTTGAATAGTTAATATCAAGATACTCATACAAATGTAATACATGCAGATTGAGGTCACATCTAGCACACTTCGTGATCCACCCTCGCCACAAGTAAAAAACATAATCGAAATTCAATGTTCGGTGTTAAGAGCACTTTTTTCACGCTTATACGATCTAACGTCTACATACTCCATCATCGCACGCTTATGGTTCCGCTGTAACTAAGACCTTTAGTTAATTGTGATATCGACAAATAAAGACCCATAGATAGAACATTTGGTATAATGCGAGAGATCGAGGGAAGGATTTGATTGGATTGGAGGGGCTCTTTTTTTCACATGAGTTTGAGAACCTGCCCTTATTATTTATTAAAATCTAGTGGCCTTTACGGTTTACAGAATGTCGTTTCTCTGTCCCTGAATAGTGTTATTATCCGAGAGCTCCACACCTGACGGAAGCCATCCTAGGTTTCAAAGTTCCTGTCCTATCCAATATAGAAAATCCCCTAAGTGTTGTCATTTTTTCTTGCATGGATTAGTGTTCAATAAGCCCCTCCTCTTTTCATGAGATGATGCCTTCTCGCATTGATATCTTTCTTAATGGGCACTCACTCCATTCAAAAAGCTTAAGTAAGATAGGCACACTCTCCCTTAGTACTCTTTTTCACCAGCGGCGGAGGGATATATTCCATTCATCCCAAGCTATTATTCCACTCTCTCGTCTTCCCCACCTACCTGACAGAAGGAATGAAGGAACTAGCTTTCTTTGTCAAGTCAGGGGGGTAAATACGTTCATTAAAGTGTTTGGGAGATATGGAATAGAGTGAAGGGGAGCAAGGACTGGTTAAGCTACTGTCTCGAATCGGACCAACTGAAACTTCAACAGCTGGATCAACTAAGTGAATTGGAGAAACTGCTGCTGGTCTTAGAGGATACGAACCACCTAGATATAGTGAAACTGCTTAATAAAAAGGATCAATGTATTCTTTAACATGTACTTCAACGTGTGGTTCATCAATGGCTTATGCTTCTGAGTCACATACATGGATCTCTTCCTTCCGCTTTTGGGCACAATACTGAACATTAGAACACACTGAAATGCCAGGGTATAGGCTTGCCTCGAAGAAGAAATGAACTCTTAAACTAGTTAAATCACTGGCTAAGGTAGTTATTCAATAGTATGCATGATAGCTAGTTCTTCTTATCCTGAATTCCTGCACCAGCAAGGGAGTTCTACTTTCCCATATTCATTTTCATGTAGAGATAATGCCAGTTGGTCCTATCAATGGCAACACAGCAAGAAACTAAGAAAGGCTATGAAGACCAACACTTAGTTTAGACCATACAACTGGTAGTTGAGAATAACGGCTTGGAAACCATACCACTGGTAGTTGGGTTAGAAAGCCAAGAGCACTTGGTAACTACCAAAGATATAGTTGTAGATTCAAACCCCAAGATTAGGGTTCAAGATATAGGGTATGGGATAGAGAATAGAGCACTTGGTCACTGCCGAACATTGGGTAGAGAATAACGGTTATGGGTAAGACAGATAAGAGCACTGGGTAGGGGATAACCCTAAAGCATTGAGTTAAACGCAAAAATGGGTGATGAAATATAGAACTGGTAGTGTAAGAGATAGGCTTAGGGAGATTGGCTAGCAGTTAGACCATAAAGTTAGGCTTAGAGAAAGACAAGAGTACTGGGTTTCACCATAATACTGGGATGACCAACCCAAGAGCTAGCTAGCAAGGTAGGTTGATTAGCCACTTTGACCATTTTATGTGGGCACAACATTTACCACTCGCTCTGTGTTTGGATCTGACTAAGCAATGGAAACTATTGTCTCAACTTGTGGGTTGTCTGCTTCCATCTTTCAATACTAGGATTCAAGTCTAGTTAAAGTAGTTCAAGGAAAGGAGCCAAGGGAAAGAGACAATTGGGAGGTTGTGCTTGAAAAAATAGAAAAAAAAAAACAGTTGACGACACTCAGTAAAGTGTCCCTCATTCAGCAACCGATCAGTGTGGTCAAGTAGCATGCTCCTAAAATACGCTATTGGGTTGGTTTCGGTGGAGAAGTTTACATGTGCAACATATTGTTGAGATTGCCGAGCGAATAAGATGACCCGCTATCGGAAATTACTCCCTACAATAACAAGTCTTTGGTGGCAGGGACTTGCTGCCTCCTCAACCTTCCTTGTTTTATAATAATAGTTAAGATTTTTTTATTAAAAAGGTTGTATTCAAACCATTCTAAGAAGATTTATAACAGATCGAAAAGATTAGAAGAGTCGGAAGTTTTTCAAATTTTTAAAATACTAATAATCTATCAAACTCTAAACATTTTTTTGTCATAATAGATTGTTCCAAATCATTATACATGGATAAATGTGATAAACTAAGATTATAAAATAATGCAAATACAATATATGTCTAAGCTAAGTCTTAGTGGTGATTTCTTGTTATCAATTATTATTAGAGTGGAATGCATTTTTTCTTCTTTATAATGATGGCATATTCTTCATTTGGGTTGTGAATGGGTGTAACAAGTTCTTTCTACTCCTTTTTTGCTTAATCTTGATAATCTTCATTTAAAACTCTTAATGAGGGTTCTAAGATCTCCCAATTTCTTCCTTTTGTCTTTATCTGATCATCCTAACTCACTCCATTTTGCCGAGTCTTTTAGGAAATCTCTAACTTTTCTTGGAATTAAGGTTTGATGTACTTATTAGAGGGGAATGCATCATAAAATCCCAGGGTGGAGGTGGAGAGAAAAGACTCTTCACTTCTTGAGGTGTTATGATAAATTTGTTATGAAACCAGCTCACAAAAAGATAGAAAAGATATATCAATGCCTTAGAATTCAGACTCTTCGAGGGGGCAACCTCTTTTACATTACACAAAAGAATGATTCCTTCATGATTCAAATGACAAAACCTCCTTTCTATATATAGGATTCTAAGGAGTCACAATATAACCCAGCCAATCTATCAATAATAATATAAAGCCACAAAAATAACAATAGAGGGATTCTATGGGGCACAGTAATAACAATATGGGGGCAATATGGGCACAACAATATTAATAAGGGATACAACTGCAATAGTAATGGGGTAATCACTAGTATTATAGGGACCTAACATGCCCCTCTCCTTCAAAAAAACATTGTCCTCAATGCTTGAGTAGTTCTGGATGCTTATGTATAAAATTCTCATCCTCCCATGTGGAATCTTCAACCGATAAGTTCTTCCACTTGATGAGATACTCCGAAATTGATCGATTTTGTAGCTGTCAAGTTCTTGTTTTTGTGACTACTTCCGGTTCCAATATAATTTTTCCTTCCTCGTCAAGTTCTGGCAATATTGTTTGAACTGGGAGTTTGTCGCCTATAACCTTCTTTAAACATGAAACATGGAAAACTGGGTGCACTTGAGAAGTTGCATGAAGCTCCAATTTGTATGCCATCGTACCAATCTTTTGCAACACCTTGTACGGACCATAATACTTTGGTGATAATTTATTATCCTTCTTAGCTTGCTTGAGGGAAAATTGTTTATATGGTTCTAGCCATAGGAATACCTAATCACCTACATCAAAACTTCTTTCACTGCGATGTTGATCTACATGTTGTTTCATTCTATTCTGCGCCAACACGAGGTTATCCTTTAAGAGTAGGAGGACTTGCTGTTGATGCTCGATGTGATTTTCCATTGCTTGAACCTTAGGATTTTCTCTTAAATATGATGTGATGGATGGTGGCTGATATCCATAAAGTGCCATAAATGGGGTCATTTTTGTTGTTGTATGGAAGGAAGTGTTATACCACCATTCAGCCAAAGGCAACCATTTGACCCATTGTGTCTGTTTATCAGATACAAAGCAATGAAGATATCCTTCCAAACATTTGTTTACTATCCCAATTTTCCCATCAGATTTAGGATTATAAGATGAGCTATGAGCTAACTGAGTACCGAGACAAGAAAATAATTCTGTCCAAAAATTTCCAGTGAAAATGGGATCTCTGTCACTTACAATAATCTTTGGGTTTCCGTGTAGCTTTTGAATTGTTTCCATAAATGCAGTAGAAACTATACTAGATTTAAATGGATGTGATAATGCACAAAAGTGTGCATACTTCGTAACTCTGTCAACTACCACCATGATGACACTCTTTCCCTCATACTTGGGTAAATCTATGATAAAATCCATCGAAACATCCTCCCAACGTTGTCTTGGAATGGATAAAGGTTGTAATAGACCTGGGCTCTTAATTGTTTCAACTTTATTTTGTTGGCAAACCAAACATTCTGCCACAAACTTTTGAATATCTGATTTAAGGTCATCCCAAAAAGATTCCTTCTTAACCCTGTGGTAAGTTTTTAAAAATCTTGAGTGCCCTCCTAAGGGAGAAGTGTGCAATTCCATAAGAATCTTTTGTTTGAGTTGGGAATTCTTGCAGAGGTATAAGCTATCTTTGTACCATAACGAATCATTTTGCCAGCTAAATGTATCAGATGTACTAGAATCTTGTTGTAACTTTTGAATAAGTGCCCACACTTCTTCATCATTCTTCCATTCCTCCCTTGCTTCATTTATCTAATCTAGTTGGATAATAGAAATGGCGCACAAAAATGCTTCCACATCCTCATCCTTTCTTGAGAGTGCATCTGCCACCACATTTTGCTTCCCTTTTTTGTAGATGATTTCAAAGTCATAAACCAACATCTTTGTGACCCACTTTTGTTGCTCTTCAGATGATAATCTTTGTTCTAAAAAGTATTTAAGGCTATCATGATCCGTTTTTACCTTGAAGTGTCTTCCCATTAGGTAGGGTCGCCATTTCTTAAGTGCATGTAGTATTGCCAACATTTCTTTCTCATAAATAGCTTTGTGTAAAAACTTTCCCTTGATTGGACGACTTTCAAAAGCAATGAGTCTTTCATCTTGCATTAAAACAACACCAATTCCATTTCCTGAAGCATCACATTCCACAATAAAGGTTTTTGTGAAATCCGGTGTAGCTAAGACTGGTGCTTGGCACATTGCCTCTTTAAGATGTTCGAAGGCCTTTGTTGCTTCTAGAGTCCATGAAAATGCATCTTTCTTCAATAATGTTGTTAGAGGTGTTGCTATTCTCCCATAATTCTTAACAAACTTGCGATAATACCCTGTCAACTTGAGAAATCCTCGCAGATGCTTTATGGATGTGGGGATTTTCCATTCCTTAATGGCTTTAATTTTGCTAGGGTCTACCTTAACTCCTTCATGAGATACAATATGACTCAGATATTCCACCTCTTGTACTCCAAAGAAACATTTGGATCTTCTTGCATATAATTATTTCTCCTCCAATAGTTGTAGTACCATGTCAACATGTTCAACATGATCCTTCCACGACTTGCTGTAGATTAGTATATCATCAAAAAATACTAACACAAACCTTCTAAGGAAGGGTTTGAAAATAGAATTCATCAAACCTTGAAGTGTAGAAGGTGCATTGGTAAGGCCAAAAGGCATGACCAAAAATTCATAATGACCCTCATGAGTTCTAAATGTTGTTTTCGGAATGTCTTCAGTCTTCATTCTGATTTGATGATATCCTGAACGAAGATCCAACTTGGTGAAGTGAATTGATCCATGCAATTCATCCAGTAATTCATCAATGACAGGAATGGGAAACTTATCTTTAATAGTGAGCTTGTTGAGCTCCCTATAATCCGGACACATGCACCATGATCCATCCTTCTTGTGCACCAATGCTACTAGAGCAGAGAAAAACTTTGACTAGGTTGAATTATACCAGCCTCTAGCATTTCTGCAACCATACATTCAATTTCACTCTTTTGGGCATAGGGATATTTGTACAGCCTGATGTTTGGAGGAACACTTCCTGGAATTAGATGAATAGCATGATCATGATCACGAATAGGTGGGATACCTTTGGGAGTCTCAAATTCCTTGGAATGATTGTCCAATATTTTGGAGATCTAGAGAAATAGATGATTTCGATGTGGAAACATCTAGCGAACATAATTGTGCAATTATACCTCTTTGTTCCTTTTTTAAAATCTTTGTCATACCGTTAGAGCTGATTATCTTTCCCAGTTTCCCTGCAATACCCCTTAATTCAACTTCCTTTCCTTCCGCATAAAATTTCATGAAAAGTTCTTGAAAATTAAAAGCTATTGTACCCAAGGATTGTAGCCATTAGACTCCTAGTACAATATCAACACCTCCCATTGGAATCGAAAACATTGGGCTAGTCAATACATATTCTCCCATGGATAGCTTAATATTATGGCACTTTCCAGAGCAATTTATTGTTCCTCCATTTGCAACCATCACTTGACACTCTGGTGCTGGATATAGGAAGCAATTTAATTCTTTTGCTACCTTACAATGAATAAAATTGTGGGTACTTCCTGAATCAATCAACACTATTACCTTTTTCTTCTTGATTTGTCCTTCTATCTTGATGGTTTGAGAAGTGGTAATTCCAACCAATGCATTACAAGATATGGCCAGATTCATTTCTTCTTTATCTAGACTTTGTTCCTGGAGTATATCCTCTTCTTTTGACCTTTCTTGCTCATTTTCTTCTTCCTCTTCACAATCTATGTAGAATAATTTCTTTTCAGCACACTTATGACCTTTAGTGTATTTGCTATCACAACTATAACAAAGCCCTTTTGCTCTTTTTTCTTCCAATTGTTGTGGTTTCAACCTTAAAGGTTGTGGAAGACTAGGGGCAACAACACTTCCATCTTTATAGTTGTGAGTGGTATGCTTCATGGTTGCCATAATTTTGCTTTCCATTTTTCTTTCTAACCTGAATGCCTTCTCTAATGAATTAGGTTCCCAAAGGCGAACATCATGTTGGATATTATCCTTTAAAGTCCCTATGAACACATCAACCCTATGCTCCTCTAGAATATTTTTTACCCTTATGTTCAATTTTTGGAACTCCTCAATGTGCTCCATTATTGAACCTTTTTGTTTGAAACATATCAATTGGCTAAAAAAAGTGTTGCTTTTTGTATCCTCATAATATGCTGTCAATTCTTCCATAAAAATTGCCCAAGTGATAATTTGTTTACGAGAGCAAAGCCATTGATACCATACAAACTGATTTGGTTCCAAATATAAAGTTGCAATACGCGCCTTTTGTGTGTTTTGCACATTATTGAGATCGAAAAATTGCTCCATTTGTAATATCCATGTCGCGGGATCCTTGCCATCAAACTTCCTCATATCGATTTTTGGAATATGGTGGGTCTTCGATCCAACATTAGAGCCTATGAAATCATGATTAACATTTCTTTTGTTCGCATCATGAGTTTCCTTTACTACCCTTTCACCATTAGTAAGTATTTCTTGAAAATTTGTCAAATCTGCCTTCAAATCTATCTTCAAATCGTCAATCTTATCTTCCACGCCCTTTATCTTAGATTCCACGCCATTTATCTTAGCTTTTGTTAGCTTTTGTGAGAGTGAAATTTGTTGCACTTGGTCTTGTAAGTTTGATATATCATGTAGCATTTCTTCCTCTTCTTCATGAGTCATGCTAAATCTTTCAGGTTGCTTACTAGGTGTTTGCATTTTCTTTCCTTGGGGCATTAGTTACCGATAATAATGCTCTACTATGCCCTTTGAATTTCTTCAAAATAAATTTTCAAACCAAGCTTAAGCAAAAATTTAAAAAAATCTACACACCTTTTTTCACTTTGTAGGAGCTCGATATTGTCTTTGATGTATCTCTGTAATTTCAGATCATCCAGTTCTGAAATTGCAACTTGTTGTAGCCCTCTGTGTCCTCTTTCCAATGTCACTAGTCTGATCCCAATTGGATTCTCCAAGGAAGAGTTATGCCAAATCTCCCACAGTAACCTGATTATAGACTAGTTCAATAGGGCGAACTTGTACAACGTGCCACATGTCCCTGTTTCGACCTTTGGCTCTGAAAAATATATACAAGAAACTATAGTCCATCCTCTTTCTATAACTTCTTACGAATTTTCAATCCGATGCCCAGAGAGAAAGTTATGACAATTTTCCCCAGGTCACCTGTTTGGAATGTAATTCAGGAGTTTGCAAAAAGACCAACTTCCTCAGATCATATCTTCGCAACTATAGCACGAAAAGCTCTAAAATTTGGACCTGAGCTTCAGTGTGATCTCATCTCGAATGGGTTTTTTTTGTAGCTTCTGAAACATCGCAGAAAAAGTTATAGTGAAAATGCCACGATGACCTATTTGGAGCAGTGAAACCCTAGAATCCAAAGCTCTGATACCAAATGTTATGAAACCAACTCACAAAAATATAGAAAATATAGATCAACGCCTTAGAGTTCAGCCTCTTCGAGGGGGAAACCTCCTTTACATTACACAAATGAATGATTCCTTCATGATTCAAATGACAAAACCTCCTTTCTATATATAGGAGTCTAAGAAGTCACAATATAACCCAGCCGACCTATCAATAATAATATAAAGCCACAAAAATAACAATAGAGGGATTCTATGGGGCATAGTAATATGGGGGCAATAGGGGCACAACAATATTTTTTTTTTAATTGAAATGGTTAATTTTTATTGATATAAAGTTGATCAGGCATAGCCTAAACGTCCTTTACAATTTCCAATAATAGCTGGAGCTTTTTTCGCTTAAGGAATGTTTGTCTTGATCGGAGATTCTGCATTTATGCTGATCATTCCTTCCTGAAGGGAGCATCCAATATTTGCCAATCTGTCTGCATCTTTGTTTAATCCTCTAAGAATGTGGCATATTTGAACCGAATGGAGGTCTTTCAGCATTCTGTTTACTCTTGCTAGCTTCTTGTTCAATGCTGGATCCTTGAGACTTTTCTTTTTAGCCATTGTTTTTATCAGCGATTCTGAATCGCTTATTATTAGAATTTCATTTAGGTTTTCTTTATTGGCAATTTGGCAAGCTTTCCAAAGGCTGAGAATTTCAGCTTGATTGTTAGTTTTCAATCCCAGGCCCTAGCTGAATTCGTCTTTTTTCCCATTCTGGTAGAAGATCACTCCACCTGCTCCTGACCTCCCTGGGTTTCCTTTTGTGGCTCCATCGAAAAAAATGGTGCATTTGTCCTGGGATTTCCACCACTTTTGGAAGGTGTCTTCAGATTCACGGATCTGCCATTTTTCCTTGTGGATTGGGCGCTTAATTGTTGGATGTCTATCTTTTCCTGTGTAGTCTTGCAACCACGCTCTTTCTTCTCTTCTTAGGGAATTGTCTTCCTTTGCCGTATGGTGATTGAGAGTTTCTAAGAGAAGCTTCTTTTCCTGTTCCGCCACTTTCGCTGCTCGTAGCTCAACGTTATTAAAATTAATCTCGTTCCGAGCTAACCAGATTTTCCAGCAAACATATTTGGGCACAGCTATCCATACTTTGTGCCAAATTGATTTGCTGACAATACGGTGGGGGTAGCTGGCATTCCAGGATGTAAACATGGAGACTATCGTGATTTGAGAAGGGGGGCTCAAATTCAGTCCGGAGAAGAAGATGGACCATACTTCCTTCGTGAAATCACACATTATGAACATATGATTCGTTATTTCCTGATCCCTTTTGCAAAGGGCGCATCTGTGTGGCCCTGCTATACTTCTTTTGCACAAGTTTTCTCCCATAAGAATTTTGTTGTGGAATAATGTCCAAAAGAATAAGTTGATTTTAGGGATGCTGAAGCTGTCCCAAATTTGCTTCCACACAGTTCCCTGATATGGTGAATCTTGTTTGCTTTGCATTTGATAATATCCCTGACTTGCTGTGTACACTCCGTTCTTGCCCCAGCCCCAAATGTCTTCATCATCGATGTGAACTGGAGCAAAATCAGAGATTGCGTCCATGAGGGCAGCCAACTGATTTTTTAATTGTTCTGGAATTCTGGGCAAATTCCATCTCTGCCAATTGCCATTACTGTCCCATTCTGATAAATCCTCAATTTTCCTGATGCCTTTTGCTCGGAGCCAGTCTCTGATCTCAACGATCTCCATTTTTTCGTTAAGAGGCCGATGTCCCATTATACAGTCTTTCCATAAATTGATGTTCTTCCCATTGCCTGGAATGCGATATAAATAACTTCTGAAGAACTCTATTCCTTTGATGCACAATTTCCAGGCCTGCGTGCCTTTTGGATGTTTCTCTGGTTTGTACATCATAATGGTCCGGTTCTTGAGGTATTTTTTTTAAATATCTGTCTTATTGGATGGTTGGGCTCAGCGCATAACTACCATAGCAATTTGCAGCCCAGAGCCACATTTGCATGCACCGGATCGCGCACTTGGAGGCCTCCTTCCGCCATCGGTCTTTTCACTGTATCCCAGCCGATTAGGTGAAAACGATTGGTGTTCCCTCACCCACTGTTCCACAGGAATTTGCGAATATATCTGGAAATTTGATCTAAAATGAATTTAGGTGCCATCATCAGAGAAGCTTGAAATGTGGGCAGAGCCAAGAGGACCGATTTGATTAAGGTGAGTTTTCCGCCTGTAGTTAACCAAAAACCTCCCCACGCTGCTATCCTCTTCTTGAATTTTGCGATTACATCCTCCCACAAGTGATTCCTATTTGTGCCCAGCGTTATAGGGAGACCCAGGTATTTGATGCTTTCCCATTCTGCGTGTCATGTGTATCCCAAGTCTTCTGCGATTTTCCCAATTGAGTGTTGATCTGTGTTCCAACCATAGACTACACTTTTCTTTTCACTTACCAGTGCACCCGTGATGCTGCAGAATTTCTGTAGTATTGTTCTGAAGGTTATTGCTATTCTTGAAGAGGCCCCCCCAGCAAGAGCGAGTCATCAGCGAATTATGCATGGTTCACTGGTTCTAAGCCTTTCTCGATTCTAATCCCTGGTATTCTGCCTTTTTGTTTTTCCATAGTCAACTTCCTACTTAAAGAATCAGCCATCAGGATGTAGAGAAAGGGTGAGAGGGGACAACCCTGTCTCAGGCCCCTTGTGGCTGGGAAGAAGTTTGCAGGTCTGCCATTTATCATTGGTGCTATCCATATCTTCTCCAAACAGGCTTTAATTAAATTAATGATGTCCTGGTTGAAACCAAAAGATGATAGGACCCTGTACAAAAAAGACCTATTAACTCTATCAAAGGCATTACACATATCCAGTTTGATTAGCATACCTTGTTCTTTTCGTAGCTGATTAGAGTGTAGAGCTTCCTGAACTTGAATGACGTTATCTAGAATGTGTCACCCTTTCACAAAACCACCTTGAGCTAGAGAAATTAATTTTTGAAGTAATGGTTTGATTCTATTTGCCAGCAGCTTGGCCAATATCTTGTAGGATGAGTTGCATAATGAGATAGTTCTGTATCTATCGAATGAACCTGGGTTTGCTTCCTTTGGAATTAGGGCGAGAGAAGTAGATTTTATGCCGCCTCCGACCTTTGCCTTCCTCATGAAACCTTGAACCATTCTCAGGAGATCAGATTTGATTATCTCCCAACATATTCTATAAAAGTGAATTGAAAATCCATCGGGCCCGGGGGCTTTTTCTGGTTCCATGGACCAGACTATGTTTGGTATCTCTTCTTCTGAGACTGGCCTTAGAAGGGATTCATTGTCAACTGGACTAACTAGCTGAGGAATGTTTGTGAGGAATTCTTCTATGTCCTCCTCGCTCCCATCTTTTCCAGCGCTAAGAAGGTTTTGGAAATGCTTAACCGCGGCCTCCTTGATTTGTTCAAAACCTCTACATACCTGTCCACTGGATGTAGTAATTTCTGCAATGTGATTTCGCGAGAGCCGAGCCCTGTATTGTCTATGGAAATATGTAGTATTCCTGTCCCCTGCTTTGAGCCACAGGCTGCGGGATTTCAGTCGCCAGTATTCCTCCTCATTTCTGAAGGAGCTGTATGCTTTCCTTTGGGCGTATTTTTCTTTGTCAAGATCCATGGTTGAAATGGCTTTCTCTTCCAGCCCAAGTTGAAGTTCTTCCAACTGTTTTGTTGCTTCTTTCCTCTGGCTGGTAGGGGTGTTGGCAATTTTCCTTATCCATTCTTTGAGTGCCTTTTTGGTGTTCTTCATTTTTTGCTCCCATACAAAGCTTCGGGAGCCTAAGACATCTTTCCCCCATGTTGTTTGTACAGTTTTGAGAAACCCCTCTCTTTCGACCTAGAGAGCACTGAATCTGAATGGGAGAGGTCTGAGATCTTCTTCCTCCTTTATGCACAGGAGAATTGGCTTGTGATCCGATGTTAGTTTAGATAGGATCTTGGAGAAGACTATTCTGTTGTCCATCATGATTGAGCTGCTGGCGAGGAATCTGTCTAGCCTTGCAGAGATATGGTGATCCCCTGTTCTATTATTTGTCCAGGTGTATGCTCCTTTTACCAGCTTGAAGTCTACTAAGTCCCATGACTATATGAGATTTTCCACAATGGGGAGAAAGGGATCTCTTGTGGAGGATCCGCCTCGCTTTTCCTTTGGATCTAGGATTATATTCAGATCTCCTCCTATGACTATATTCGTAGGGCTGCATTGCTCTAAGTAATCTGATAGAGTCTTCCAGCACTCTTTTTTCTCCTCATAATGCACCGGGACATACATGTTAAACAAATCTAGTTTAACTTTACTTGTTGTGTGCCATAGTTCTGTATATATCCAATGTTGGGACTCGTGAAATCTACCTAGAGTGAATAAGTTCCTAGACCAAAATGTGCCTATTCCTCCAGCCGAGCCTCTTGCACTGATTACCTTCCCCGAATCAAATTTCCATTTATTATTGCTAGTGTTGAGAAGGGTCTCCCCTTCTATTTTGGTCTCTTGGAGCATGAGTACGTCTGTGGGTTCCATCTTCATTAAATCTTTGATGGCCTCTGCCTTAATGGGATTTCCTAGACCCCTGCAATTCTAAGAGACTAGATTCATCATTTACAGCTTGTTGGTGTGGGACCTCCTCCCTTGGGGACCCTTGGCCTGGTATTTCTTCCCAGTGTCATTTCAACAGTAGCTTGGCTTCCGAGGGTTTTTTGCCTTTCTGATTCTTCTTCCCTAGCTTCCTTGTTTGTTCTCCTTCCAACTCACTTGGATGACCTTTCAAAGGTCTCATCATCCGAGGAGCTAACATTTTCCATCTTCTTCTTCTTCTGTTTAATTATATCTACATATGAAGGGGAATTATTACTTGGGTTTGGATTTGATGTGTTACCTGGAGCTTGAAAGTCGATGTCGTTAAGCTGAGGTGGGTCTTCTTGTTCTGTATCCAGAGGCTCTGAGGGAGGTGTGAGAGACTCGAAGGGGTTTTTATCCTCCACTGCACTGGTGACTTCCTTGTTCCCTACATTTTGATGACTTTCAGTTTCTTGTCCTGATTTGTTCCCTGTCTCCTTGCCTTTGTTTTTGTTGTTCTGCCTATTGTTTGCTGCTTTCTTTACTTGCTTCCATTGCTCTCCTTTTTCTCTCTCTGTAGTTTCCTCGTTTTTCTTCTTACAATATCTTGCGAAGTGTCCGTATTCGTGGCAATATCGGCATTTGAATGGAAGCTGCTCATAGTCAAGCTCTTGGATATGCGTCCAGTCTGCCACCGAGAGCTTAATGGCCTCAGGAAGCCTGATTTCTAGGTCGACCTCCACGCAGATTCTCGCACAGGAGTATTGATCCTTCCTTGGCGCCTGGTCTATGTATCTGCCGAGAGAATTTCCAATGGATTGCGGCGAGTTCTGGCTCCAGCAATGGAGGGGGAGGTGAGGAAGGCGCACCCAGACTGGCACCGCCATGAGCATATCTTGAGCTGGGTCAAAGTCGGGGGGCCATTTATTCAAATAAAGTCCTTGAGGGCCCATAAAATATGGCCCGTTTCTGAAGATCAGGCTTCTATCCTCTGCATTTTCAAACACGAACACAAAGAAACCCTTGCCCAAGAAATAACTTTTTATTCCTTCTTTGACCAGGGGGATCCAGCTGCGCTTTACCCAATCTTCAATGGCTTTCGGGGAGGGCCATAACCCTGTAAACTGGCCGATTAATCCTCTTTCAGCGAGATTCAGTGCTGATCTGCAAGTGTCTTCCACTGGCAAAGACACCGTTGGAATACTTCTCAGTCTTTTGACGAACTTGAGCTGAGGTCCAGAAGGCTAGCGTTTTCCTGAAGCTCCAACAAGAGACCTGAACGCTTCCAGTTTAGGAGGAGGTGAAGAAGAATCGCCATCGCCATGATCCATTTTAAATGAAGTCGCCCTCAAGGGGAAGGCCAGCCCGTGTTAGGCCAGCCCCCATGCGAGGGCACTGCAGCCTTCAGCAGATCCGTGGCCGCTGCTAGCCAGCACCGCGCGCACAAGGTTAAACACCGTTGTTATTCAATAGGGGCACAACAATATTAATAAGGCATACAACTAGTATTATAGGGACCTAACAAAATTATTAGGGCATACCAACTAGCTTGTTTGTAAGGAAAAATGATGAGTGGATAACGGGGTCTCCTTACTTATCAAGTGATGCCTTTCATCATGCCATCCTATTATATAGGTTTGTCATGAAATGTTCTTAAACACCCAAATTTTGATATCTGTTAGAGTAGGTGCCAAGATGCCTTATTTGAAGGCATGCCTGGAAATGAATGGTAACTTGTTTATAATCCAACTTTTGGGTTTGGATGCAATTTTTGGCAACCAACTAAATTTCTGTTTGAAATTTTCTATCAAAGTCTATGTCAACAAGTTGTACACATACGTTTAGTGCAATGGCCCTCCATCTGTTCTTTTCTAAATACCAACCTAAATCCATCTTCACTCAGGCATCTCAAGGCGCCTCTTTTTTGAGTGGCTAATGAATTGAATTGTTATTTTTATTATTTCATTTTCATTTTTATATAATTTGACTAAATCAAAAAGTTTACATAACATAACACAATCTTACAACATCTCTTCCAACCTGACCTAAAAAGTGTCTCTCTAAGACAAAAAAATCACGTAAACAAAATTTAGTGATACCACTAAGGAATATAATAGAACCAAATGATCAAATCTAACCTAGATGGGAGGCATGGAGAAAAAAACCACACGTTTATTGAACGTTAGAGTCCAAGGCTTCATGTAATGACCAAGTTTTCCCAAAGCAAAAGGCCTAGAGTCGAGGATCTAATCTTTAACATTTACTAAATTGAACTTCAAAATGAACACACAGCCACGCAATAAAATGTATACACGTCAGCAAACATCAATATTCATTGGTGCAACTTTTGGTTGACCGAGAAGATGCTGAGAACGGAGTTAGTCTGCTACGCCAGGAACTGAAACCCTAAAGCGCAATACCTCTGAGATATGTGTTTTAAACTTCACCTCTACCTCTTCTTCCCTTCTTTCGTCTCTCCTCACACCCGAAAACGTTACAGGATTCGAAACCCGGACCTCCAAGCGGCCGCCATGACTTGAATCGTCTGCAAGAAGACGATCTGCACATTGTTCATTATATGTCCTTCTCCGGAGCAACTGCGATACCAAGACCACTAGTGTCGCCATTACAATTACTGGTTACAATTAGTGGCAGAAGAGCAAGTGATAAATAAATAAATAAGAAGAAACGAAGATTCAGACGATGATGCTGTGGGTAGGGTAGCACCTGGGTTTGAGATTTTCAACTGCGCGCTCGCCCTACGGTTTTTATTGTTTCTTCTATGGGCGGGCAGGTGAGTGGACCCGAACGCGGGACCTCCGACCGGCCACAATGAGTGGAAACGTTCACGAGAATTGTAGGATGTGCACAGTTTTCATTGTTGGGTCTATGGGCGAGCAGGTGGGTGGTTTCGGGCACTTTGTGATTCACAACCAACTGGCTTGTTCTAATTATAAGAGTTGGACTTGGTCGGTACTTCTAAGAGGGAGGAGGAATAAGAGGAAAGTTATTAAAATGTTTAATTAAAAAATTAGTAATTATTTTCATTGAAAACTAGTGTAGCACTTTTATAATTTTATGTGTTGTATTAATAAATTAAATTTGGGAAAAAAAATGATATCTAGAAATAACTAAATTAGTTTTTTATCTCTTCTTTTGAAGAGAAAATTTGTGTTAGTACTAATGGGTTAATGATAAAGTGTAAATCAGAGTATTTGGAAAAATAAATGAATTAGCTCTTTTTTTTGGGTGAGATTTTAAAGCGTAAGCTTTTTATAAATAATTAAGGATATATGTTATTAAAAAACAAGTGTCACAATCATAGGGTATATTGTGTTAGAGAATATGTGTCACAATTTTAGTTTATATTTTATTTAGACATATGTGTTGGCTATTCTCTAAGTATGTAGCATTGATGCGTCTTTTAATGAGGATGTGACCAATTTGATTTTACTCTATTCATAATACGTTTCATTTGGCTAATATTTTGATTAACTTATATTGTAGTAGAAATTTTTCTTTTAATCCAAAAGCCAACTCACAACATGATTATCTATCACATTACAAAACTTTTTCATAAATCTTATTGTGCTAAGAAGAACATTTTACAACTCAATATGAGGGTGATGTGTGATTTTGTCAATGCTTAACATGGAGTTGACATGTGTCCCTTTTAAAATAAAAATAAAATATTCTCTAAATAAAAATATAAAGGCGGCTAGAATAAAAAATAATAATGAATAGATATGTTTGGATAGTTTTAATTATTTCATGATTCTCCCTCCGTTATCGATATTACAACCCAGTACCAAGGGGATGTAAAAATCCTCGACTCTCACTCTCAACCATAAATAAAATATTTTGATATTCATCTGAAGTAACATAATTGTATATCAAATTTATACATTAATAAATGAGTAAAAGTTATATTTTCTGTTTGAATGTTAAAAATATATAATTTTTATATTTTTTAAAAAATATTTCAATACAAAACTTAAATAGGTTATTTGAATATCAATACCAATCGATTTATTTTAATATAAATTCCATATATGTGCATCATACACAACTATCCCAACATGCCTATTACCGCTATTTACTTTATAAATAAAATAGGGTACAAAATCTTATTGACAACAACACTTGTCGTGGCACACAAATGGGAACATGGAAACACGTGTCTTCGTGTCTATTAGCAGGCCTTGATATATCCATGTGATAAAACAAGAGATACATGTAGGGTTCAAGGCTTAAGCCTCCCTTAGGTTTATGCTTTCCATATAATATGGTCATTTACATGGGAACTTGAACTTCGAAGTTTGCCTTCTTATTCAATTCCCCAATAATCCTCACATATCTTGTTCAACTTTATAACAATCATTTCCTTACACAAACATTGCCCACTACATTCCTTACCTACCATGCATAGGGCATGTCATACTAAATCATCAAAGTGGAAGTTTACATTATAGCATATATTGACTCTCGACGAGACTTGTAAACTCAGTAACACTTAACACTACCCCTACTGAATTAGTCATAGAGTGATACCTAACATAACTAGTATTATCATTCACATAACATGCCTTTAACATGGACTCAATTATGGAAGCTAGTGCAGCTACTGCTTTGTACATTTTGAAAAGAGAAATTTCATGTCAACCCTAGAAATAGAGCATGATAAACTCCTATGCATTGATCACAATTATAGTGTTGTAATGAAACGCATGCATACTCCAGCAATTATATGCAATGGAGGTAACCACGAAGAGTGTTGTCACCAGATCAACAAGGCATTTGAAATTATTCAAATAAAATGATAAAAGGGAAACCAATATAGAAAATGGATCTCTACAACCAACACATAGTTGAGTGTTTGATGGTATAAAGTAAGCTACAGGATACCAATAATACACACATCTTCCCTTGAACCCTTTTTACACTAAAATCTACTACCAATGACATTGATATGACTTGCTCAGTTATCTCAATGGATTTCAATATAGATACCTTTATTATGAATTTGAAAGCATATAAACATAAGAATTAAAGTTTTACATATACTAGACTCTACCAACCAAGTAAAATTTGATCAACCATAAGTCGAGAGAGACACTTTTAACACTTCTGTCTATAACACCTTTCTACCATTATCATCATATGTATTATTAGGAATATTTGTGAACATCATGTGTATGAACATTAGGCCTGAAATTAAGGGTTTGATCAACAAGGATTTGGCTCTAATATATTCTCCTTAGCTTGTTATGCCACAATTATCTTGGATTATCAGGAAAATTAGTGGTTTGAGTGGATAGGGATATGAGTTAAGCCTCTCAAGTACACAGGTTGGTAGGTTACTCACCCAATGCTTAATTACATCACACTATAATATTTAGGTAGTTAGGCATGTAGCGATATGAATATGGTGGAGCTAAATTTACTGTCTCGGGAGGTGTCGTGTGTGTCCTCCAACTACAAGAATTAAAACTCTACAAGAAATATATCAAAAGAGACCATGCATCGACTGCACTCACTCCAAGTTATGGTGAACCTATGGAGTGTTATGTTGATACAATGTTGGATATTCAATTAGCCTATTATGTAAATGTAAGAGAAGAATATCGAGAAAATTATGCAAATCCAACTGCATCTTGGTTTCCTTTTACTCCTAGTATTTCATCATGTTTTTCACCATTCTACAACAACTACTTGGAAACCTTGGATATTGGCACTGTAATCTAAGTCAATAATTTTAAGGCTCCTTAAAAACCTTACTTTCCATGAGGCTTATATTATTTACCTCATCATTCATCTTTGTACTAGTGCTCGACAGAACGAATGTCATTGGCTAGAGTGAAAATATGTTTGTTTTGTTTCTTGTCTCCCATGCATCTCATCCAAATACCAAAACAAAAGTCTAATTAATCTCTTGTAGACATCAAAGAAAAAAATATTGGACATAGCTACGTTTTTCTTTCCTCAATAATCAAAAACATTTTTGTTATGGAAAATTTACCTCTCCAATCTAACATTGATACTATCCATTGCAAGATTCACACTAATAGTAATTATTTTCTAATTTAAGACCTTGTATTTTAAACAACCAATGTTGAATATGCATGAGGTGGAATAAGAAATATTCCCCACAACATAGTTTTCAGTCGGAATGCACATGATGAAGAAGCAGATGGGGAGAACAACATATTACTAATCTAAATAAAGTATATAGAGAATATAGCTCCCCACTTGTTGTGTAACCACATGTTTATTCATCTCATCTATGTATACCCCACTTTTAATGCAGACATAAAGCCTTTGGCCTCATCTCACTATATATGTATCAAAAAGATAAAAGTTAATGCTTCATTTGTAAATCAAATTCTCCAATTCTTATAACAAGAAAATATGCTCTATATAGTAAATCCTTATCAAATCACAATCGAGAACCAAAGATTTTATGACATTTGTGACCCTTTGAAATAACACCCAAGTAGATGAATATTGTTTCCAATGACAATAATAAGGGGCTCATGAACCCATACAAGCATCATAATCCTGAATATTATTCATAGCCACACTTAATGTTGAAGATAGAAACATTAAGATATGCAATCATCGATATTATGTTATGCAATCATATACATTTTTATCAACAGTATAAGTAACATCATACCATGAGCATTTCCAACAACATAAGAAGTCATGTATCACAGATTCAAATTGGAATGTAGAAAAATTCAGGAATACAAATACGAGAACCATTACTCACAAAAAATTGTGTTAGGTAGTTATCTCAAAATAAGACTAGGATTCATTAACTGCAACTCTCCGCCCAACCATATATTGGAACTATGGCTTTTCTTGTAGCCTAATCACCCCCGAGCCAGACTCCAGAGCATGGGGAGGTTTGGTAAAGGTTAAATCTAATCACTACTAGCTTAATTAGGGACTTCAAAGGACCAACCACAGTCAACCTCCACCCTCAATAAATATAAGGGGACCTAGACACCTATGTCTCCACCCCTAGTCATGTATAAGTGGACCTAGAGATGTATGTCTTCACCCTTAATCATGCACAGGGGGATCCAAAGGCCTATGTCTCCACCTTAACCAAACACTAAAGAGCTCATAGGCTTCACCTCCACCCTAAAATCATATAAACCCAGTGGTTCCACCCAATGAAGGGAATCTAGAAATCACTGTTGAAACCAAAAGAACAAACAAAAGAGACTTTGGAACTTCCCTTACCAAGAATCCAAGGAACAATCTCTACCTTGGTTGTCAAGGGGATCCAAAGAGGCCTTCTCCACCCTCCATCCAATAGGGAGTTCATAGATCATTTTCCTCACCTTAGGGAAATTCTTCCAGTACTCCTATTGCTCAACCAAACTAACTTTATCCTTTGTGTGCTATGAAAATGTAGGCTCCCTTTTGTGTAAAATTTCCTTTAACTCTCTATATGAAATTCATATGTCACTATGATATATTGGTTTCACCTCACACATACCATCATAACTCCTGTGTCTATCTTATCCTTAAGGCACTTGTGTTATTCACCTCTTAGACCTGTGTTGTTACACATTCTTACACTGACGTTATTATACTTGAGCTAATTTTCATGTATCCTTAGCAAGAATGCAATGGATCCTTCCTATACATTATTCACATTTCTCCTTTCTCCCTTGTAGCTCCTTAAATTCATCTTTAACGTACTCTACCCTTCTTCTTTCTTGTATGTTGTTACACCTATCCCATGTAGTCCTCATGTGACTATGTGAATTCGTCTACCCCAACATTTTCCTCTACGTGCTTGTTCAGTTCTCTCTCTTCCTACGTATTCATGTACTTGTTCCCTCTTGCTTTGTTGGTTGTCCTCTATAAAAATGGTGAGTTCTCTCTTTGCCTACGTATTCTTCCTGTAGTTTTTCCCTCTTCCTTTGTTGCTTGTCCTATGCGTATTTGGTCCACGGGGGCTTCACTGGGTGAGAAATATCATACAGTGTGCATTCATATTGGGGGATATATATTGAGGAAAAAATGAAATAATATATTGAGCATACAATAGGGGGTAAGGGGTTTTTATATGTTGTGTATAAAAAAATGGAGCTCAAATTTAATGAAAAAATATAAAGGGGTGTAAAAAATGTTAATGAAAAATTGAATACCTACAATATTTAGTGAAAGTAGGGGTCTTTTAAATTGGGAAGGTGTGTTGGGTTTGTACTGGTAGGGGGTCAAATAAAGCGATTTTTAGAGGTATTTTCCAATATGTAGTCAAATTAAGAGTATTGTTTAGTATGCCACGAACACATGTGCTAAGTTATAGGTTCATTGAGTGAAGCCCCTATGATTTGGTCCCCCCTTCCTCCTGTGTTGATGTTTTTTCCTTTTCCTTGCGAAAACAAACCTCTTCACATTTTCACCTTCAATTTGTTTTGAGTCTTCCCACCAGAATATTGTAGACCAATCACCTTCACACCACCTAATTCCCTGTTCTTCCCCACCCCCCCCCCCACCCATTTTTGTTAGTCTCTTGTTGCAGTGGGTGGCCAACTTACCCCTACATGCCTCCAGCCACCAATGGGTTCCCCCCTGAATGGACACATCATCATTAATTGGTTGTTTCACACATATAATCCTCCCTGGATATGAAAATACCATAAAAGTCCCAAACCAATAATCCTCCTCAATTTTGGAATATGTGTCCCTTGATCAAGCAACCCATTTTTTTTAGTCAAATAATTGCATTATTCACAATAGTGCATAAGAAACCAAGGGTTGGCATACATTTCATGCACCAAAAATATAGACAACCACAAACTTTATGTCATGGGGACATACCTTTACCAATTGCACCTAATAGTTGTCCCATATCACCATATCATGGGTTGCACCCACTCCAACTTGAATTGCCATATAGTATGGACCACACCTTTAAATAGATAATCCCAACTCTCTCTCGGTTCATCCCACACATGGGTCACCAATAATAAATGCTCAATGTCTCACTCTTCTTTGCCGCTTGTCTGTATTTTCCATTTTATGTCAATAACCAATGAAATAATCTATGTTGTAAGAGTGCAAATAACCAAAATCATTCGATCACTAAAAATAAATCCTCTAGGAATAAAAACAAACTCACGTAAGTTGGTCTTGCCATGCAATATTCCAAGTTCCCATGCTACAATCCCCAAATTTCCAATCAAACACCAAACTATAAGTTTCAAACATACTTTAGATGAATTCCCCATTTATAGTGATGATGTCACCCCACTCTCCATCTCAATCATGGATAAAGCATGCATGCTTATCACATTTAGGGTATGACATGCTCCCCACTAAAATTCATTCACATCCCCAACAACATTACAACTAGTAAACTCATGTTACCAATTGAAGACCAATTGGAAAATGAAGTGTTATACCATGGATCCCCCCCACCTATCATCCACTTGTAAACACCCCTTGCATGTATCCATTTGTTGGATACCCTTATATTGTAATGTCCCTTTAAGAGGAGGACATTCAAGGAAAGTTGATAGGGTCAGATTGCTTAGGGATGTAAAAAATTGATAGAAATTGCAGCTACTCAAGATTTCAAACTGAAAACAAGAGACACAAATTCTACTCTTCTAATATGTGGAATTGTAATCACAATTTAGAACAACATGCATAGACATGAAGAAAGAAAAACCAAAAGTAAACAGTGATTTCTAGAGGAACCCAATTGGGAAAAACCCATCAAGCCTCTTTGCATTAATTAGTTGAATAGAGAAACTATTTCAATTGATTTCTCCAGCTCTTAGCACAATCTGCGAAAGTAAAATTGTTCTCTCTACTAAATGAGAAATTTTGACCAACACTTAGTCAATTTCTACCTCCTTCAACCTCCTATTTCCTTGCACAAATATCAGCTAATTCAAGCTACTAAATAATAGGGAAATCCCCATTTCCTTGTGCAATTCCCATGGAATTGATCTCCTGACTCCATGGAACAACTATACACTAAAGTAGTTTACAACTCATGTTACACTAGCCTTTGTCTCCTTCACTCTAGATGCGAAATTCGAACTCCATGCATGCATGAGCTATTTTGGGTAGCCCCAAGAGTTAGCTCAACTGGTCAAAATCAATGCCTCGCCAATCGGGAGGTCACAGGGTCAATTCCCGAAAGCTCTTTGGGTCAGGTCTAGATATAGGTCGAGGGGTGTGATCCCCTTCGGGGTCGATCTACCTAGTTCTTACTGTGGACGTAGCGACTACCCAGTGACCATGGGTATTATTGAACCACACGTGAAAAAAAATGAGCTATTTTGGGCTAATTGATTAGATAACTGACATATATCTGAGTTAGATTGTTTTCTCATTGCTCAACTGGCCTTCAAATGACTCTATTAATTGTTAAAGGTCAGTTAATTAAGTACAATTGAAAAGAACTTAACTAGATTGCTATATTTTAGCAATCAACACATACATGACTGAACTCCAAGCCCACTAACTCAAATTTACTAATCTAACTGAGTGACAAGAGCCATGTCACACTAGTTAATTGCTTCCAAGTTGTCTTGTTGATGCAGAAATTCGATTTACTAAATTCGACTAAGGCTAAATTCAAATTGAGCCTTTCTTGCTACACTTTCTAACACTCCCTCTTAGCAAGAAAAGGATTTTGAATCGCTCCTGTCCAACAGCTATGGAATGTACTGTAGCACTACCTCTCATAGTTTTTGTTTCTACTACAACAACTACAACTGAGAAGCATCCCCAAAAAAACTGAATCAACTGTGTCTCTACAACTATCTACTGGGAAAATTGCACTGATGTTGATTTTGCATTGTGCCTTCTGCACTGTTATCAACATTGGTATGTGTTCCTCAGTATATGAATGCACCAAATAACATTGATCCTTCTGCTACTAAATACTTGTGGGCCCTTGTAGAAAGGTAATGATCCATGAGGAGGAACCTTAATGGACCCTACCCAAATCTCTTTAACTTTGGGGCTAAGGCTCTACATCACCCGACCTCACTCCTGGAGGTATAGTTGCATGCATGGTGAAATATAACTTTATATTTTAAGGTTTTTTTACTCTAACTCCAATCTGTTTCACTTTCTCAGTAACTACATGTCTCAGAAAGGCTTTCCCCTTACTGGAAACAACATCATAGCCGGTATCCTCCAATACTGCTACAATGATCAAGTTCTTCTTCCTCCCACGTACAAGCATAACATATTTGAGGTGAATATGGGAGTCTGAATCCCTCTTAAGGGTTACAGTACCAATTCTTGTAGCATTATACCTCCCATCACCCTCATATACATCTAGAGATCCTTCGAGTCCTCCAGGCTACTAAAAAATTCCTTGTTTTCTATCATATGGTAAGAGGCACCAGAATCTAGGTACCAATCACTCCCTCTTACTGTGCTTGCAAATCAAGTAAGGAGGGTGAAATCTAGCTCGGATTGAGATGCCAAGGCATCTCCTCCAGCTTCTGTTGTAAGCACCTTGCTGGATTTCATGTGCGAACACTTGGTAGCATAGTGCCTGTATTCATGGTAGTGAAAACATTTTATCTTCGCTTAGGTCCTTCTTCTTGGCATTGTTTTCTTGGGCCTTCTTTCCCTTGGCCTTTATTCCTTTTCTATCTAGAGCAATGTCCTCTTCCTGTTCTTTGGATGTTACTCCATCTCTGGTATTTCTTCTGATCTCTTCCTATACCAAATCAGACCACAACCTTTCCTAATTCAGTAATTTTTCCCTTCCATTCATAGAGTCCTAGTAGTTGTGCCAGGATTTTGGAAGGCCTAGAAGAGATAGGCTCACCAGATCATCTTCTGTGACATTCACACCAACCCCTCCAATCCCATCTCGAACTTGAGTGAATCTGTAGAGATATTGTGGAATGTTATCATTTTTATGCATCTTAATGTTTCGAAGTTTGTCTTTCAGGGCCATTTTTTTGTGGTCATTACTATTTTTGAATAGCTTAGTCAGTGTTTTCCTCATAGCATATCGTGTTTCTTTTCCATAGAAATTTGAGACCACATGGTCTCTCACACCTTCCATAATAATTCTCTTGGCGTTTGCAACATCCTTCTTCCATTGGGCTAATTGTTGTGCATCAGACTGTTGGGGCTTCACAATGTCCATTTTAACATATTCTGACACACCATTATCATCAAGAACTACTTCCATTCAGTCCTTCTAGGTTATGAAATTTGAGCTACCCTCTAAGGCATACTCCAATCTCAGTCTACTGAAAAACATTCTCCTGAATCTGAAGAGAAACTGCTACACTGAAGTTGCAAATTTGTAATTTCCTAGGGACAAATTGGAAATATTGGTTCTAATGTGATTTTAGGGCTTCAATACCATGTAGAAATCTGATAGCAATTGCAACTGCTCAATATTTCAAATTGAAAACAAGAGACACAAATTCTACTCTGTTAATCTGCAGTATTGTAATCAAAATTCAGAACAATATGCATAGACATGCAACAAGCAAAATGACAAATACACAGTGATTTATAGGGGAACCCAACTGGGAAAAACCCCTCAAGCCTCTTTTTATTAATAAATTGAATAAATAAACTATTGCAATTGTATTCTCCAACTCTGAGCACAACATGCAACTTGTCCTGACGATGAACCACACTAGTTGGTTCGAAAGCGCGTCGACAAATGTATGTCTACATGTGATTTACGCCGAAGTTATTCTTGCAAATAAAAATTTTCTCTCTACTGAATGATAACTTCTGACCAACACTTAGCCAATTTATGCCTCCTTCCGCCTCCTATTACCCTGCACAAATATGAGCTAATTTAAACTCCTAAACAATAGGGAAGTTCCTATTTCCTTATGCAATTCCCAAGGAATTTATCTCCTGACTCCATGCAAGAACTAATACACTCAACTAGTATACAACTCATGTTACACTAGCCTTTGTCTCCTTCACTCCAACTAAGTAATTTGAATTCCATGCATGCATGAGCTATTTTGGACTAATTGATTAGTTAACTGACAAATCTTTGAGTTATACTTTTGTCTCACTATTCAATTGACTTTAAACTAACTCTATTAATTGTTAGAGGTCAGTTAACTAAGTACAACTGAAAATAAGTGAATTAGATTTCTAAAATTTAGCAATCAACAAATGCATGACTAAACTCCAAGTCCACTAACTCAAATTTACTGATCTAATTGAGTGACAAGAGCCATGTCACACTAGTTCACTACATCCAAGTTGTCCTACTGATGTCGAAATTCGATTTACTCAACTTGACTAAGGCTAAAGTCAAATTGAACCTTTCTTGCTACATTTTCTAACAAGGGACAAGCAAAGAGACTCTAGTAATTTAATTATTTGATGTCATTTATAAAGTGAAATTAATTAATTAGATTAAAAAGTGAATTTAATTAATTAAGGAATAAAATCTTATAATGTAACTTTAGTTAAAAAAAGGATAAAAAGGTGACCATGGTAATTGCCCATTGTATTATGATTATTCATGACATTAAAAAGAAGACCAAAGCTCACTCTTGGACATGTTGAATTGGTTATTTATTTTTTAACTGATTTGGAAGCTCATGGAGGTTAAAGAAGGGTGAAATCCCAATGTGAGGAGGGTAGTTTCAATGGTACGAGATTCAACTTAGCTTATCTAGATACATTGGTTTCGGTGTTATGATGATACACCATTTTCAGTCAATAAGGAGGGATCACTTCAGATCGGTCATTTGTGCTTATATCAATAGAGAAGGAGGAATCGTACAAATTTATCACTATAATTTAATGAAAAAACTTATTTTTCAGTGATTGTGGGATATGGATGGAGAATTATTCATTACTGTAACAACTCTATTTAGTGGAGGCTGAATCATTATTGTTTTGAAGATATTTGAAGAGGGCAAATTCATCAAGTGAAGGACCAGTCAATGGGGCTGAATTTCTTATTTAGTTCGAGTGTTAAATTAGGGTTCTTATGGTAAAGGTAAAATTATCATGACTAAATAGAGAAAAGGGGTGAATTAATTAATAGGGTTTTGTTCTTTGTTGAGGCCACAAGATTTCAAGAGGATGATTTCTCTAGGAAAATCTTGGGCCAACAACCCTAGGTTGAATTGAAGAAATTGTGAGGTAAAAAAGAGACAAAAAAAACCTAGGTTAAATTATAGGAATAATAGGAAAGTTATTAAAATGTTTAAATAAAAAATTAGTAATTATTTTCATTGAAAAGTAGTGTAGCGACTTTATATTTTTATGTGTTGTATTAATAAATTAAATTTGGGAAAAAAATTTGATATATAGAAATAACTAAATTAGTTTAGTATCCCTTCTTTTGAATGGAAAACGAAAATTTGTGTTAGTACTAATGGGCCAGTGATAAAGTGTAAGAGTATTTGGAAAAATAAATGAATTGTCTCTTTTTTTCGGGTGAGATTTTAAAGTGTAAGTTTTTTATAAATAATCAAGGATATATGTTATTAAAAAACATGCGCCATAATCAGAGCATATTAGAAAATATGTGTCACAACCTTAGTCTATATTTTATTTAGACATATGTGTTGGATATTCAATAGGTATGTAGCACTTACGTGTTTCTCAATGAGGATGTGATCAACTCAATTTTACTTTATTCATATTACGTTTCATTTGGCTAATATTTTGATTTAGCTATATTGTAGTGGAAATATTTCTCTTAATCCAAAAGCTAACTTACAACATGATTATTCATCACATTACAAATTTTTTACATGAATCTTATTGCGGCAAGAGGAACATTCTAGAGCTCAATATGAGGGCGATGTGTGATTTTGTCAATGCTTAACATGGAGTTGACATGTGTCCCTTTTAAAATAAAAATAAAATATTCTCTAAATAAAAATATGAAAGTGGCTATAAAAAATAATAATAATGAATAGACATGTTTGGATAGTTTTAATTATCTCATGATTCTCCTTCCGTTATTGATGTTACAAAGCAGTACCAAGGAGATGTAAAAATCCTTAGCTCTCACTCTTTAATGCTGACAAGAAAAGTGTTGAAGCACCACCATAGAGCAAAGCGTCTCTTAAGAAGAAAAATGGTTGATATATTTTAAGGAGCAAAGGGCCCATTTCTGAACAAAAGGTGACGAAACATAAATTAAAGGAAAAATATTAAGAAGGATTTCATCGTCGATAAATCCTATTCAGAATGGACAGAGTAAGTCTGGAGATACAACAACTTACACGAACACTTCCTCCAGTAGAAAAAGTAAGTCAATCACTGTGGTAGTGTTAAAAAAATATACTCCTCTAGACACTTCAACAATTCGTGCTAAAGGTGAAACCATTGAATATAACATAGTTGAAGATTTGAAGAGAGATCGAGCCAATATTTCCATCTTTGAGCTTGCGAAGATAACAGGCCAATGTGAACTACTAGTCCAAGCCTTTTCACAACCTTCTTCAGGTGACAAAGATTTTAGCTCTCATAAGGTGTCTGGTAAGTCTTCTAGTTCCATTCATTATGTGGTTAATGTTGTAACATTAAAACTAACACTATATACCCTCTATTATCCCCTACAATGTCCCAGGCTGAGGAGGATATTGAAAGAGGTAACCTCAAACCACTTGCAGTTCAACAGCTAGCCCTACTGAACTAGAGAGGGATCTCTCTAAGGATTTTTCAATGAATAACTGGAAAAGAAATGGATTTTAGGCAAGATGTATAAGTCTTGTTTTAGTGTCTGAAAATTTAGGGTTTTTTAGGTTTGTTGAACTAGGGATGAGAGAAGGCAATTAGGTCTAGATATCAAGTGTGCAATAATAGGCATAAAGAGGAGCTAGAATCAATGTGTTGTGGTGAAATTAAGACTTAGTCAATGTAGTATAGGTCTGAGAGTTTAAGAAATCATAATGAGCATGTATAAGCATGAATTCTTTAATCTTAGAAGAAAAGAAACGCGAACAGGATTTTCCACATAAACAGAGCTTAAATCTAAGAATTTTGCCTATATGGCTATAAGGAAAACCATAATAAGAAGGCACAAAATGTGAAGAGACATGATTTCATTAATTAGAAGTTGATATGAAAGGAAAATAGCACCACAAACTCATTGAACAAGTATTCCTAAAAAATAGTTGCAACTGCTCCTTGATTAGTTGTAAGAAAACATAAGGTACAAGTCTCTCCACAAAAGTCCAACCCTTCTCACTGAATGAGAAATCATACATATAGACTCAAAACAACCATTTCCCCACCTTCAGGGGTCGAATCCTTAGGTGGTGGAACAGTTACCAAGAATCTCTCAACAAACCAGAGAGAGTAAGAAGGTCAAACACAAACTCTTCTTTTAGACTTCAAATTGAGTTTTGCTACCTTTATGAGACTTAATTAAACACTAAAACAACCTATCATGCCTATTAACTCAATAATTACATCATCAAGTCATTAAAATATCCAAATTACATCATAAAACCAAAATCTGGCGAAATTTGAAGTGAAAAATTTAGCTACAGGTATAAGCGTAGCGCATTTGGCTATAATCGTAGTGCATCTGTTATAAGCGTAGTGCCATATTGCAGGACAATTTTGGAGGTCTTATGGAAGTCAAATCTGAAAGGTAAGAGAACGGCCAACTAGAATTTTCCTTTTGGTTTCCATATCAACTCGAATTTTTGGTAATGGACCACAGGAATGCCTTCAAAACTCCATTCTCTCGAGGTGACTCTAAAAGCATAGTGCCTATTCCAGAATAGTGGCAGAACGTGTCATTTTCACTCCCTTTTTGAGTTTTTCTATTCACTAGTTTGTTGATCTACTTCCAAAAGTGGATTTTTGAGATCCTTAGGGAATAATATATCCAGGTATATAAAGTTTTCACCATTTGGAGCTATGAGATGAAAGCGTAGCGTCAAGGCATTGCACTTATAGAATTTATTGTGTTTTTTAAACAGTAAAAAATGACCAAAATTTTGGAAATGACAGAATTTTCTCCAAATTTCCTCAAAATTGTTAAGTGAGGGTAAAATAGGATATGATATGCCATGAGGGATGCTTCAGCAAGTAAATCAAGCCTCTGTTTGTCCTTTTGACCAATTAGGTTTTCCTTGAGTTTGCTCTTAAAATGTTTGATCCTGACTTGAGATATTTTGTTTTTGGTATAGTAGTGCATAGCCATATGCCTCTGCAAGTTGTTGTTCCCATTTTCCTTCTTGAGGAGCTTCTCCAAGTGTCCATTTACCTTATCAAGCCAATAAACCCTATCTTCATTTATATTTCTAGTGATTCTATCATCTATCAAACTCTGTTCTTTTATTGGGGAAACCTCTCTTTGTAGCTCAAGGGCTATTTTAACTGCTTTAGTTCTTGGTCTCCCTGATGTAGTTTACTTTCCTTTACCCTTTGACACTTCCATTTGAACCACTTCTTTTTCCTTTATATCTTCTTTCCTTGAAGTAGTTTATTGTTTGTCTTGAATCATCTGGTTCACCTTTAGTTGCATATTCTCTTGTTGCAGGCATGCTATTAGAGAATTTGCCTCTATCAATTTGCCTTCCGATATCTTGATTTCAACCTCCTTATCCTTGATGATCTGATCTTTAACTTTGCCCTCCTATCCTTTCTCCATAGCTGGCACCTATGTACCCAGATGAGAGGACTCCTCATGCTATGAGGAAACTGTCTCTTTACATGTTGTAGGCTTGGCCCCTTCAACCATCCCTTGAGTAAACACAAGCCTATCACCTCTGGAATAAGTCTAAGACCCTTGTGCCATGTCTTTCCTCTTAGTTGGTCTACTTGAAGAAACAATCTCTTGTTGCAATGGGGAGAATGTAGGTGTTGTTTTATCACTTGACCTAGTTGAGGAAGATGGAGGAAAAGTTGAACTAGCAAAATGGTCCCAAGACATATTTGCTTGTGCTAATTGATGACAAACTAGAACTTTCACTAGGCCATGATGAAACAAACTAGTGTAGTGATTCTCCCCTTGTTTTTGTACCTTTTCTGCCATTTTGACCAAACTTTTGGACAAGTAATAGGACAAGTTGATTTGTTTTACACCGATGAAATGCATCAGAAGTTTCTTGTGATACTTATAAATTCTTCAATACTTGCCTTCACATGTGAAATATCTCATGATCATTTTCATGAGAGGGGTGTACCTATCCAACAAATGTCTGAATGGAAAAATATATGTTGGAGTTTCCTTGTATTGCGTTTTTAGGTACATCTTGTAGTTCTGGAGGTCAAGGTCTTCTCTTTTGAACTAGATTTCTCCAGTGTCTGGAATCCCTTTAGCTGTAGAGATAAGTTGCCTTGAAACAATGATTTGAAACCCTGCTATGGTCAGTATTTCCCTTTTAAGTTTAGTGGCAAAACCACTAGTGTCATGGTACTTCAATTCTTCAACCCTCTGACAAAATGTAAGGCATGCAACACCTTCAAAAGATTTCAGAATAAAGGGAGAAGATATCACCTCATGGCTTGATGTAGGTTCATGTCTATTGACATGTCCTCCTTTATTCTTCCTCTATTCTAAGGTTTTAGACTCCATCTCAGCACTTAGCTCTTAGGATAGAAATTAGGGTTTTGACCATGGGAAAACACGAGATTTTCAAGAGTTGTGAGGGAGTTTGTGGAAAATGAGGTGGATAGGAATGTGAGAAAATTCTAAGAAAATTTGGGATGGTAGTGGGGGATTTTAGGAAACTAGGGAAAGTGGAATTACTAGATTTGGGTGAGTGGAAGGTTTCCAAAAAAGGAAACGCAGTCCTATAGTAAAAAAAATGCAGTTTGTCTAGGGTTTAGGTAGAATTGATGGGAGTGGGTATGATGGGAGGTGTTTGGGTGAGTGTATTTAGGATAGATGATGGTATAGAAACACTTAGATATGAGTTTTAGCAACACATTTAACTAGAGAAGGGTGAAAACCTTTCTAACTACATTCAAAACCCTAAGAAGTAAACATGAGACAAATGAGCATAGATAAGGGAAATGAAAGGAGTTTAAAGCCTAAGATATATCATCAACCTATTTCAATAGTAGAACAATGTCATAATGAAGGAGAAATCCACTGTAGAGGGCTCACAGTCTTGGAGAAATGATGGCGCTGCAACCTGGAATATGCCTAGCAAAGACAAGGTCATTTGCATAGCACAGTTTCAGAAATCAGTTTTTTGGATGAAAAAAACCTTCTTGGCATGACAGAAACACCTTGGTGGAATCAAATGGAGTTTTGGAAAGTGAAATGGGCAAATGAGGAATGAATGAGAGTGAGTGGTGAACTGTATAGATGGAGAAAATTGATTTTCCCTTTGTATCATAATAGTGGACCCACCAAACAGTTTACAATTGGACTTGACACTTTAGTTTTATGATCTTATGATGGTATTTCGTTTGATAAAATGAAATAAAAAACATGACTTTAAAACCTTGGTTACCAAGTTGATCTCTACTATTCCTCATAAAATGAAATTTAATGGTAAAAAGACCAACTTTCAGGAATTAAACCTAGTGACCTAATGGTGACCTAACATAGGCTTATTAGGTGAATTATGAACAAAATGATTATGGGACTCTACTAATAATGATTTGACTTGACCAAGATAGTTTCCTTTGACCATGAGACTGAAAGGAATAGTAGAGATTGACCTTCCTAACTAGTGATCAAATTTTTATTGAAAAACTTTTTGAAACTAAAAATTTGACCTGAAACCCTAAAAATAACTATGTAAAAGCACATTTGATCACCAGTGACTGACATGATTGACAGGCACTAACATTGGCTCCAACTGGGGATGGAATCTCCTTGGAGGTTTTTAGAACCCCGTAGACTAGGTAGCCTTATTCATTGGGCATGAAGTCAAAATGCAAAAGACTAGGCTCAAACTAAAAATTGATTAACTAACTGAACTAACTTGACTATAAAAAACATACTAACTGAACTTACTTATGGTGGCAAACCATTGAGATTTGAGGGCTCAAATCGTGATGATAACCGCCCACCTGTTGAAGATATATATATATATATATATATATATATATATATATATATATATATATATATATATATATATATATATATATATAGATATATATATATATAGATACAATCTCGTGTAATGATCATTCCAGTGTAACCAATCCGGCAAATGGCTACTTACCTGAAACTTGCTCACACTTTCCTCGAGCAAGCTGAAAAACAAAAGCTAGGCAACTCCAAGTGTCCTATGGACATATGTACATGATCCATAAATACAATAAAATTCATCTTCCTTGATGACTGAAGCAAATTAGTAAAAGGATTGTCAATAATCTGAAATGTTACCCTACCTTTAAAGTTAGCAGAAATACAAAAACACTCTTCATTTTATGAGTTTAGAGGAATATCATCATGTGCAAGAGGCTCTAAAACAAATTCTTATTTATCGCTGCTCTCATATTCATCATCTTCCTGAAATGTTTGATGACTATTCTCTGCCATAATTACATTGTCTGAAACCTCCACACATGCCAACTCAAAATTATGAGTTGCACGAATCTTCCCTTGAAATAATGGTTGAGAAAATCAATGAGTCGGAGAGACATATGATTGGTGAATGTCTAGAGATACTTTTTCATACATTTCATTAGAAACCTCATCTTGGTCTTCACAAACCTGACCTTGAATTAAAAACCCAGAGAAAGAACAATCTGAAACAATAAATGAATGAATATCTTCATACCTTTCATTAAAAAACTAACAAATATTGTGCAAAGATTCATCAAACTCGTAGGATGGAACATGACTATCATTCATAATCATGATTTCTTCATTAAAATAGGGTTGAACATTCTCTTGTTCTTCTAAAATGTCTACAACCTTTTCAATGTCATCATTGGAGTCCTGCGTAGTTTCACTTTCATCAAAGGGAGGAAACACATGTTATTCTTGGTGATGGGAAGGGTTCTCATATAAAGCCTCTAGTATATCTTCATCCATGAACTCTTCATCACCATAAACACTTTCCAAATGATGAATAAAACCTTGAAAATGCTTGCAACAATCTTTTACCAATAGTAAAGATGGATGTTCTTCTTTAAAATTTTCATAAAACATCATATGAAAAGCAGCAAGTGAATAAATACAACCAGCTGGAAAACCTTCATACCATGATCTTGCTTGTTCCTTCAAGGTGTCCCTGAACATCATCATCAGACAATATTCAGCATACTGAATCTGTAGCCTATGTACATGAATGTGAAATTTTACCAACTGAAGAATAGCATGCTCTCCTTTCTCATCTTTGAACTTTGGAAAATAAGTCTGCCAATCTACACAAGGCATGCAATTTGGAAAACCTCTAATATGAGCATGATTTAAGGGATTATACCTTGCAGATTTGGGATTCATCTTGCAGCAACGAAGTCACCAATTTAATCACGAATGGAGTACTTTGAACTTGCATAAAACTGATTGGAGTCAACAAGTGGGATGCCTGAAACTTCTTGTGTTTGATCACTGTCCACCATCAAAAATAAAATTCGATCCTTGTCATTCTTTCCTAGGGGAGATATGATCTTTCGTTCCCTGCAACAGCGCCAAAAATGTTAGCCCCTACAATGTCCCAGGCTGAGGAGGAGATTGAAAGAGGTAACCTCGAACCACTTGCAGTTCAGCAGCTAGCCCTACTGAACCAAAGAGGGATCTCTCTAAGGATTTTTCAATGAATAACTGGAAAAGAAATGGATTTTATGCTAGATGTATAAGTCTTGTTTGAGTATTTGAAAATTTATGGTTTTTTAGGTTCGTTGGACTAGGGATGAGAGTAGGCAATTAGGTTTGGATATCAAGTGTATAGTAACAAGCATAAAGAGGAGCCAGAATCAATGTGTTGAGGTGAAATTAAGATTTAGCCAATGTAGTATAGGTCTGAGAGTTTAAGAAATCATAATGAGCATGTATAAGCATGAATTCATTAATCTTAGAAGAAAAGAAACACAAGCATTATTTTCCAAGCAAACAAAGCTCAAATATAAGAATTTTTCCTATATGACTGGAAGGAAAACCATAAGAAGAAGTCAAAGTATGTAAAGAGTAATGATTTCATCAATTAGAAGTTTATATGAAAGGAAAATAACACCACAAACTCACTGAACAAGTATTCCAGAAAAATAGCTACAACTGCTCCTTGATTAGCTATAAGAAAACATACGGTACAAGTCTCTCCACAAAAGTCCATCCCTTCTCACTGAATGTGAAATCATACATATAGACTCAAAAAAAACATCTCCCCACCTATAGGGGTCGAATCCTTAAGTGGTGGAACAGTTACCATGAATCTGTCAATAAAGCAAAGAGAGTAAGAAGGTCAAACACAAACTCTTCTTTTAGACTTCAAATTGAGTTTTGCTACCTTCATGAGACTTAATTAAACACTAAAACAACCTCTCATTACTATTAACTCAATAATTACAACATCAAGTCATTAAAATATCCAAATTACATCATAAAACAAAAATCTAGTGAAATTTGAAGTAAAAATGTCAGCTACAAGTATAAGTGTAGTGCATTTGGCTATAAGCATAGTGCATTCTGCTATAACGTAGCTCCACCTTGCAGGCCAATTTTTGAAGTGCTATGGAAGTCAAATCTGAAAAGTAAGAGAATGGTCAACTAGCATTCTCTGTCTAGTTTCCCGATCAACTCGAATTTATGGAAATGGAGCAAGGGAAGGCCTTCAAAAATCAATTCTCCCTAGGTGAACCTATAAGTGCAGCACCTATTCCATAATAGTGGCAGAACGTGTCTTTTTCACTCCTTTTTTGAGTTTTTCTCTTCACCAGTTTGTTGACCTGCTTCCAAAGTGGATTTTTGAGATCCTTAGGGAAAAATATATCAAGGGATATAAAGTTTTCATCATTTTGAGCTCTGAGATGAAAGCGTAGCACCAAGGCATTATGCTTATAGAATTTCCTGTGTTTTTAAAATAGTAAAAAATGACCAAAATTTTGGAAATGACAAAATTTTCTCCAAATTTCCTCAAAATTGTTGAGTGAGGGTAAAATAGGATATTCTATGCCATGAGGGAGGCTTCAGCAAGTAAATCAAGCCTCTGTTTTTCCTTTTTACCAATTAGGTTTTCCTTGAGTTTGATCTTCAAGTGCTTGATCCTGACCTGAGATATTTTGTTTCTGGTATGGTAGTGCATAGCCATATGCCTCTACAAGTTGTTGTTCATGTTTTCCTTCTTGAGGAGCTGCTCCAGGTGTCCATTTACCTTATCAATCCAATAAACCCTATCTTCATTGATATTTCTAGTGATTAGGTCATCTACCAAAATCTGTTCTTTTGGTGGGGAAACCTCTCTTTGTAGCTCAAGGGCTCTTTTAGATGCTCTAGCTCTTGGTCTCCCTAATGCAATTTGCTTTCCTTTACCCTTTGGCACTTCCATTTCAACCACTGCTTTGCCCTATGTATCTTCATTCCTTGAAGTAGTTGCTTGTTTGTCTTGAATCATCTAGTTCACATTTAGTTGCATATTCTCTTATTGCAGGCATGTTATTAGAGCATTTTCCACTATCAATTTGCCTTCCAATCTCTTGATTTCAACCTCCTTATCCCTGATGATATGATCTTTAACTCTTCCCTCCTGTCCTTTCTCCATAGCTGGCACCTGTGTACCCAAATGAGAGGACTCCTCATGATGTGAGGAAACTGTCTCTTTACATTTTGTAGGCTTGGCCCCTTCAACCATCCCTTGAGCAAACACAAGCATATCATCTCTGGAATAAGTGTGAGACCCTTCTGCCCTATCTTTCCTCTTGGTTGATCTGCTTGAAGAACCAATCTCTTGCTACATTGGTGAGCTTGTAGGTGTTGTTTTATCACTTGACCTAGTTGAAAAAGATGGAGGAAAAGTTGAACTAGAAAAATGGTCCCAAGACATATTTTCTTGTGTTAATTGATGGGAAACTAGAACTTTCACTAGGCCATGATGAAACAAACTAGTGTAGTGATAATCCCCTTGTTTTTGTACCTTTTCTTCCATTTTGACCAAACTTTTGTACAAGTAATAAGACAAATTGATTTGTTGTACAATGGTGAAATGCATCAGAAGTTTCATGTGATACTTATAAATTCTTCAATACCTGCCTTGACATGTGAAATACCTCATGATCATTTTCATGAGAGGGGTGTACCTATCCAATAAATGTCTGAATGGAAAAATATATGTTGGAGCTGCCTTGTATTGTGTTTTTAGGTACATCTTGTAGTTTTGGAGGTCAAGGTCTTCTCTTTTGAACCAGATTTCTCGAGTGTCTGGAATCCCTGTAGCTGCAGAGATAATCTGCCTTGAAATAGTGATTTTAAAACCTACTATGGTCAGGTTATCCCTTTTAAGTTTAGTGGCAAAACCACTAGTAAACTGGTCATGGTACTTCAATTCTTCAACCCTCTGACAAAATGTAAGGCAACCAACATCTTCAAAATATTTCATAATAAAGGGAGATGATAAGACCTCATGGGTTGATGTAGATTCATGTCTGATGACATGTCCACCTCTATGCTTCCTCTGCTCTGAGGTTTCAAACTCCATCTCAACGCTTAGCTATTAGGATAGAAATTAGGGTTTTAACTGTGGGAAAACAAGGGATTTTCAAGAGTTGTGAGGGAGTTTGTGGAAAATGAGGGGGATATGGATATGAGAAAATTATAAGAAAATTTGGGGTGGTAGTGGGGGAGTTTAGGAAACTAGGAAAGTGGAATTACTAGATTGGTTGAGTGGAAGGTTTCCAAATAAAGGAAACATAGTCCTATAGTTAAAAAAATGTGGTTTGTCTAGGGTTTAGGTAGAATTGATGAATTTTGGGAGTGGGTTTGATGGGAGGTGTTTGAGTGAGTGTATTTAGCATAGATAATGTTGTAAAAACACTTAGATATGTGTTTTAGTAGCACATTTAACAAGAGAAGGGTGAAAACCTTGCTAAATGCTTTCAAAACCCTAGGAAGTAAACATGAGACAAATGAGCATAGATAAGGGAAATGAAAGGATTTTAAATCCTAAGATATATCATCAACCTGTTTCAACAGTAGAACAATGTCATCATGAAGGATAAAACTACTGCAGAGGGCTCACACTACTGGAGAAACGATGGAGCTGCAGCCTGGAATATGCGTAGCAAAGACACGGTCATTTGCATAGCACAGTTTCAGAAATCAGTTTTTTGGATGCAATAAACCTTCTTGGCATGATAGAAACACCTTGGTGGAATCAAATGGAGTGTTGGAAAGTGAAATGGGCAAATGAGGAATGAATGAGAGTGAGTGGTGACCTGTATAGATGGACAAAATCGATTTTCCCTTTGTATCATAATAGTGGACCCACCAAACAGTTTACAATTGGATTTGACACTTTAGTTTTATGATCTTATGGTGGCATTTCATTTGATAAAATGAAATAAAAAACATGACTTTAAAACCTTGGTTACCAAGTTGATCTCTATTATTCCTCATAAAATGAAATTTAATGGTAAAAAGACCAACTTTCAGGAATTAATCCTAGTGACCTAATGGTGACCTAACATAGGATTATTGGGTGAATTATGAACAATATGATTATGGGACTCTACTAATAATTATTTGACTTGATCAAGATATTTTTCTTTGACCATTAGACTGAAAGGAATAGTATAGACTGACCTTCCTAACCAGTGATCAATTTTTTATTGAAAAACTTTTTGAACTAAAAATTTGACCCGAAACGCTAAAAATAACAATGTAAAAGCACATTTGATCACTGGTGACTGACATGATTGACAAGCACTAACATTGGCTCCAACTGGGGATGGAAGCTCCTTGGAGGTGTCAAGAACACCATAGACCAAGTAGCCTTATTCATTGGGCATGGAGTCAAAATGAAAAGACTAGACTCAAACTCAAAACTGATTGACTAACTGAACTGACTTGACTATAAAAAACATACTAAATGAACTTACTTATCGTAGCAAACCATTGAGATTTGAGGGCTTCAAATTGTGCTAATAACCACCCACCTGTTGAATATATATATATATATGTATATATATATATATATATATGTATATATATATATATATGTATATATATATATATATGTATATATATATATATATATATATGTATATATATATATATATATGTATATATATATATATATGTATATATATATATATATGTATATATATATATATATATATATGTATATATATATATATATATATATATATATATATATGTATATATATATATATGTATATATATATATATATATGTATATATATATATATGTATATATATATATATATACAATCATGTGTAATGATCCCTCTAGTGTAACCAATCCAACAAATGGCTACTTACTTGAATCTTGCTCACACTTTCCTTGAGCAAGCAGAAAAAACAAAAGCTAGGCAACTCCAAGTGTCCACTGAACATATGTATATGATACATAAATACAATAAAATTCATCTCCCTTGATGACTGAAGCAAATTAGATAAAGGATCATGAATAATCTAAAATGTTACCCTGTCTTGAAAGTCAGCAGAAATACAAGCACACTCTTCATTTTCTGAATTTGGACGAAGATCATCATGTGCAAGAGGCTCTAAAACAACCTCTTCTTTATTGCTACTCTCCTCTTCATCATCTTCCTGCAATGTTTGATGACTATTCTCTGCCATAATTACATTATTTGAATCGTCCACACATGCCAATTCAAAATTATGATTTGCACGAATCTTCCCTTAAAATAGTGCTTCATAAAATGGATGAGTCGGAGAGACATATGAGTGGTGTATATATAGAGATCCTTGTTCATACATTTCATCAAAAACCTCATCTTGGTCTTCACAAACCTGACCTTGAATTAAAAACCTAGAGAAAGAAAAATCTGAAACAATAAATGAATGAACATCTTCACACCTTTCATTAAAATACTAACAAATCTTCTGAAAAGATTCATCAAACTTGTAGGATGGAACATGACTATCATTCATAAGAAATATTTATTCATTAAAATAGGGTTGAATGTTCTCTTGTTCTTCTGAAATATCTACAACCTTTTCAATGTCATCATTGGAGTCCTGCTTAGTTTCACTTTGATCAAAGGGAGAAAACACCTGTTCTTCTTGGTGATGGAAAGGTCATATAAAGCCTCTAGGATCTCTTCATCCATGAACTCTTCATCATCATAAACACTTCCCAAATGATTGATAAAACGTTGAAATTGCTTGCAACAATCTTTTAACAGCAGTAAAGATGGATGTTCTTCTCTAAAATTTTCATAAAACATCATATGAAAATCAATAAGTGAATAAATACAACCAGGTGGCAAACCTTCATACAATGATCTTGCTTGTTCCTCCAAGGTGGCCATGAAAATATTCATCAGACAATCTTCAGGGAACTAAATCTGCATCCTATGTACATGCATGTGAAATTTGACCAAGTGAAGAGCAGCATGCTCTCCTCTCTCATCTTTGAACTTCAGCAAATAAGTTTTCCAATCTACACAAGGCATGTGGTTTGGAAAACCTAGAATATGAGCATGATTTAAGGGAGTATACCTTGCAAATATGGGATTCAAATTGCACCAATGAAGTCACCAATTCAATCTCATATGGAGTACTTTGAACTTGCATGAAATTGATTGGAGTCGCCAGGTGGGATGCTTCAGCCTTCCCGTGTCTCATCACTGTCCACCATCAACAATAAAATCTGATCCTTGTCCTTCTTTCCAGGGAAGATATGATAGTTCGTTCCCTCACAACGGCGCCAAAAATGTTAGCCCCTACAACGTCCCAGGTTGAGGACGAGATAAAAAATGGTAACCTCAAACCACTTGCAGTTTAACAGTTAGCCCTACTGAACTAGAGAGGGATCTCTCTAATGATTTTTCAAAATGAATAATTGGAAAAGAAATGGATTTTAGGCTAAATGTATAAGTCTTGTTTCAGTATCTGAAAATTTATGGTTTTTTAGGTTTTTTGGACTAGGGATGAGAGCATGCAATTAGGTCTAGATATCAAGTGTGCAATAACAGGCATAAAGAGGAGCTAGTATCAATGTGTTGTGGTGAACTTAAGATTTATTCAATGTAGTATAGGTATGAGAGTTTAAGAAATCATAATGAGCATGTATAAGCATGAATTCATTAATCTTAGAAGAAAAGAAACACAAGCATGATTTTCCACATAAACAAAGCTTAAATCTAAGAATTTTGCCTATATGATTATAAGGAAAACCATAAGAAGAAGTCAAAGCATGTAAAGGGTGATGATTTCATGAATTAGAAGCTGCTATGAAATGAAAATAACACTATAGACTCATTTACCAAGTATTCCTGAAAAATAGCTGCAACTCCTCCTTGATTAGTTGTAAGAAAACATAAGGTACAAGTCTCTCCACAAAAGTACATCCCTTCTCACTGAATGTGAAATCATACATATAGACTCAAAAAAACCATCTCCCCACCTTCAGGGGTCAAATCCTTAGGTGGTGGAACAGTTACCAAGAATCTCTCAACAAACCAAAGAGAGTAAGAAGGTCAAACATAAACTCTTCTTTTAGACTTCAAATTGAGTTTTGCTACCATTATAAGACTTAATTAAACACTAAAACAACCTATCATGCCTATTAACTCAATAATTAAACCATCGAGTCATTAAAATATCCAAATTACATCATAAAACCAAAATCTGGCAAAATTTGAAGTAAAAATGTCAGCTACAGGTATAAGCATAGCACATTTGGCTATAAGCATAGTGCATTCTGCTATAAGCATAGCGCCATGTTTCAGGCCAATTTTTTAGGTCTTATGGAAGTTACATCTAAGAAGTAAGAGAACAATCAACTAGCATTTTCTGTCTAGTTTCCATATCAACTCGAACTTTTGAAAATGGAGGACGGGAAGGCCTTCCAAACTCCATTCTCCCGAGGTGGCTCTATAAGCCCAACGCCTATTCCAGAATAGTGGTTGAACGTCTTTTTTTCACTCCTTTTTTTTTCCCCTTCACCAGTTTGCTAACCTGCTTCCAAAAGTGGGTTTTTGAGATCCTTAGGGAAAAATCTATCCAGGGATATAAATTTTTCATCATTTGGAGCTCTGAGATGAAAGTGTAGCACCAAGGCATTGTGCTTATAGAATTTCTTGTGTTTTTAAAACAGTCAAAAATGACCAAAATTTTGGAAATGCCAAAATTTTCTCCAAATTTCCTCAAAATTTCTAAATGAGGGTAAAATAGCATATTTTATTTCATGAGGGAGGCTTTAGCATGTAAATCAAGCCTTGGTTTATCCTTTTGACCAATTAGGTTTTCCTTGAGTTTGCTCTTCGAATGCTTGATCCTTGCTTGAGATATTTCGTTTCTGGTATAGTAGTGCATAGCCATATGCCTCTGCAAGTTGTTGTTCCTATTTTCCTTCTTGAGGAGCTGCTACAGGTGTCCATTTACCTTATCAAGCCAATAAACCCTATCTTCATTGATATTTCTAGTGGTTAGGTCATCTACCAAAATTTGTTCTTTTGGTGGGGAAAGCTCTCTTTGTAGGTCAAGGGCTCTTTTAGCTGCTCTAGTTCTTAGTATCCCTGATGCTTGCTTTCCTTTAACCTTTGAGACTTCCATTTCAACCACTGCTTTTCCCTTTATATCTTCTTTCCTTGAAGTAGATGCTTGTTTGTCTTGAATCATCTAGTTCACCTTTAGTTTCATATTCTCTTGTTGCAGGCATGCTATTAGAGCATTTGCATCTATCAATTTTCCTTCCAATCTCTTGATTTCATCCTCCTTATCCCTGATGATCTGATCTTTAACTCTTCCCTCCTGTCCTTTCTCCATAGCTAGAACCTATGTACCCGGAGGAGAGGACTCCTCATGATGTGAGGAAACTGTCTCTTTACCTATTGTAGGCTTGGCCCCTTCAACCATCCCTTGAGAAAACACAAGCCTATTGCCTCTAGAATAAGTTTGAGACACTTATGTCCTGTCTTTCCTCTTGGTTGATCTACTTGAAGAAGCAATCTCTTGCTGCATTGGTGAGCCTGTAGGTGTTGTTTTATCACTTAACCTACTTGAAGAAGATGGAGGAAAAGTTGAACTAGCAAAATGGTCCCAAGGCATATTTTCCTGTGCTAATTGATGGCAAACTAGCACTTTCACTAGGCCATGATGAAACAAACTAGTGTAGTGATTCTCCCCTTGTTTTTGTACCTTTTCTTCCATTTTGACCAAACTTTCGTACAAGTAATAGGACAAGTTGATTTGATGTACACCGGTGAAAATCATCAGAAGTTTCATGTGATACTTATAAATTCTTGAGTACCTGCATTCACATGTGAAATACCTCATGATCATTTTCATGAGAGGGGTGTACCTATCCAACAAATATCTGAATGGAAAAATATATGTTGGAGCTACCTTGTATTATGTTTTTAGGTACATCTTGTAGTTTTTGAGGTCAAGGTCTTCTCTTTTGAACCAGATTTCTCTAGTGTCTGGAATCCCTGTAGTTGCGGAGATAAGTTTCCTTGAAATAGTGATTTTAAACCCTGTTATGGTCAGTTTGTCCCATTTAAGTTTAGTGGCAAAAGCAATAGTCAACTAGTCATGGTACTTCAATTTTTCAACCCTCTGACAAAATGTAAGGCAGCCAACATCTTCAAAATATTTCCTAATAAAGGGAGAATATATGACCTCATGGGTTGATGTAGGTTCATGTTTGATGACCTTTCCTCCTCTATGCTTCCTCTGCTCTATGGTTTCATACTCAATCTCAGCACATAGCTCTTAGGATAACAATTAGGGTTTTGAATGTGGGAAAATAGGGGATTTTCAAGAGCTGTCAGAGAGTTTGTGGAAAATGAGGGGGATAGGGATGTGAGAAAATTCTAAGAAACTTTGGGGTGGTAGTGGGGGAGTTTAGGAAACTAGGAAAAGTGGAATTACTAGATTTGGGTGAGTGGAAGGTTTCCAAACAAAGGAAACACAACCCTATAGTAAAAAAAACGCAGTTTGTCTAAGGTTTAGGTAGAATTGATGAATTTTGGGAGTGGGTTTTATGGGAGGTGGTTAGGTGGGTGTATTTAGGATATATTATGTTGTAGAAACCCTTGGATATGAGTTTTAGCAACACATTTAACAAGAGAAGGGTGAAAACCTTGCTAACTGCTTTCAAAACCCTCGAAGTAAACATGAGAGAAATGAGCATAGATAAGGGAAATTAAAGGAGTTTAAACACTAAGATAGATCACCAACCTATTTCAATAGTAGAAAAATTTCATCATGATGGAGCAAACCACTGCAGAGGGCTCACACTCTTGGAGAAATGATGGAGCTACAACCTGGTATATGCGTAGTAGAGACAGGGTCATTTGCGTAGCACAATTTCAGAAATCAGTTTTTGGATGCAACAAACCTTCTTGGCATGATAGAAACACCTTGGTGGAATGAAATGGAGTGTTGGAAAGTGAAATGGGCAAATGAGGAATGAATGAGAGTGAGTGGTGAGCTTTATAGACAGAGAAAATTGATTTTCCCTTTGTATCATAATAGTGGACCCACCAAACATTTTACAATTGGACTTGACACTTTAGTTTTATGATATTATGATGGTATTTCATTTGAGAAAATGAAATAAAAAACATGACTTTAAAACCTTGGTTACCAAGCTGATCTCTACTATTCCTCATAAAATGAAATTTGATGGTAAAAAGACCAACTTCAGAAATTAAACCTAGTGACCTAATGGTGACCTAACATAGGCTTATTCAGTGAATTATGAACAAAATGATTATGGGACTCTACTAATAATGATTTGACTTGACCAAGACAGTTTCCTTTGACCGTGAGACTGAAAGGAATAGTAGAGTCTGACCTTCCTAACCGGTGATCAAATGTTTATTGAAAAACTTTTTGAAACTAAAAATTTGACGTGAAACCCTAAAAATAACTATGTAAAAGCACATTTGATCACCAACGACTGACATGATTGACAGGCACTAACACCCTCCATTTTTGTTAACATTCGACATTTTGAATCACAATTTCCATAACTGTTTAGTCGATTCCAGTGCATCTATGAATGTAATGTCATTATCTGTTGCCAAGAAAATAAATGCTAAATGGGACAAAACTGATGGCAAAATAATTCAGCTAAACAGGTGTCTTGTCGAAGTTATTGATGAACTCAAAAATGTTCTTATTCAATTATCATCTAATCAACAAGTTCACTAATGTCTAAATCTTGTAATTGTGGACATCCCAAAGCCTATGGTGTGCTCCTGAGCAAAGACTAGCCTATAAGCTATAAGGTTGTTTTGCTATAGACTGGTCAGATCTGTGGCTTCCATACCATGGTAGGAATAACCAGATTTGACTGGAAATTGAGCTATACATGAAACACACCATGACACCATTTGAGGGCCGTAATGAGCCTGTTCCCTATTCTGATCTAATATTTTGAAATTATTTCTTTGAAACTGACCACAGGTGTTATCAAGCACAACCATCACTTGTCCACCAAATACACATCTAGAACTCCTTCCTTGCTATCCATCTAATGAAAATGAATCATGTAATATAGATGTATATAGTAATAGTAATAATAGTATAGGAAGAAACTTAATAGAAAATAATATTTGAACTTTATATTTTGATGGTTCAAAGATGAGGGATGACTCTAGAATTGGTTCTGTACACATATACCCATGTAACAAGAAGCATATCCTTTCATGTCATTTTGATTTTGAGTGTAATAATAATATTGTTGAATATGAAGCACTCGTACTTGTATTAAAGAAATACATCGATATAAACATAGAAATCCTCAAGGTAATTAGTGACTCAAAGGTGGTCACTCGTCAGGTACAAGATACTATTCTCTGTGTTTCACTGAATCTTAAAAACTACCAGTAGGACATATGTCATTCAATTACTTATTTTAAAATTTTCAATATCATTTATGTTCCTAGGATTAGAAATGTCACAACAAATGCATTAGAAAACACAGTTGCTAGGATGTCACCATTGAAAAATGGTTGTCCTATTGAAATTATATATAAGCTATTTCTGCCTGATAATGTCACTAATTTCCGTGATGATCAATAGATACTGCAATTTATGGCTAATGCGGATGTGTTCAAAGATGTTGCTATAGAAGAGGATGAGCACAAAAAGGCTTTGCAGGAGGCATCAAACGCAACAAAAGGAAACACTATGCCTAAAGGTGTGGTCTCCCTAGAGAAGCTATATAAACTGCATAACTAATTTAGAGGACCAATCAACACAAAGGCTCAGAGTTCAAAGTTATCATCTGAATAGGTCAATCTAGGTAATAAAAAAGATATGAAGTATGTGAACCTTGGTACATGTTGTTCTCCATAAGAAAAACACAATTTTATCTTCTTATTTAAACAGTATTGTGATTTATTTGCATGGACATACGATGATTTAAATACATATGACACTCATATTATCCAACATATAATTCCCATAAAGGAAGGGGTAAAATTGTTCTAGCATTGACTAAGGAAATTCCATCTAATGTTGGAGCCCCTCGTACAAAAGGAATTGAGAAAATTGTTGGATGCTCAGATCATTTTTAAAGGCAAGACATTCCACTTGGGTTTTGAATTTGGTCCTAGTTAGAAAGAGGTCTGCGGAAATAAGGTTATGTGTAGATTTCTTCAATCTTGACCAGGCATCTAATAAAGATAATTACTCAGTGCCATCCATGGAACATATCCTCTAGACACTATTTGGGTCTAAGATGTTCTCACTACTAGATGGTTTCTCTGGTTACATCATGTGCTAGTAGTGAAACCCAATCAATTGAAAACTACCTTCAAGACCAAATGGGGAACATTTTCTTTCAAGAGAATGTCATTTAGGCTTATCAACGTCAGTGCTACATTTCAAATAGTGATGGACCTCACTTTCTGAGGCCTTATAGGCCAAAGCATGGTTGTTTATTTGGATGACATTATTGTGTTTTCCAAGAAAAGATCAGATCATGTACGTCATCTGAAATAGATATTTGAGCAGTGTCGAAAATATGGGATTTCTCTTAATCCCAAGAAAAGCATCTTTGGTGTGTCAGAAGGAACTCTCTTAGGGCACATCATTGAAAAAACTAGAATTAAAGTTGATCCCGAGAAGTTTAAATCCATTACATAAATCTTGTTCCTAGTGAACAAGAAGGCTACGTAGTCTTTTTTAGGAAAGGTCATTTTTCTGAGAAAATTCATCTTTGATTACGCTCATATAGTTAAGCCTTTATAGGAGATGATTAATCAAGACGCGACATACAAATGATACAAATGGGAAAATGATGCTTTCTCTCAAATCAAGCAGTTTATTATCTATCTTACTAGTTATTTCATGGAGTTCTTTTCAAAAAGCACCACAACAATGTCCTTGTAAGGTGCCCTAAGCCACAGGATACATAAAAGTTACTTAGATATTTTCATGATGGACCAATAGGTGGTCATGATGCGAACAACACAACATCACACAAAGTCATAAGGGCTGGTTATTATTGGCCTACTCTATTCAAATATGCTCACACTTATGTTCGCAAGTGCCCAACTTGTCAGAGATATGTTGATCATGATCAGAGGTTAGTCACCCCACTACTACCAGTAGCAGTTGAGGAACCTTTCCAATAGTGGGGCCTAGATGTTATCAGAGAAATATTTCCTCACTCGTCAAAGAAACATTGATATATTTTGACAATGACAAACTATTTCACTCGGTGGTCAGAAGCAGTTCCCTTGAGACAAGTAAATGACCAGGAAGTCATCCACTTTTTGCGACATAACATTATAACTAGGTTTTGCATTCCAACATCACTTGTCTTTGATAATGTGACTTACTTTTCATCATTGAAACTTTATGAATTTGCATTATAAAATGGGATTGTATTAAAACACGCATCTAACTATTACCCGCAGGGAATTGTTTGGTCGAATCAATAAATAAAAATCTTATTCGCATAATCAAGAAAAACATATTCTCTGAGTAAAGGTACTGGAAAAATGCATTGACCAATCCATTATGGGTTACCGTGTAACTCCTAAGCCTTCCTTGAAGACCTTATTGTATTTTCTGGGTTATGGTAAAGAAGTTATCTTTCCCCCAAACCTATATCTCCTAGCCTTGCAACTCTCGTAAGAGTCCTAAGGTATACCTTACCTCTTGGTTCAAGGCAGGATAAACAATTTACTCAAACTTGAGGAATAAATCCTCAAATCCAAAGGGATATTTTTTGTGCATAAAAATTGTGTCAACTGTTGGTTTGATAAGAAATTCAAGGGGGAAAAGAGTTTCGATATGGGTGACCTAATACTGAAGTGGGATAAACCCCACGAAGAGAAAGGCAAACACATGAAGTTCTAACCTTTTTGGATTGGCCCTTTTACCATCGATGAAAAGCTCGATCATAATGCTTTCAAGCTGAAATATTTGGATGGGAGGATATACCCCCTTCCCATAAATGGTTGATATTTGAAACATTATTTTCAAATTTCAATAGCAGCTATGAGTTGTGCTTCCTGTGGAGTTTGTCCTTTTCCTTTATTTTCGTCAATGATAATCATATGCGTGTTATGTGTGTCATGTACGTCGTGTTTGTTACTTCGTCATTGTACATAAGTAAGACCTTTTATAAATGTGCATGGCTCAAAAGGACTTTGTAGTGGAATAAAAAGAGAAGTGTGACAACCACAACGCTTGGCTTTCTATTTGTTCTCCTTCTTTGTTTGGGAATATGTCATAGGTTGAACTAAGCATGAATGGAAAATATGATGCATTCAAAAGGAAAACCTTGAAGGAACCTATTAAAAGAGGTGCAAACTAAAAGTCCGAGGACAAGACCAACAGGATGATGTGGCACACAAATGACAACATAGACCAATGACTGGTGGGCACATGGCATATTTTGATTGGATGTTAGAGATGACATGGAGCACTGGTGACAAGCACGACAACATATTATATTAGCATAAAAAAAATTGGGGACATATGACACTCGAGGATAATGACACATGGCATGTGGCTTTGAGGTTTTTAGGTGGCCAAGTGGGCCAAAAAAAGGTGGCATGTGCATGACATGTGGCACCACTCAGACTCAGCTTGACACATGGCAGTTGGTACAAATGGATGACACAGTGACATGTACAGTCACCCTGGAAATTTAAGATGAGACAGTACGTTAGCAAGAACACGCAACCCTAGTGGTTTTATGATCATCCCATGATTGCAATGGTAGGTCCCATAGGGACACATCACCCTGGTGGTATTTTCCCGTAAGTTTCCAAGGGAAATCAAGCCCAATGTTTGGGGGTGACGAGGCATCAAGACAAGGTGGTAAATGCAGTGGCAAAGGACCATAGTACTTCATTGGTGCAAGTCATTAGAGCAGGGGGACCCCACAGGATGCACCACCCTGATGATTTTCTCATTGGTGCAAGTCATCAGAGCAGGGGGACCCCACAAGATGCATCACCCTGACAATTTTCTCATTGGTGCAGGTAGAGAGCAAGGGACCCAATGAGACATGGTGGCAAGAACACGTAATCTTGGGAGATATTGGATTAGTGTGAGTGGACCATGGAACAAGATCAAGAGGGATTGTGCAGGAGAGATGGTGGTTCTACCTTGACACATCACGTCGACGATTATACCCTTAAAGTTATCGAAGGCACTCCATTTGAAATCTCCATGGAGATAGGACTGTGACAGAGAATTTCTCATTTGTTGACATTCCATTAGGTATTGGAAGGTGAGCCCAGGAGCTAGTTTTAGAAGGTTTTATGTGTTATGAGACCTTGGGCCTTCGAGCTTACTATAACAAAAAGGCGTTGTGGGGAGTTCAGAAGGGCCTTTATGCTATATGATGAAAAGAGTTATGTGTGCATATAAAAGTAATTGAGCAATAAGGGCCAAACTTAAAGCACTGTGGGCATATCACATGAAAAAAATGGCATCTAACTTAGCACTATCTATTATATTTGGCATCTATACCATATTTGGGAGCTCTCCATAGTTAGCAAAGGTAGCTTGAATGTGTTGCTGACATTTTGGCTTAATAAAGCCTTATTTGGCGACTTTGCTAAATATTGCAGTGCACCATAGGTGTTATTGGAGTTAATGGTTATTGCAGAGAATAGAGAAACAAAGCAATAAGGACCACAACCATCAGAGTTGGTTAATGGAGCTCTTCCCATAGCAAGGGTGAGACTACCTGAGCAAAAGATCTGTACAACAAATCATGAAAGGCGAGAAGAGAAATATCAATAACTTAAGAAGGATGACTATGTGTTAAATTTCTTCTCCATGAGGAAATAGTCCTAAGAGTACTATGATCAAACCACAACACATAGAGCCATTCTGATGTACAACTCGAGTATTGTGTGCCTTAAAGATAAGAATGGAGAGTCATACTGATAAAATAGGAATAATTTGAAGGAGGAACTCCTTGAATGTGTAGGTTGACTAAGATTCAATTCTCAGCACGGCAAAACACTTCAAATCTCGTTCTCTGATTTAATTCACTTGAAATGACTAAGAAATTGGACATATCAGTAGGATAGTAAGCCATATTGTAATACACTCAAGAATTTTATTGCATAAAAGTTCCAACATCAATCCTTGTGCAGAAAAGGAACAAAACCATGGATTACAGCAATGTAATGTCAGTAGGAATGCAACATAATTGAGTTGGAGCAATCTGTGTGAGAGATAGCTACTAAGAAAGGATGAGAGATCCTATGCAATAGAAAATGTCATGAGTTGGTATGAAGAATGTCTGAGGGCCAAGAGAAGAGAATTTATTGTAGATTGGGAAGAGTGAGCAAAGGACAAAGTGCAGTTGGGTTGTGTAAAAGAGTATTCTACTAAGGAGAGCAGAGGGTCAATAGTTGGCTAGACAAGAGCTTAAACTAGGATCAATGAGAGCCAATAATAGAGAGTATTAATTCCTAATGGATTGTGGGTTGGAGCCTCCAAAAAAATGAGTTGTTCCTTCCATCTTAAGTGGATGTATGAAGGAGATCTTGGAGGTCGATGCCTCCTACGAGTGGGCGCTTTCCTCAATCCATGACTTTGGTGCTCCTGGTAAACTGGTCAAGTGCCTATAGAAGAAGGGAGTTGATGCTAGCAAACAATCTAAGGGAGTTAGCGCTTCCTGTGAGTGGGTTATCACAAAGACATATGATGTAAATAGAGTTGAGCTCATATTTCACATTATAATAACCAAAGATTGATGGTTTTCTCCCTTTTGGGTTTCCATGTTAAATCCTATGTGTTTATATGTGTATGTTTATCATAATGTTGGTGAGTAAGTTCATGTGTTGAGTTGATTTTTTATTTTTTTTACATAACATGATCATGGGTGCTCACATGGATAGTTTCCAAGTAAAAGCTAATACATATTGGAATTAAAAGTAAAAATAAATTAGCCTCAATACTGATCCTCCCCACCACCTCCCCCCCTACCCCAAAGTATTAACATTGTTTCCAACATTTTAAAAACATAGTTAAGTTAGATATTAAATTGGTGTATGAGATCTTTTTATTATTAGATGAGGGACTATATTTTATATAATGACTTGACAACTAAATTTTATGGAAGTATACATTATCTATCCTTGGATTTGAATTTGAATTAAAAGAGGTTAATCAATTTAGATGAAGATTTAATCCAATAATTAATAGAAAAAATATAAAGTTAAATTGGCTTAGATAGTGGATGACATGGAAGGGCCATATGACCCTCATGTTGATCAAGCATTATCCTAAAGTGGCATGTGGACGTGGGGTGCCAAGTGAAAAATATAGGGACATGTTGGTTGTGAGGGCCATAACTTTGTGTTGTAAGCTCAGATTAAGATGAAATTTATATTGTCACAAAACTCTTAATAGATAGATGACAATGATGGCCTCAAAAAAGGAGTTTAGATTGAGTAAAAACAAAAAAAAAAACAAAAAAATTATTAATCCTCGTCTCCATCAGATAAATTCAAAAATTAAATGTGTTATAGTAAAAACCAACCACGAAACCAATAAAAATTCTACCACTTAACATTTAAATCAATGTTTAATAAATATAAACTCATACTAATTTAAATTTTAACACATTTAAAAACCTTCTTGGTTTATTAGGGCATTGCATCTCTTATACTTGTACTCTTGTTATTACAGTGGCCTCCATACTCTAAATCATTACCAACCTTAATACTAGGGTTGAAACTCTTTATTAACCTTGCTACTAGGGTTGAAAAAATCTATTTTTTATTTCAAGAGAAAGGCTAACAGTGTCTTTATTAATGACTTTCAACATTGCATCTATTTTTGGAAATAATCTAAGCGTCATTTTTTTTCCTTCTAAATTTTAGGGCATATATCTTAATAGTGGGCTATTATAAACATTACAGTGCCACTTTTTAAAATTATTAATAAAGGCATCGCTAGAACCATTGCTTAGCCACTTTGAGTGCTACCTACTTTCAACATCATTTTTTATTCCTTTCTAAGTTGAAGTATTTATTTATTTGGTTGAAATTTCTCCTATTGTTTTTCTCAAGGTTTATAGTTGTTTAATGTTTGTTAAAGTTACATTTAAATAGTTGTTTAATGTTTGTTATAGTTACATTTAAATAGTTGTTTAATGTTTGTTAAAGTTATACATGCAGGAAGAGATATGTATTTGGTTGGCAACTTCCAAATACACATATGAGTCTGCATTCCTGCGGTTGTAACCAAAATTTCCCTATGACAATCTTGTGGTTGGAAACCAAAACCCTAAACACATATGTGAGCTTCGAACGTTGTAATTTCAAACTTGTACGAACCAATCTCCATGACCCAGCCTCAAACCTGTGCAAACCAATCAATTAAGAATACAAATGAGTTTGAGGTCACTTGTATTTATAGGTTTCCAAGGGTGACCATTTTCCTGTTAGGAATGCCTTGTCCTTTTGTGCACATGTGGGATTTTCCTCAAAAATACACTTTCCCTTATCTAAATTGAGTGCTTAAATAGTCAAAATTGGTCCTCTCATAATGAGAAGTCTAGTCTAATAACTGGAATTTGTCGTTGTGCTACCAAAAATTAACAGAAAACGAAAGTAGGATAAAAAAGAAATTAAAAGTTAATGCTCTTGTCACAACTTAATCTACCAAGATATGGAAGAAAAAGGAGGAAAATGTGTCCATGGGGAGTATATCCTTAGTTTCTATTCATTGAAAGAAGAAAATGGCTTCAAGTGAAGCCAAAATAAGTTATGTGCAAGCATAAAAAATTTCATACGTAGAGATGCATATAAATGATGGAGGTAAGACTAATTCCCCTTGCTAGCTTAAAAAATGAGTTCGTTTAATTCAAATGTATCAACATTGCAAGAGAGAGGAAAGTGCAACCAACAATGATCCATGGGGAGTACACAATAATACTTTATGTTGTGAGAAGAAGAGTTGTAGAAAAATTGTGGAGTAATAAGAGGCCCAAAGTTAAATCAGGTCCATAAGATCAGTCCCCAAGCATAAGCAAGAAGGAAGATGCAATATATGAGAGAAAAGAGGAGAATGTTGGCTCGGAGGGAGCTTATTTATTAGCAAAGCAAGGAATCATTCATTTGGTCTTAGGAAATAAAAGTTTTGCATCTTATATGAAGTACCCTTATTTCATTTAAGTAGAAAATTTGATTATGCCTAGAAATCTTGAGTTCATGAAAACAAGTGGTTTTCTCTACATGTTCCTTGGTTATCATTTGGGATCGTTATGTCAAGTGGTATTATTGGTTTAGTTGGAGTGACCTTGTGTTTTTTGGACATCTTTTTCTGAGAAGAAGTCATGGGATTTTCCCTGGGGCATTATCCAATGAATATCAATTTATTGGTAATATTGGTGTTATTCAAGCAGTAGTCCCCACCTATAGAAGCATGATCTCAAGGGGAGGCGTTCATTGATTAATATGCTCAAGAGGCGTTATCATAGCCGTTTAAGTAGTAACCATAGTGAACAAACATCGGAATTCACCACTAACAAATGGTATTTGTAGCAACACCACTATCACTTGTAGCGTGGATTGGTATAAAGATGCATTAGCAGAGAGATTTTTCAGCCACAAGAAAAAGAGAGAACCAACAACCATAAAGTGTCTAAAACTGGATGAACATTCAAAGAGTAGATAGTATATCCAGTGCTCTAGAGAAGAGCAGCGACTACAATAAGACACAAGGAAAATTGTTCTTAATAGCAAGGATTGTGTTCCCTTGACATTGATTTCATAAAGGGATATTTGTCCTCCTTGTATAAATAAAAGGGAAATCAAATATCTGGAGAATTGTTTAGTAATTCTTGGTTTTGCATGTGTCTTTTCCCATGTTGTTTGTAGTTGATATTGGATGGAATACCTCATAGTGTCCACATCAGAAGATATACTCTCCCTTGAAAGGAGATGAATGAGCAAAAAATAAATGGAAGGGGGAGAGAAAGCATATTGTAACCCTTTGACATTCATGTTAAAGGGGGAGAGAAAGTTGTTGGTGGCCCAAGCAGGGGAGAGAAAGCTCAATGAAAACCATTGATAGAAGACCATCATCTAGAAAGGAAGAATGAATCATTGTGTTGGTTGGGTGTAGCATGAGGTGTAGCATGAGGTGTGGTCATCAATGTGGAGTAATGATGTGTTGCCATGATCAATGCCAAAGGGGGAAATTGTTGGACAATTGGCATTGTTAATATGGTAGTTGACATCAATTTGTTGGCATTGACGACAATTTAATGCATTTGTGTTATTAGCATTAATGAGGTGTGTTGCATGTTCAGTTGGAGTTGGAGCCTTGGCCAAAACTAGAGGGAGAGTTATATTTTTGAAGGCATGTTTGCCTTAGGATACTAGCCTAGAATCTCTTGCAAATGGTGCAATTATATAGTGCTTAAAAAGGGCTTTCCAACGATATGTTGAAGTCTAAAAAAGGCTTCCTAGGTTAAAATTCATTACCAGTCAAAGTTTTCAGTCCAAAAGGGTCAAAAGTTTAGGCCAAGCTTGGTGATAGTTTTTGGTGGTCTCCAAAATTGATGGCAGTTTGGAGTTTCCCCAAAGGTGACGAATAGGCCTCGCAACATTGTCAGCATACAAGTGGTGTAGAGTCAGACCAATCAAAAGCTTAGGAGGTATATTGTGGGTCCCATCCGGGAAATGTAACCTTGACGATTCAATTTCGACAGTTTTTAAAGGAGGCACAAACTAAAAGTCCGGGGACAAGACCAACAGGATGATGTGGCATGCAAATGACAACATAAACCAATGATTGGTGGGAAATGGAGCTTTCTAATTGGATGTTAGATATTAAAAGGAGCATTGGTGGCAGCCATGGTAGTATATGACATTAACATCTAAAAGTCCTGGGACACATGGCGCTCTAAGATGATGACACATGGCATGTGTCTTTGAGGTTTTCAGGTGGCCAAGTGGGTGGAAATTGGTACAAATGGCTGATGCAGTGGCATATATAGTCACACTAGAAATTTTAGATAAAGTACCTTAGCAAGGACACACAACCCCAATGGTTTTTTGAATGGCCCATGATTGCAGTGGTGGGTCCCACAGGGACACTTCACCCTGGTGGTATTTTCCCACAAGTTTCCAAGGGGACTCAACCCCAAAGTTTGGGGGTGACAAGGCATTGGGACAAGGTGGCAAGTGCAGTGGCAGAGGACCGTATAAATTCATTGGTGCAAATCATCAGAGCAGGGGACTCCATAGGATGCATCACCCCAATGATTTTCTCATTGGTGCAGGAAAAGAGTAAGGGACCCAACGGGACATGGTGGAAAGGACACATAATCTTGGGAAGTATTAGATTGACATGAGTAGACCATGGAACAAGATCAAGAGGGATTGTGCAGGATAGATGGTGGTTCCACTTTGAAACATCACGTCGACGGTTATACCCTGGAATTTATTGAAGGTGCTCCACTTGAAATCTCCATGGAGACAGGACTGAGACAAAGAATTTTTGGTTTGTTAACAATCCATTAGGTATTGGAAGGAAAGCCTAGGAACCAATTTTTGAAGGTTTTATGTGTTATGAGACCTTGGGCCTTCGGGCTTACTGCAAAAAAAGGAGTTGTGGGGAGTTCAAAAGAGCCTTTAGGCTATATGATGAAAAGTGTTATGTAAAAGGAGTTGTGGGGAGTTCAAAAGAGCCTTTAGGCTATATGATGAAAAGTGCTTTGTGTGCATATAAAAGGACATAAGCAACAAGGGCCTAACTTAAATCAATGTGGGCATATCACATGAAAAAATCAACATCCAATTTAGCACTATCTATTATATTTTGCATCTATGCCATATTTGGGAGGTCTCTATAGTTAGCAAAGGTAGATTGAATGGGTCGGCGACATTTTGGTTTAAGAAAGCCTTATTTGATGACTTTGCTAAATATGGCAGTGCACGATAGGTGTTATTGGAGTTAATGGTGATTGTAGAGAATAGGGAAACAAAGTAGCGAGGACCACAAACATCAGAGTTGGTTAATGGAGCTCTTCCCATAGAAAGGGTGAGACTACCTTAGCACAAGATCTATACAACAAATCAGCTATAAGCAAGAAGAGCAATCAATAACCTAAGAAGGTTGATTGTGTGTTCCATTTCTTCTCCATGAGGAAATAGTCCTGAGAGTATTATTATCAGACCACAACACATATAGCCATTATGATGTACAACTTGAGTATTATGTGCCTTAAAGAGTAGCAATGGAGAGTCATACTGATAAAATAGGAAGAATATAAATGAGGAACTCCTTGAGTGTGCAGGTTGACTAAGATTCAATTCTCAACATGGCGAAACACTCCAAATCCCATTCTCTGATTTAATTCACTTGCAATGACTAAGAAATTAGAAAGATCAATAGAATGGTGAGCCATGTTGTAGTACACTCAAGCATTGTAATGTGAAAAAGTTCCAACATAGATCCTTATGTAGAAAAGGAAAAAAACCATGGATTGCAACAATGTAATGTTAGTAGGAATGCAACAGAATTGAGTTGGAGAGCTCTGTGTGAGAGATAACTACTGAGAAAGGATGAGAGAGCTTGTGGAATAGCCAATGTAGTGAGTTGGTATGAAGAGTGTTTGAGGGCCAAGAGAAAAGAATTTATTGTAGAGTGGGAAGAGTGAGCAAATGAAAAAGCACAGTTGGGCTGTGTAAAAGAGTATGTTGCTAAGGAGAGTAGAGGATCAAGAGTTTTCCAATATAGGAGCTTAAACCAGGCTCAATGAGAGCCAATAACAAAGAGTATTAATTCCTAATGGATTATGGGTTGGAGCCTACAAAACAAGGAGTTGGTGCTTCCATCTTAGTGGATGTATGAAGGAGAGCTTGGAGGTCGGTGCCTCCTGCGAGTGGTTGCTTGCATAAATCCATGAATTTGGTGCTTCTGGTAAACTAATCAAGTTCCTATAGAAGAAGGGATTTGGTGCTAGCAAACAATCTAAGGGAGTTTGGGCTTCCTGTGAGTGGACGCTCACAAAGGCATATGATGTAAATAGAGTAAGAGCTCATATTTTGCATCATAATAACAAAATATTGGTGGTTTTTCCCTTTTGGGTTTCCATGTTAAATCCTCTGTATTTATATGTGTATGTTTCTCATGGTGTTGGTGTGTATGTTCATGTGTTGAGTTGATTTGTTGTTTACATAACATGCTCATGGTTGCTCACATGGATAGTTTCCGAGTAAAAATAAATATATATTGGAATTAAAATTAAAACTAAATTAGCCTTAATACTAATTCAACCCCTCCTTCCCCCACCCTCCTAGTATTAACATTGCTTCCAACATTTTAAAAATATAGTTAAGTCAGATATATTTTTGGTGTACGAGATCTTTTTATTTATTAGATGAGGGACTCTCTTTTATATAATGAATTGACATCTAAATTTTATGGAAATATAAATTCTCTAACCTTGGATTTGAATTTGAATTAAAAGAGGTTAATCAATTTAGTTGAAGAGTTAGTGTAATAATTAATAGAAAAAATATAAAGTTAAACCGACTTAGATAGTGGATGACATGGTAGGGCCATATGACCCTGTTGATCAAGCATTATCCTAAAATGACACGTGGACCTGGGGTGCCAAGTGAAAAATTTAGGGACATGTTGATTATGAGAGCCATAACTTTGTGTTGTAAGCTCAGATTAAAATGAAATTTATATTGTCACAAAACTGTTAATAGATAGATGACAATGATAGCCTCAAAAAAATAATTTAGATTGAATAAACAAACAAAAAATTTAATAACCCTCATCTCCAAGACCACTAATGTCGCCATTACAATTACTGGTTACAATTAGTGGCAGAAGAGCAAGTGATAAATAATTATATAAGAAGAAACGAAGATTCAGAGGATGATGCTGTGGGTAGGGTAGCATCTGGGTTTGAGATTTTCAACTGCGCGCTCGCCCTACGGTTTTTATTGTTTCTTCTATGGGCGGGCAGGTGAGTGGATTCGAACGCGGGACCTCCGACCGGCCACAATGAGTGGAAACGTTCGCGAGAATTGTAGGATGTGCACATTTTTCATTGTTGGGTCTATGGGCGAGCAGGTGGGTGGTTTCGGGCACTTTGTGATTCACAACCAACTGGCTTGTTCTAATTATAAGAGTTGGACTTGGTCGGGGAGGGAGGAGGAATAATAGGAAAGTTATTAAAATGTTTAATTAAAAAATTAGTAATTATTTTCATTGAAAACTAGTGTAGCACTTTTATAATTTTATGTGTTGTATTAATAAATTAAATTTGGGAAAAAAATGATATCTAGAAATAACTAAATTAGTTTTTTATCTTTTCTTTTGAAGAGAAAATTTGTGTTAGTACTAATGGGTTAATGATAGTGTGTAAATCAGAGTATTTAGAAAAATAAATGAATTAGCTCTTTTTTTTGGGTGAGATTTTAAAGCGTAAGCTTTTTATAAATAATTAAGGGTATATGTTATTAAAAAACAAGTGTCACAATCATGGGGTATATTGCGTTAGAGAATATGTGTCACAATTTTAGTTTATATTTTATTTAGACATTGTGTTGGCTATTCTCTAAGTATGTAGCATTGATGCGTCTTTTAATGAGGATGTGACCAATTCGATTTTATTTTTATTTGGCTAATGTTTTGATTAATTTATATTGTAGTGGAAATTTTTCTTTTAATCCAAAAGCTAACTCACAACATGATTATTTATCATATTACAAAACTTTTTCATAAATCTTATTGTGTTAAGAGGAACATTTTACAACTCAATATGAGGGTGATGTGTGATTTGTCAATGCTTAACATGGAGTTGACATGTGTCCCTTTTAAAATAAAAATAAAATATTCTCTAAATAAAAATATAAAGGCGGATAGAATAAAAAATAATAATGAATAGACATGTTTGGATAGTTTTAATTATTTCATGATTCTCCCTCCGTTATCGATATTACAACCCAGTACCAAGGGGATGTAAAAATCCTCGACTCTCACTCTCAACCATAAATAAAATATTTTGATATTCATATGAAGTAACATAATTGTATATCAAATTTATACATTAATAAATAAATAAAACTTATATTTTCTGTTTGAATGTTAAAATATATAATTTTTATACTTTTTAAAAATATTTCAATACAAAACTTAAATAGGTTATTTGAATATCAATACCAATCAATTTATTTTAATATAAATTCCATATATGTGCATCATACACAACTATCCCAACATGCCTATTACCACTATTTACTTTATAAATAAAATAGGGTACAAAATCTTATTGACAACAACACTTGTCATGGTACACAAATGGGAACATGGAAACACATGTCTTCGTGTCTATTAGCAGGCCTTGATATATCCATGTGATAAAACAAGAGATGCATGTAGGGTTCAAGGCTTAAGCCTCCCTTAGGTTTATGCTTTCCATATAACATGGTCATTTACATGGGAACTTGAACTTTGAAGTTTGCCTTCTTATTAAATTCCCCAATGATCCTCACATATTTTGTTCAACTTTATAACAATCATTTCCTTACACAAACACTTCACACTACATTTCTTACCTACCATGCATAGGGCATGTCATACTAAATCATCAAAGTGGCAGTTTACATTATAGCATATATTGACCCTCGACGAGACTTGTAAACTCAGTGACACTTAACCCTACCCCTATTGAATTAGTCATAGAGTGATACCTAACATAACTAGTATTATCATTCACATAACATACCTTTAACATGGACCCAATTATGGAAGCTAGTACAACTACTGCTCTGTACATTTTGAATAGAGAAATTTCATGTCGACCCTAAAAATAGAGCATGATAAACCCCTATGCATTGATCACAATTATAGTGTTGTAATGAAACACATGCATACTCCAGCAATTATATGCAATGGAGGTAACTATGAAGAGTGTTGTCACCAGATCAACAAGGCATTTGAAATTCTTCAAATAAAATGATAAAAGGGCAACCAATATAGAACATGGATGTCTACAACCAACACATAGTTGAGTGTTTGATGGTATAAAGTAAGCTACGGGATACCAATAATACACACATCTTCCCTTGAACCCTTTTTACACTAAAATCCACTACCAATGAAATTGATATGACTTGCTCAGTTATCTCTTCTAAAACTAAAAAATGGATTTCAATATAGATACCTTTATTATGAATTTGAAAGCATATAAACATAAGAATTAAAGTTTTACATATACTAGACTCTACCAACCAAGTAAAATTTGATCAACCATAAGTCGAGAGAGACCCTTTTAACACTTATGTCTATAACACCTTTCTACCATTATCATCATATGTATTATTAGGAAGATTTGTGAATATCTGGTGTATGAACATTAGGCCTGAAATTAAGGGTTTGATCAACAAGGATTTGGCTCTAATATATTCTCCTTAGCTTGTTATACCACGATTATCTTGGATTATCAGGAAAATTAGTGGTTTGAGTGCATAGGGATATGAGTTAAGCCTCTCAAGTACACAAGTTGGTAGGTTACTCACCCAATGCTTAATTACATCACACTATAATATTTAGGTAGTTAGGCATGTAGCGATATGAATATGGTGGAGCTAAATTTACTGTCTTGGGAGGTGTCGTGTGTGTCCTCCAACTACAAGAATTAAAACTCTACAAGAAATATATCAAAAGAGACCATGCATCGACTGCACTCACTCCAAGTTATGGTGAACCTATGGAGTGTTATGTTGATAGAATGTTGGATATTCAATTAAGCTATTATGTAAATGTAAGAGAAGAATATCGAGAAAATTATGCAAATCCAACTGCATCTTGGTTTCCTTTTACTCCTAGTATTTCATCATGTTTTTGACCATTCTACAACAACTACTTGGAAACCTTGGATATTGGCACTGTAATCTAAGTCAATAATTTTAAGGCTCCTTAAAAACCTTACTTTCCATGAGGCTTATATTATTTGCCTCATCATTCATGTTTGTACTAGTGCTCGACAGAACGAATGTCATTGGCTATAGTGAAAATATGTTTGTTTTGTTTCTCGTCTCCCATGCATCTCATCCAAATACCAAAACAAAAGTCTAATTAATCTCTTGTAGAGATCAAAGAAAAAAATATTGGACATAGCTACATTTTTCTTTCCTCAATAATCAGAAACATTTTTGCTATGGAAAATTTACCTCTCCCATCTAACATTGATACTATCCATTGCAGGATTCACACTAATAATAATTATTTTCTAATTTAAGACCTTATATTTTCAACAAGCAATGTTGAATATACATGAGGTGGAATAAGAAATATTCCCACAACATGGTTTTCAGTCGGAATGCACATGATGAAGAAGCAGATGGGAAGAACAACATATTACTAATCTAAATAAAGTATATAGAGAATACAGCTCCCCACTTGTTGTGTAACCACATGTTTATTCATCTCATCTATGTATACCCCACTTTTAGTGCAGGCATAAAGCCTTTGGTCTCATCACACTATATATGTATCAAAAAGATAAAAGTTAATGCTTCATTTGTAGATCAAATTCTCCAATTATTATAACAAGAAAATATGCTCTATATAGTAAATCCTTATCAAATCACAATCGATAACCAAAGATTTTATGAAATTTTGTGACCCTTTGAAATAACACCCAAGTAGATGAATATTGTTTCCAATGACAATAATAAGGGGCTCATGAACCCATACAAGCATCATAATCGTGAATAGTATTCATAGTCACACTTAATGTTGAAGATAGAAACACTAAGATATGTAATCATCGATATTATGTTATGCAATCATATACATTTTTATCAACAGTATAAGTAACATCATACCATGAGAATTTCCAACAATATAAGAAGACATGTCTCATAGATTCAAATTGGAATGTAAAAAAATTCAGGAATACAAATATGAGAACCATTACTCACAAAAATTTGTGTTAGGTAGTTATCTCAAAATAAGACTGGGATTCATGAACTACAACTCTCCGCCCAACCATATATTGGAACTGTGGCTTTTATTGTAGCGTATTCACCCCCGAGCCAGACTCCAGAGCATGGGGAGGTTTGATAAAGATTGAATCTAATCACTACTAGCTTAATTAGGGACTTCAAAGGACCAACCACCTCCACCCTCAATAAATACAAGGGGACCTAGACACCTATGTCTCCACCCCTAGTCATGCATAAGTGGACCTAGAGATGTATGTCTTCACCCTTAATCATGCACAGGAGGATCCAAAGGCCTATGTCTCCACCCTTAACGAAACACTAGAGAGCTCATAGGCTTCACCTCCACCCTAAAATCATATAAACCCAGTGGTTCCACCCAATGAAGGGAATCTAGAAATCACTGTTGAAACCAGAAGAACAAACAAAAGAGACTTTGGAACTTCCCTTACCAAGAATCCAAGGAACAATCTCTATCTTGGTTGTCAAGGGGATCCAGAGAGGCCTTCTCCACCCTCCATCCAATAGGGATTCCATTGATCATTGTCCTCACCTTAGGGAAATTCTTCCAGTACTCCTATTGCTCAACCAAACTGATTTTATCCTCTATGTGCTATGAAAATGTAGGCTCCCTTTTGTGTAAAATTTCCTTTAACTCTCATTAGACTAGGGGTGTGCACAATTTTTTTGTAGTATGTTATATGAAATTCATATGTCACTATGATATATTGGTTTCACCTCACACGCACCATCATAACTCCCTGTGTCTATCTTATCCTTAAAGCACTTGTGTTATTCACCCTCTTAGACCTGTGTTGTTACACACTCTTACACCAACGTTGTTGTACTTGAGCTAATTTTCATGTATCCTTAGCAAGAATGCAATGGATCCTTCCTATACATTATTCACATTTCTCCTTTCACCCTTGTAGCTCCTTAAATTCACCTTTAACGTACTCTACCCATCTTCCTTCTTGTATGTTGTTACACCTATCCCATGTAGTCCTCATGTGACTATGTGAATTCCTCTACCCCAACATTTTCCTCTACGTACTTGTTCAGTTCTCTCTCTTCCTATGTATTCTTCATGTAGTTGTTCCCTCTTGCTTTGTTGCTTGTCCTCTATACAAATGTTGAGTTCTCTCTTTGCCTACATATTCTTCATGTAGTTTTTCCCTCTTCCTTTGTTGCTTGTCCTATGCGTATTTGGTCCACGGGGGCTTCACCGGGGGAAAAATATCATACCACGTGCATTCATATTGGGGGATATATATTGAGGAAAAAATGAAATAATATATTGAGCATACAATAGGGGGTAACGGGTTTTTATATGTTGTGTATAAAAAAATGAAGCTCAAAGTTAATGAAAAAATATAAAGGGGTGCAAAAAATTTTAATGAAAAATTGAATACCTACAATATTTAGTGAAAGTAGGGGTCTTTTAAATTGGGAACGTGTATTGGGTTTGTACTAGTAGGGGGTCAAATAAAGTGATTTTTAGAGGTATTTTCCAATATGTAGTCAAATTAAGAGTATTTTTTAGTATGTCACGAACACATGTGCTAAGTTATAGGTTCATTGAGTGAAGCCCCTATGATTTGGTCCCCCCTTCCTCCTGTGTTAATGTTTTTTCCTTTTCCTTGCGAAAACAAACCTCTTCGCATTGTCACCTTCAATTTGTTTGCTGTCTTCCCACCAGAATATTGTAGACCAATCACCTTCATGCCACCTAATTCCTTGTTCCCACCCCCCCTTTTTTTGTTAGTCTCTTGTTGCAGTGGGTGGCCAACTCACCCCTACATGCCTCCAGCCGCCAATGGGTCCCCCCCTGAATGGACACATCACCATTAATTGGTTGTTTCACACATATAATCCTCCCTGGATATGAAAATACCATAAAATTTCCAAACCAATAATCCTCCTCAACTTTGGAATACGTGTCCCTTGATCGATCAACCCATTTTTTTTAGTCAAATAATTGAATTGTTCAAAATAGTGCATAAGAAACCAAGGGTTGGCACAAATTTCATGCACCAAAAATATAGACAACCACAAACTTTATGTCATGGGGACATACCTTTACCAATTGCACCCAATAGTTATCCCATATCACCATATCATGGGTTGCACCTTTAATTGGCTGCACCCACTCCAACTTGACTTGCTATATAGTATGGACCACACCTTTAAATAGATAAACCCAAATCTCTCTTGGTTCATCCCACACACGAGTCACCAATAATAAATGCTCAATGTCTCACTCTTCTTTGCCGCTTGTCTGTCTTTTCCATTTTATGTCAATAACCAATGCAATAATCTATGTTGTATGAGTGCAAATAACCGAACTCATTCGATCACCAAAAATCAATCCTCTAGGAATAAAAACAAACTCACCCAAGTTGGTCGTGCCATGCAATATTCCAGGTTCCCATGCTACAATCCCCAAATTTCCAATCAAACACCAAACTACAAGTTTCAAACATACTTTAGATGAATTCCCCATTTATAGTGATGATGTCACCGCACTCTCGATCTCAATCATGGACAAGGCATGCATGTTTATCACATTTAGGGTATGACATGCTTCCCCACTAAAATTCATTCCCATCCCCAACAACATTCCAACTAGTAAACTCATGTTACCAACTGAAGACCAATTGGAAAAATGAAGTGTTATACCATGGATCCCCCACTACCTATCGTCCACATGTAAACACCCCTTACATGTCTCCATTTCTTGGATACCCCTATATTGTAATGTCCCTTTAAGAGGAGGAGAGTCAAGGAAAGGTGACAGGGTCGGATTGCTTAGGGATGTAAAAAATTGATAGAAATTGCAGCTACTCAAGATTTCAAACTGAAAACAAGAGACACAAATGCTACTCTTCTAATATGTGGAATTGTAATCACAATTTAGAACAACATGCATAGACATGAAGAAAGAAAAACCACAAGTAAACAGTGATTTCTAGAGGAACCCAATTGGGAAAAACCCATCAAGCCTCTTTGCATTAATTAGTTGAATAGAGAAACTATTTCAATTGATTTCTACAGCTCTTAGCACAATCTGTGAAAGTAAAATTGTTCGCTCTACTAAATGAGAACTTTTGACCAACACTTAGCCAATTTATACCTCCTTCAACCTCCTATTTCCTTGCACAAATATCAGCTAATTCAAGCTACTAAATAATAGGGAAATCCCCATTTCCTTGCGCAATTCCCATGGAATTGATCTCCTGACTCCATGCAACAACTATACACTCAACTAGTATACAACTCATGTTACACTAGCCTTTGTCTCCTCCACTCTAGATGAGAAATTCGAATTCCATGCATGCATGAGCTATTTTGGGTAGCCCCAAGAGTTAGCTCAACCGGTCAAAATCAATACCTCGCCAATTGGGAGGTCACAGGGTCAATTCCCGAAAGCTCTTTGGGTCAGGTCTAGATATAGGTCGAGGGGTGTGATCCCCTTTGGGGTTGATCTACCTAGTTCTTACCATGGACGTAGTGATTACCCAGTGACCATGGGTATCTGTGAACCACACGTGAAAAAAAATGAGATATTTTGGGCTGATTGATTAGATAACTAACATATCTCTGAGTTAGATTGTTTTCTCATTGCTCAACTGGCCTTCAAATGACTCTATTAATTGTTAAAGGTCAGTTAATTAAGTACAATTGAAAAGAAGTTAACTAGATTGCTATATTTTAGCAATCAACACATACATGACTGAACTCCAAGCCCACTGACTCAAATTTAATAATCTAACTGAGTTACAAGAGCCATGTCACACTAGATAATTGCTTCCAAGTTGTCTTGTTGATGTGGAAATTCGATTTACTAAATTTGACTAAGGCTAAATTCAAATTGAGCCTTTCTTGCTACACTTTCTAACACTCCCTCTTAGCAAGAAAGGGATTTTGAATCGCCCCTATCCAATAGCTATGGAATGTACTGTAGCACTACCTCTCATTGTTTTTGTTTCTACTACAACAACTACAACTGAGAAGCATCCCAAAAAAAACTGAGTTAACTGTGTCTCTACAACTATCTACTGGGAAAATTGCACTGATGTTGATTTTACATTGTGCCTTCTGCACTATTATCAACGTTACTATGTGTTCCTCAGCATATGAATGCACCAAATAACATTGATCCTTCTGCTACTGAATACTTGTGGGTCCTTGTAGAAAGGTAATGATCCATGAGGAGGAACCTTAATGGACCCTACCCAAATCTCTGTAACTTTGGGGCTAAGGCTCTACATCACTCGACCTCGCCCCTGGAGGTATAGCTGCATGCATGGTGAAATATAACTTTATATTGTAAGGTTTTTTTACTCTAACTCCAATCTGTTTCACTTTCTCAATAACTACATGTCTTAGAAAGGCTTTCCCCTTACTGAAAACAACATCATAGCCTGTATCCTCCAATACTACTACAATGATCAAGTTCTTCTTCCGCCTAGGTACAAGCATCACATATTTGAGGTGAATATGGGAGTCTGAATCCCTATTAAAGGTTACAGTACCAATTATTGTAGCATTGTACCTCCCATAATCCTCAAGTTTTATATACATCTAGAGATCCTTCGAGTCCTCCAGGCTACTAAAAAATTCCTTGTTTCCTATCATATGGCAAGAGGCACCAGAATATAGGTACCAATCACTCCCTCTTACTGTGCTTGCAAATCAAGTAAGGAGGGTGAAATCTAGCTCTGATTGAGATGCGAAGGCATCTCCTCTAGCTTCTGTTGTAAGCACCTTGCTGGATTTCGTGTGCAAACACTTGGTAGCATAGTGCCTGTATTCATGGCAATGAAAACATTTTATCTTTCTTAGGTCCTTCTTCTTGGCATTGTTTTAGCTAGACTTAGCCTCAACTTGGGCCTTCTTTCCCTTGGCCTTCATTCTTTTTCCAACTAGAGCAATGTCCTCTTCCTGTTCTTTGGATGTTACTCCATCTCTGGTATTTCTTCTGATCTCTTCCTATACCAAATCAAACCACAACCTTTCCCAATTTGGTAATTTTTCCCTTCCATTCATAGAGTCCTGGTAGTTGTGCCAGGATTTTGGAAGGCCTAGAAGAGATAGGCTCACCAGATCATCTTTTGTAACATTCACCCCACCCCCTCCAATCCCATCTCGAACTTGAGTGAATTTGTAGAGATATTGTGGAATGTTATCATTTTTATGCATCCTAATGTTTCGAAGTTTGTCTTTCAGGGCCAATTTTTTGTGGTCACCACTATTTTTGAATAGCTTAGTCAGTGTTTTCCACATAGCATATCGTGTTTCTTTTCCATATAAATTTGAGACCACATGGTCTCTCACACCTTCCATAATAATTCTCTTGGCCTTTGCAACATCCTTCTTCCATTGGACTAATTGTTGTGCATCAGACTGTTGGGGCTTCACAATGTCCATTTTAACATATTCTGACACACCATTATCATCAAGAACTACTTCCATTCAGTCCTTCCAAGTTATGAAATTTGAGCTACCCTCCAAGGCATACTCCAATCTCAGTATGCTAAAAAAACATTCTCCTAAATCTGAAGAGAAACTGCTACATTGAAGCTGCAAATTTGTAATTTCCTAGGGACAAATTGGAAATATTGATTCTAGTGTGATTTTAGGGCTTCAATACCATGTATAAATCTGATAGCAATTGCAACTACTCAATATTTCAAATTGAAAACAAGAGACACAAATTCTACTCTGTTAATCTATAGAATTGTAATCAAAATTCAGAACAATATGCATAGACATGCAACAAGAAAAACGACAAATACATAGTGATTTATAGGGGAAACCAACTGGGAAAAACCCCTCAAGCCTCTTTTTATTAATAAATTGAATAAATAAACTATTGCAATCGTTTTCTCCAACTCTGAGCACAACCTGCAAAAGTAAAATTTTTCTCTCTACTGAATGATAACTTCTGACCAACACTTAGCCAATTTCTGCCTCCTTTAGCCTCCTATTTCCATGCACAAATATGAGCTAATTTAAACTCTCAAACAATAGGGAAGTTCCTATTTCCTTATTCAATTCCCAATGAATTTATCTCCTAACTCCATGCAATAACTAATACACTCAACTAGTATACAATTCATGTTACACTAGCCTTTGTCTCCTTCACTTCAACTGAGCAATTTTTTTTTTTTTTTGTAAGCTGAGGTGGTACTCTTTCTATTTCTATATAGAAAATAAAACCTTACATAGTATCAAAAACATTGTAAACTCGCCCACATGGGGAAACCGAGTATTTAAGCCATCTATAGTTTTTAATGGCCGACCAAAAATAAAAGGTCCAAAGTCTGATAATCCTAGCAAGATAAACAAGACAGTCTTGAGATCTGCTAATTCTACTAGTCTGCAAGAAATAAACTTCTCTATCTAAAACATGCAAAAAACTATAATTGGTAAGACTATGAGCTTTCCTGAACATATCTCTTTTCAAACATCGTCCATTGCTGGTGGCTGATTTGCTCCTTTATCTGCACCCTGGTGAACTCCCTTCAGCAGCTGTTGTATTTCATCTAATTTCTCCTCTTGCCTCTCCAGAGCAATGCGGATGAAACTCAATTCTCTCCGCATATCAGGGTCTCCCTGCGCAATCTCCACCATCTCCTGCGCAATCTCCACCATCTCCGTAGAAACTTGCTCTATAGCCTTTGCCAGCAGCCTTTTCATAACCCAGTAAATATGCAGAGATTGTTTAAACAGGGACATTCTTCCCCTGGTGTGGCCTGGATCATGCAACAGGAATTCCCAGTCCTCCATTTCTTCATCAGATTGGTCTTGGAGAGACTCCTCCTCCAGGTGTTGCATGATTCTTCTAACTTCTGGATTGGTGTTCTGCTGATAATCCCTCTCTGCCCGACGAACTCTCTGATTCACCGTCCTTATTGTTTTTTTGGCAGGTCCCGCGTCCTCCCTGGAGTTCTCACCTTCCTCATGCGTCTTCCTGCTCTGTCCCCGACCTCTTTTACTGCCCGAATCCAAACCGCTGTCAAGACCCCTGTCTCTTCTTCTCATGCCGTAACGCCTAACCTTCGCCGCCTGCGGAGCAGGGTGGTCGTCCTTCATCTGCTGCTGCTCCTCGTCTACTAATCCGTCCTGAGAGTAAGACCTCTTGTTCCCCTCGCCTCGGGGCGCCTCCTCCTCGGCCTCATCCTCAATCTCCCAAATCTCAGTTGGGTGGTCCTCATTCATAATTTCCTTGCCTTTCCGACTTTTATTCCTGACAATTGCATTATGCTGCTCCTCTGTCGTCCTGGTTTTCAGCCGGGTTTCCATGTTACCACCGGTTCTGCCGCAGGGAATACTCTGGTGCCAGGTAAACTCTATCCTGTATTGCTGTCTCTCAGCGGTGTTGTCCGCTCCTCTCCAAATTGGGAAACAACTAAATAACTGCTCTTCCTTCCCCGTTTGGATATATATCGGATCTCTGCCCTCAGCGTACACCTTTGAATCAAATTTGCCTTGCCGCCGATTGCTTTTCGGGGTGACGTCTCCTTTGGCCATCGTTCTTTGATTAATTTTAGCTGTCGGGAGATCTGACATGCCGCTCCACCCTCCTCTCCGATCGCGAGCATTTATTGTTTCACATTGGGGATGATCCTGTGCCGTTCTCCACACACGCCGCCAATGTACTACTCTGTACCCTGTCATCATAACGCCTCTCTGTCCAGACTGACCTGTGTTCATTACACGGGATCTCCACGCCCTCTCATCCATCCAGCTCATTGATCCCCGCATTCTCGCTCGTAGCTTGATCATGGTCTTCATTAATGATTTTTGCCAAGTCCACCCACTCCCTGCAACTGCGCATTGCTGTCCATTGGTTGTCTACCGTGCTGCCACGACCTTTGCATCCCCAATTCGCCATGAAATCGGCCGCGCGATTCCCTTTCCTTCTGACGTGATTTATTAGTTTGTATTCAATCCTTTTCAATAAATCCGCTATCTCCTGGACAATTCCAGCCGTTCGCCAGCTGCTTGTGATCTTCTCCCAGTCTCTTCCATTGCTGAGCTTCTTCAGCATTTCAACCGCAATCTGGGAATCCCCAACAATTTCTAAATTGGTGTATCCATTTCTTACAGCAATTCGCAATCCCTGGTGAATTGCCCAAAATTCAGCCTCATTGTTCGTCATTTTTCCACCCCAATCTGCGTAAATCCACCTTACCTGCTTATCACTGTCTCGGAAAATGCCTCCAAAACCAACTTCGCCCGGGTTCCCTTTCGAAGCTCCGTTGAAGTTTAGTTTGATGAAGTTTTCTCTGGGATAGCTAAATTTATTAGGGCTTTGGGTCCGCGCATTATGTCTGGAGTTCTGCTTATGATGAACCATCTCAAATTTTAGGTTTAAATTGTTCAGGATTCCCTCCTCAAACTGGTTTGCCTTCCAATCCTCCACGTCCCACTTCTCAACCAGGATTGTTTCCCTCATTAGTTTGACTACTCGTCCCCAAATTATTTCCGGATCCTTTAATTTATTCTGGAACACTCTGCGATTCCTCTCTTTCCATATCATCCATAGCACGAACCCTGAGATGAGATTCCATGCTCTGCTGACAACTTTACATTGAAATTCCTCTTTATTCCACTGGAAAACAATTTCATTGAAATCTCTGGGGCCTATCTCAGATTTACCGAATATTCTTCTAGTATCCATCCAAATTTTCTTTGCGAACGAGCAGTTAATCAGTAGGTGATTTCTGGTCTCCCCTTCAGTGTTATAGAGACAACATCTAGACGGGCCATTAAAGCCTTTTTTTTGAATTCTGTCCCAAGTTAAAATCTTATTCTTAGTTGCAAGCCATATGAATAGGGATACTTTCGGCCACCAGTTGCTTCCCCATATAATCTTCCAATCTAGATTCTCCTCAGCTATGGCTTGCGTCTCTGTTAAGTAGTATGCCTCTTTGGTGGTGAAAGATCCTTTCATGGAGTTCCCCCACCTAAGGAGATCCTTTCCAGTGCGGGCTCTAATTTTCCTGGAATCCACCTCTTTCATGTAAGCTTCTTGTTGATCTTGACTAAGCTCCCTGTCCCACTCGGTCAGTTTGATCCATTTTCTCCAGGTTCCATCTAGATCATTTGCTTTCCAATAGTCTCTGACACATTTTCGATCTCCTTCTATTCTTTCCTGAAGTTGTTGTACCCCCTGAATTCTACTCATTCTTTCTTTCTGCTGCCACTTATCATCCCAGAAATTGGCTTCCTCTCCACCTCGAATCTCCCAGAATGTATGATTCTCAACCAAATCTCTGTTTTGACGAGCTAGGTCCCAGATTGCTGAACCTTTGGGGGTTTCTCTCTGTCTTAAAATCTCAACTGTTGAGTCAGGCATATTGTATTTAGTTTTCCATATGGCTTTCCACAGATCATTGCCCTCCCTTAACCAGCGCCACCAGAGCTTTGCTCCTAACACGATGTTGAGTTTTTCCGGGTCCCTCAAACCCAATCCTCCTTTTTCCTTTCTCTCTGTTAAATGATTCCAAGAAACTAGGGCCCATTTTTTCTGCTGGTTTGTCCCTCCCCAAATAAAATTTCTTATGATCTCTCTAATCTTCGCACAGACTCCTAAAGGGGCCACCATTATCGACAAGGGGTAAATGGGGATAGCTTGGAGGACTGATTTTTCCAGAACCACCCTTCCTGCTATGTTTAATACTCGAAAGGCCCAGTTTGCCACTTTGTTTCTCAGCTTATCAAGGACTCCTTGCCAATTTTTCATCTTTTTGGAAGTAAAGTCCAATAAATTTCCGAAGTATTTCGTAGGAAGCTCTCCTCTCTTAAAGCCCAACAATCTTATAAGGTGAGTTTTGACCTGTTCCACTGTATTAAAAATGAAGATACATGACTTATCTCTATTAATTTCCAGTCCAGAAGCTTCAACAAATAAATCCAGGATTCTTTTAAGGTGTCTCACTTCCTTAACAGTTGGTTCCCCAAATAACATGATATCATCAACGAATTGCTGATGAGTTAAGGGCAAATTATTTCCCCAAAGCTGTAAACCTTTGATTCTGTTTGCTGCTCGTTCTTTTTTAATAAATCGACCCAGACCTTCAGCTACTAGAATGAAAAGAAACAGAGATAATGGGTCTCCCTGTCTAATTCCTCTAGACGCATTAAAGGTTTTCGAGGGAGTTCCATTAACAAGAATGGAAAAATTCGGAGAAGAAATCAAACTATGAATCCACTTAATCCATCTCCTGTTGAAGCCAAAACTTTCTAGGACTTCTTCCAAATAGTTCCAGTTTAGTCTGTCATAAGCTTTCGACAAATCTAATTTAATCATCATACCCTTTTGCTTTTTCATTTTTAGAGAGTGAATAACTTCTTGAGTTACTACAAGGCCATCTAGGATTTGTCTACCTTCAACAAAACCCGTTTGTTCAGCAGATATTAACTTATCCAGAAGGGGTTTTAATCTTTTGGCGATCAAGGATGTTATGATCTTGTAAATAACATTACACAAAGCTATGGGTCTAAAACCATTGGCATCTTCTAAATTATCACCCTTAGGAATCAGAGCATAGAAAGTAGAGTTAATGGCAGGCCATACCTTTTGGTTCATCCGGGATTCTTCTATCAAATCTAGGATCTCTTTTCCCAGAAAGTGCCATCCCGCCTGATAGAAATCAACTGTGAAGCCATCCGGACCTGGAGCAGTACCTTTCTTCATTGATTTTACAGTTTCCTCTACCTCTTCTAAGTTAGCGGCTCTCATCAGTGCCTTATTTTGGTCTTCTGTAACTAGACGAGGAATGGCCGAACATATTTCCTTTATTGCTCCCATTCTATCAGCTTGAGGTTCTGTTAGGATACCTTTATGATGATCCACCAGAACTTGCTCAATCTCAGCTTGCTCCACTACTCTATCACCATTTTTATCTTTGATGGATAGAATCCTATTTCTTTGTCTGTGTTTGATCATAGCCTGATGAAAGAATTTTGTGTTCCTTTCTCCCTCCCTTAACCACTTTATTCTTGATTTTTGCCACCATAGGACTTCTTCCTGCTTTCGTCTTTCTTCTAGCTTTCTAAGAATTATCCCTTCTTCTCTAATGCTCTCCTCTGTTCGGCCTTCCATTATCATCTTTTTTTGAAGAGATTCCATTTCCCCCTCTAGTTTTTGTTTGTCTTCCATAATGTTACCAAATTCTTCCTTGTTCCATTTCTTAATTCTCCCTTTCAACTCCTTCAGTTTCAATTGGAACGTATGCATCTTTCCTTTTCCCTGCACAGTACTTTGCGTCCACCATTCTTCCACTTTCTTTATGAATCCTGGGTCCCTTAACCAGAAGGCTTCAAATCTGAATGGTCTCCTTCCACGATTTCTTTTAATATCCACCTCTAGTCTAATAGGCCAATGATCAGATCCAAGGGATGGTATGATCTTTGCTTCGACAAAAACATCCTTGTTCATAATAGCTTCTGATACTAGGAAGCGATCAAGTCTTGATGCTATTTGGTTCTTGCCTCCCCTCCTGTTGTTGCAGGTGCATATCCCATTAATAGTCTGGATGTCTACTAATCTTAAATCTTCTATCATTTCATTGAACATATCCATGAAGTGGTCTAACTTCCTTATCCCTCCTTTTTCCTCCTCTAGGGATCTGATTAAATTGAAATCGCCTCCTATGATCCAGGCAGCCTCTGGATATATTCTACGGATTATTTTCATGTTATTTATAAAACTTTCTTTTTCCCTTGGGGAAGGAGGGCCATAAACCCCTGAAATGACAACCTTTTCCTTTGTTCCTACTATCCTACCAATGCATGTAAGGATTCTATTTATGCTGGTCCAGCCTTCTAGGATGATATCGTTTGGATTCCACAAAATTGCAATACCTCCCGCAGAGCCAATAGCGTCTTGCCCCATAACTTCGTATTGTAGTTTATTTTTGTCGATTATTCCTTCCAGCTGCTGTACTGTAATTTTTGTCTCCTGTAAAATCATAATACTGGGCTTCTCTTTTTTCAATTTCTCTTTCATATATCTTTGTTTACCTTTACTATTCAAGCCCCTAATATTCCAACTGATGACAATCATTTAAAACTTTTGATAGGAGGGGAAGAATACCTCTGACAGAGGTATCACTTTGCCTGAGTTTATCAACGTTTCTCCCACGGTCTGAATGGTTTCGCTCATCGTTTTCCGACCTCTTTTCCTACTGTTTTTGCCAGAGCCGTCCATTCCCACCTGTCCATTCCCCTGTTCATTTCCTATAGTTATCTGCTTATCCATGTTCTCCCCTTTTTTTTCCTTGTACTTCTGAAATGCTTCTTTATACAGTTGTTTCTGCTTCTCAGGTATGAATCTACTATCTAGATATTTCCATTCCTGAATTAACTGTCTCATGATTCTCTCCTCCTCCACCTCACTTTCTAACTGGTTTTCCACTTCCATCTCGGATTGAATTGTTGCATTTTATTCCTTTCCTTCAGCCGGTTCTTCAATTGTTTTCCCCAAATTTGCGTCTTTTCCTTTATTTTCACTTACAATTTCCATTGGTGTGTTTCCAGGGTCTTCATCGTCCTCCAGATTTACTTCGTAGTCCTCGTTCTCGTTCTGTAGAATTTGAAACTTGTTTTGACTTGTTGTATGGATGGGCTTTTCTTGTGGCTGGGATTTGGGTCCCTCCTTGCTCTGTTTCTTTCTTCTTGTGACCTGTTGAAAACCCCTGTCTGCCTCCTCCATTTTTCCTGAATTTCTCTGATATTCCTCTTGATTTCTCTTTGACTCCTCTTCCTTATTCATAGGGCATTGCCGATATAGATGACCATACTCATGGCATTTGCGGCACCTAAACGGAATATGTTCATAATCTATTGGCTGTTGCCAGATTTCGTCATGATATTCCAGCTCGATATTCTCCGGGAGGGGTTCTGCTAAATTCATGTAGACACAGATCCTTGCATATGAAGTATATTTGCCTCGTTTTGTAGCTTCTGCAATTTTAACAAAACCCCCTATTGTGTTCCCAATTCCCTCTAGAATTTCAGGGTCCTAGAATTCATCTGGGAGCCCGAACAGTCTAACCCAGATTGGGGCGTCCAGCATTTTTTCCTTTTCTGGGTTATATCTTTCTTCCCAGTATTTCATGAATAGGCCCGCATTATTCATGAAGTACGGTCCTTCTTCGAAAACCCTATCCTTGTCCTCCAGATTCGTGAAGATGGCTGTGAAAAACCCTTTTGCTCCCAGTTTCAGATCTATATGGCCTTTTGGTCTCCACCTTTGATCAATCCATCTGTATAACTCCTTCTCAGTTGGCCAGTAGCCTATGAATTTACATATCAGGGCATGGTCCCTCATATAGCAGTTGTATTCCTCAAGTTTGTTGCAGGGAATGACATATCTAGGTTGTTTTTGTGCCCTTGGTAGGAATTTTCCTCCCATCCTTTTCTGCCATAGGTTACCCATCACAGGTGCATAGCTTTCCTTCTGGTTATGCTGCATTCCGCTTGCACTGGTCTCCCCTGCTACCACATTTTTAAAGGAGGGGATCTCTCCCCTCCCTTGTGGGTTTTCCATTTTCCCTTCAGCTCTTGTCTCTTATTATTTACCCTCACTTCGCTGCTGAAAAACTGTTTGCTTGAGATGCGGGTGTTGCGAAATTACCTTTCTCAATCTACCTTCTTTGCCTTCCTTCGCCCTCTGTCCCGCGATTTTCGCCTGTTAATCCCGTCTGCTGCGCCGTCTCCAAACCCTAGCTACGCGCGTCCGCTCCATCCGCCTCTTCAATTGAGCAATTTGAATTCCATGCATGCATGAGCTATTTTGGGCTAATTGATTAGTTAGCTAACAAATCTTTGAGTTATACTTTTGTCTCACTATTCAATTTACCTTAAACTAACTCTATTAATTGTTAGAGGTCAGTTAACTAAGTACAACTGAAAATAAGTGAACTAGATTGCTGAAATTTAGCAATCAACACATGCATGACTGAACTCCAAGTCCACTAACTCAAATTTACTCATCTAATTGAGTGACAAGAGCCATGTCACACTAGTTCACTACCTCCAAGTTGTCCTATTGATGTCGAAATTTGATTTACTCAACATGACTAAGGCTAAAGTCAAATTGAGCCTTTCTTGCTACATTTTCTAACAAGGGACAAGCAAAGAGACTCCAGTAATTTAATTATTTGATGTCATTTATAAAGTGAAATTAATTAATTAGATTAAAAAGTGACTTTAATTAATTAAGGAATAAAACCTTATAATGTAAATTTAATAAAAAAAAGGAGAAAAAGGTGACCACGGTAATTGCCCATTATATTATGATTATTCATGACATTAAAAAGAAGACAAAAGCTCACTCTTGGACATGTTGAATTGGTTATTTATTTTTTAACTGATTTGGGAGCTCATGGAGGTTAAAGAAGGCTGAAATCCCAATGTGAGGAGGGTAGTTTCAATGGCATGAGATTCAACTTAGCTTATCTAGATACATTGGTTTTGGTGTTATGATGATACACCCTTTTCAGTCAATAAGGAGGGATCACTTCAGATCGGTCATTTGTGCTTATATCGATAGAGAGGGAGGAATCATACAAATTTATCACTACAATTTAATGAAGAAACTTATTTTTCAGTGATTGTGGGATATGGATGGAGAATTATTCATTACCGCAAAAACTCTATTTAGTGGAGGCTGAATCATTATCGTTCTGAAGATATTTGAAGAGGACAAATTCATCAAGTGAAGGACTAGTCATTGGGGCTGAATTTCTTATTTAGTTCGAGTGTTAAATTAGGGTTCTTTTGGTAAAGGTAAAATTATCATGACAAAGTAGAGAAAAAGGGTGAATTAATTAATAGGGTTTTGTTCTTTGTTGAGGCCACAAGATTTCGAGAGGATGATTTCTCTAGGAAAATCTTGGGCCAACAACCCTAGGTTGAATTGAAGAAATTGTGAGGTAGAAAAGAGACAAAAAAAACCTAGGTTGAATTATAGGAATAATAGGAAAGTTATTAAAATGTTTAAATAAAAAAGTAGTAATTATTTTCATTGAAAAGTAGTGTAGCAACTTTATATTTTTATGTGTTGTATTAATAAATTAAATTTGGGAAAAAAAATTGATATATAGAAATAACTAAATTAGTTTAGTATCCCTTCTTTTGAATGGAAAACAAAAATTTGTGTTAGTACTAATGGGCCAGTTATAAAGTATAAGAGTATTTGGAAAAATAAATGAATTGGCTCTTTTTTTTGGGTGAGATTTTAAAGTGTAAGTTTTTTATAAATAATCAAGGATATATGTCATTAAAAAACATGCACCATAATCAGAGCATATTAGAAAATATGTGTCACAACCTTAGTCTATATTTTATTTAGACATATGTGTTGGATATTCAATAGGTATGTGTTGGTACCATCCTATGACCTCCTGTTTCCTCCTAAAACATATCATTTGCCTACTTCTTTCCATCATATATCTCTTAGAACCCTTGGAAATTGATTAGTTAATAGTCTTATAGTTATTAAAATGCATTGAAATTGATTTAGGAGTTTTATGATTAAGAATTAGGGATTTTTGGTAAAATGGCTACAGGAAGTTCCAACATCCTGTAATTCGTTCATTGTTTAACATGTGGCATGACAGCTGGGCTAAAAAGAAGGGTAGGGATGAAAAGTAGAATGTCCAAGCATGGACGAATACCTATCCTACAACAGAATCGACCCTCCTACATGCGCGGTCAACAGTGGTCAAAGTATAACATGTTGGCGACAAAGGCAGCAACAACAAAGCATTCTAAATTGATTTAGTTTTGTTCCTTTTTGAAATCAGTTTAGGATAGAAACATTTTAAAAATCTCGACATGGTAAAAGCGGCAACAGCCATATCATGAATGTACATTCGTTTTCGAAATGTAAGGGTTGTAAAAACATATGTAAATACAGCCCTGTGTAATCACTGTTTTGGTAATCGTTGTATCATTTGAAACGGAGTTTGAACTTAATATCAAGAACACAGTTACAGCTACGATCTTTGTCTTATTGCATTGATTTGATAATCGGTTGAACACAGTCAAGTATACCTCTGGAACGCGGACGGGCCCTGCGTTAAACTGGTATACTGTTATTTCCTTTTCATTTACAACTTAGGGTATTACATGACATGCACAGTAATTAGAATTGGTTGTTGATTTCAATCGAATGCGTATGGTTTATGTTTATGAGATCGCTTGAACAGTTCATCACTGGGATCGTGAATCGTATCCTGTAAGGGATTCGATCCTCTGTTGTCCTCTAAAGCAATGTTATGAACTCTGCTTTCATTTCAAAGTATGTTTATAATTTCCAGATGTCTTTAGCTTGCATGAATATTAGTGAATGCTGAGTATTTGTTAAACAGGGGTTTCGTGCATGGTGTCTCTGTAAGGAGATTGAAATCTTGGTTTGAAGTGATACACAGTGTTTTAATTTGATAAATGAATTGAGTGACAGTGTGGTAATTAGGTAGATTAATTGAGTGACCTAAGTGTTTGGGTGATAGGTAACATACCTCAGTCTTCCGTAAAGAAGTCCTGTGACCTACCATCATAACCACTTAGCTAATAATCCTTTATGTCTATATACTTTAGACGCATGCCTCTAAGTCTACGCATCCTGGTCGATAATAAATTTATCCTAGTCTAGCACCCTAGATAGGACACTACAGTATGTAGCACTTATGTGTTTCTCAATGAGGATGTGATCAACTCAATTTTACTATATTCATATTACATTTCATTTGGCTAATGTTTTGATTTAGCTATATTGCAGTGGAAATATTTCTCTTAATCCAAAAGCTAATTACAACATGATTATTCATCACATTACAAATTTTTTACATGAATCTTATTGCGCCAAGAGGAACATTCTAGAGCTCAATATGAGGGCGATGTGTGATTTTGTCAATGCTTAGCATGGAGTTGACATGTGTCCCTTTTAAAATAAAAATAAAATATTCTCTAAATAAAAATATGAAAGTGGCTATAATATAACATAATAATGAATAGACATGTTTGGATAGTTTTAATTATCTCATGATTCTCCTTCCGTCATTGATGTTACAAACCAGTACCAAGGAGATGTAAAAATCCTTAGCTCTCACTCTCAAACAAAAATAAAATATTTTGATATGCATATGAAGTAACACAATTGTATATCAAATTTATACATTAACTAAAAAAAAACTTATATTTTTTGTTTGAATGTTAAAAATATATCATTTTTATAATTTTTAAAAAATATTTCAATACAAAACTTAAATAGATTATTTGAATATCAACACCAATCAATTTATTTTAATATAAATTCGATATATGTGCATCATACACAACTATACCAACATGCCTATTACCAATATTTACTTTATAAATAAAATAGGGTACAAGATCTTATTGACAACAACACTTGTCATGGTACACAAATGGGAACATGGAAACATGTGTCTTCGTGTCTATTAACAGGCCTTGATATATCCATGTGATAAAACAAGAGATGCATGTAGGGTTCAAGGCTTAAGCCTCCCTTAGGTTTATGCTTTCCATATAATATGGTCATTTACATGGGAACCTGAACTTCCAAGTTTGCCTTCTTATTCAATTCCCTAGTGATCCTCACATAACTTGTTTTGTTTTATAACAATCATTTCCTTATGCAAACATTGTCCATTGCATTCCTTACCTACCATGCATAGGACATGTCATACTAAATCATTAGAGTAGAAGTTTACATTATAGCACATATTGACTCTCAATGAGACTTGTAAACTCAGTAACACTTAACCCTACCCCTATTGAATTATCCACAGAGTGCTACCCAACATAACCAGTCCTATCATTCATATAACATGCCTTTAACATGGACCTAATTCTGGAAGCTAGTGCAGTTGCTGCTCTGTGCATTTTGAATAGAGAAATTTCATGTCAATCCTAGAAATAGAGCAGGAGAAACCCCTATGAATTGATCACAGCTATAGTGTTGTAATGAAACGCATCTATACTCTAGCAATTATATGCAATAGAGGTAACCACAAAGAGGGTTGTTACCAGATCAACAAGGAATTTGAAATTCTTCGAATAAAATGATAAAAGGGCAACCAATATAGAAAATGAATGTGTACAACCTACACAGTTGAGTGTTTGATGGTACAAAGTAAGCTGTGGGATACCACTAATACACACATCTTCCCTTGAACCGTTATTATACCAAAATCCACTACCAATGGAATTGATATGACTTGATAAGCTATCTCTTCCAAAGCTGACAAATGGATTTTAGTATAGATACATTTATTATGAATTTGAAATCCTATAAACAATAGAATTAAATTTTTACATATACTAGACTCTACCAACCAGGTAAAAGTCGATCAACCATAAGTCCAGAGAGACCCTTTTAACACTTATGTCTATAACTTTCTACCATTGTTATCATATGTATTATTAGGAAGATTTGTGAACATTTGGTGTATGAACAAGAGGCCTGAATTTAAGGGTTTGATCATCAAGGATTTGCCTCTAATAAATTCTCCTTAGCTTGTTATACCGAGATTGTCTTAGACTATCAAGAAAATGAGTGGTTTGAGTGCACGGAGATATGAGTTAGGCATGTCAAGTACACAGGTTGGTAGGTTACTCACCCAATGTTTAATTACATCACACTATAATATTTAGGTAGTTAAGCATGTAGGGATATGAATATGGTGGAGACAAATTTACTATCTTGGGAGGTGTGGTGTGTGTCCTCCAACTACTAGGATTAAAACTCTACAAGTAATCTAACAAAAGAGATAATGCATCGAATGCACTCGCTCTAGGTTATGGTGAAGCTGTGGAGTCTTATGTTGATAGAGTGTTGGATCTTCACTTAGGCTATTATGTAAATGTAAGAGAAGAATATTGCGAAAATTGTGCAAATCCAACTACATCTTGGTTTTCTTTTAATCCTAGTATTTCATCGTGTTTCTAACCATTCTAAAACAACTACCTAGAAACCTTGGATACAAGCACTATAATCTAAGTCAATAATTTTAAGGCTTCTTAAAAACCTTACTTTCCATGAGGATATATTAGTTACCTCATCATTCATCTTTGTACTAGTGCTTGACAGAAGGAATGTCTTTGGCTATAGTTCAAAAATGCTTGTTTTGTTTCTTTTCTCACATGCATCTCATCCAAAGACAAAAACAAAAGTCTAATTAATCTCTTGTAGAGACCAAAGAAAAATAGACTAGGCATAACTACATTTTTCTTTCCTCAGTAATTAGAAACATTTGCATTATGGAAAATTTATCTCCCATCTAACATTGGTACTATCCATTGCAGGATTCACACCAATAGTAAGTATTTTCTAATTTAAGGCCTTGTATTTTCAACAACCAATGTTCAATATGCATGAGGTGGAATAAGAAATATTCCCACAACATAGTTTTCAGTCATAATGCACATGATGAAGAAGTGGATGGGGAGAACAACATATTCCTAATCTAAATAAAGTATATAGAGAATATAACTCCCCACTTGTTGCGTAGCCACAGGTTTATTCATGTAATCTAAGTATACTCCACTTTTAGTGCAGACAGAAAGCCTTTGGTCTCATCTCACTATCTATGTATCAAAAATATAAAAGCTAATGCTTCATTTGTAAATCAAATTCCCCAATGATTATAATAAGAAAATATGTTCTCTATAGTAAAGCCTTATCAAATCACAATTGAGAACCAAACATTTTATGACAATGTGTCACCCTTTGAAATAACACCCAAGTAGATGAATATTGTTGTGAATGACAACAATAAGGTGCACATAACCCCACACAAGCATCGTAATCCCAAATAGTATTCATAGCCACACTAAATGTTGAACATAACAACGCTAAGATATGCAATCGTCGATACTATGTCATGCAATCACATAATTTTTTATCAACGATATAAGAACCATCATAACATGCGCATTTCCAACACCATAAGAAGACATGTCTCATAGATTCAAATTGGAATATAAACAATTTTAGGAATACAAATATGAGAACCATTACTCACAACAACTTATGTTAGATAGTTATCTCAAAATAAGACCAGGATTTAGGAATTGCAACTCTCCTCCCAACCATAAATTGGGTTGCACTATGGCTTTTCTTGTAGCCCAATCACCCCCGAGATAGACTCCATAGAATGAGGAGCTTTGATCAAGGGTTGAATCCAATCACTTCTAGTTGTATCAGGGACTTCACAGGACCAACCACCTCCCACCTCAATAAATACAAGGGGATCCAAAGACCTATGTCTCCACCCTCAATCATGCACAAGGGGATCCAGAGACGTATGTCTCCACCCTTAATCATGTACAAGGGGATCCAAAGACCTATGTCTCCACCCTTAACCAAGCATTATATATTCCAGAGGCTTCACCTCCACCCTAAAATCATATAAACCAAGTGGCTCCACCTAATGAAGGGAATCTAGAAGTCATTGTTGAAACCAAAAGAACAACCAAAAGAGACTTTGGAACTTTCCCTTACCAAGAATCCAAGGAACAATATCCACTCTGGCTGTCAAGGGGATCTAGAGAGGCCTTCTCCTCCCTCTAGCCCACTGGGAGTCCATAAATCATTATCCTCACCTTGGGGAAATTCTGCCAATACTCCTATTGCTCAACCAAATTGATTTTATCCTATGTGTTTTATGAAAATGTAGGCTCCCTTTTGTGTAAAACTTCCTTTAACTCTCTTTAGACTAGGAGTGTGAAATTTTTTCCTGTAGTATGCTATATGAAAGTCATATGTCACTATGAGATATTTGTTTCACCTCACACACACGACCATAACTCCCTATGCATGTCTTATCCTCAATGAAGCACTTGCATTGTTCACCCTCTTAGACCTGTGTTGTTACATGCTCTTACATTAACCTTGTTACATTTGAGCTAATGTTCATGTCTCCTCAGCAAGAATGCAATGGATCCTTCCTATACGTTGTTCAAATTTCTCCTTTCTCCCCTGTAATTTCTTAAATTCACGTTTAGTGTACTCTGCCCTTCTTCCTTCTTGTATGTTGTTACACCTCTCCCATGAATTCCTCATGTGACTACATGAATTCCTCTACCCATAATTTTCTTCTGTGTGCTTGGTCAATTCTCCCTCTTCCTACGTATTCTTCCTGTAGGTGTTCCCTCTTCCTTTGTTGCTTGTCCTCTACACAATTGGTCAATTCTCTCTTTTCCTATGTATTCTTCTTGTAGTTTTCCCCTCTTCCTTTGTTGCTTGTCCTATTTGTATTTGGTTGTAATTTGGTCCCCACTTCCTCCTGTGTTAATGTTTTTTTTCCTTTTCCTTGCAAAAACAAACCTCTTCGCATTGTCACCTTCGATTTGTTTTGTGTATTCCCGCCACAATCTTGTAGGTCAATGAGCTTCATGCCACCTAATTATTCATGCCACCTAATTCTTGGCCAACTCACCCCTGCATGCCTCCAACCACCAATGGGTTGCCCCTGAATGGACACATCACCATTAATTAGTTTTTTCACACTTATCAACCTCCATGGCTATGAAAAGACCATAAAAATCCCAAACCAATCATCCTCCTCAGCTTTGGAATATGTGTCCTTTGGTCGATCAACCCATTTTTTAAATAAAATAATTTCATTGTTCACAATAGTGGAGAAGCAAGTAGGGGTTGTCACACATGTCATGCACCAAAAATATAATTATTCACAAACTTTATGTCATGGGGGCATATGTTATGAAACCAGCTCAAGAAAAGATAGAAAAGATAGATCAACGACTTAGAATTCAGCCTGTTCGAGGGGGCAACCTCCTTTACATTACATAAATGAACAATTCTTGGATGATACAAATGACAAAACCTCCTTTCTATATATAGGAGTCTAAGGAGTCACAATATAATCCAGCCGACCTAACAATAATAATATAAAGCCACAAAAATAACAATAGAGGGATTCTATGGGGCACAGAAATAACAATATGGGGGTAACAGGGGCACAACAATATAAATAAGGGGTATAACTACAATAGTAATGGGGTAATCACTAGTATTATAGGGACCCAACATGCCCCTCTCCTTCAAAAAAGTGTTGTCCTCAACGCTTGAGCAGTTCTGGATACTTCTGCATAAAATTCTCATCCTCCCATGTGGAATCTTCAACGGATAAGTTCTTCCACTTGATAAGATACTTTGAAATTGATCGATTTCGTAGCTGTCGAGTTCTTGTTTCTATGACTGCTTCCGGTTCCAATATAATTTTTCCTTCCTCGTCAAGTCCTGGCAATATTGTTTGAACTGGGAGCTTGTCGCCTATAACCTTCTTTAAACATGAAACATGGAAAACTGGGTGCAATCGAGAAGCTGCAGGAAGCTCCAATTTGTATGCCATAGTACCAATCTTTTCCAACACCTTGTACGGACCATAATACTTTGGTGATAATCTATTATCCTTCTTAGCTTGCTTTAGGGACATTTGCTTATATGGTTGTAGCCGTAGGAATACCCAATCACCTACATCAAAACTTCTTTCACTGCGATGTTGATCTGCCTGTTGTTTCATTCTATTTTGTGCCAACACGAGGTTATCCTTTAAGAGTTGGAGGACTTGTTGTTGATGTTCGATGTGATGTTCCACTACCTGAACCTTAGAATTTTCTCTTAAATATGATGTGATTGATGGTGGTTGGTACCCATAAAGTGCCATAAATGGGGTCATTTTTGTTGCTGTATGGAAGGAAGTGTTATACCACCATTCAGCCAAAGGCAACCATTTGACCCATTGTGTCTATTTATCAGATACAAAGCAACGAAGATATCCTTCCAAACATTTGTTTACTATCTCAGTTTGCCCATCAGATTGAGGATGATAAGGTGAGCTATGAGCTAATTGAGTGCCAAGACAAGAAAATAATTCTGTCCAAAAATTTCCAGTGAAAATGGGATCTCTGTCACTTACAATAATCTTTGGATTTCCATGTAGCTTTTGAACTGTTTCCATAAATGCAGTATAAACTGTACTGGATTTAAATGGATGTGATAATGCACAAAAGTGTGCATACTTGGTAAGTCTGTCAACTACCACCATGATGACACTCTTTCCCTCAGACTTGGGTAAACCTGTGATAAAATCCATTGAAACCTCCTCCCAACGTTGGCTTGGAATGGATAAAGGTTGTAATAGACCCGGTGTCTTAATTGTTTCAACTTTATTTTGTTGGCAAACCAAACATTCTGCCACAAACTTTTGAATATCTAATTTAAGGCCTCCCAAAAAAATTCCTTCTTAACCCTGTGGTAAGTTTTTAAAAATCCCGAGTGCCCTCCTAAGGGAGAAGTGTGCAATTCCATAAGAATCTTTTGTTTTAGCTGGGAATTCTTACAAAGGTATAAGCGATCTTTGTACCATAACGAATCATTTTTCCAGCTAAATGTATCAGAAGTACTGGAATCTTGTTGTAGCTTTCGAATAAGTGCCCACACTTCTTCGTCATTCTTCCATTCCTCCTTTGCTTCGTTTATCCAATCTGGTTGGATAATAGAAATGGCACACAACAATGCTTCCATATCCTCATCCTTTCTTGAGAGTGCATCTGCTACCACATTTTGCTTCCCTTTTTTGTAGATGATTTCAAAGTCATAACTCAACATCTTTGTGACCCACTTTTGTTGCTCTTCAGAGGATAATCTTTGTTCTAAAAAGTATTTAAGGCTAACATGATCCGTTTTTACCTTGAAGTGTCTTCCCATTAGGTAGGGTCGCCATTTCTTAAGTGCATGGAGTATTGCCAACATTTCCTTCTCATAAATAGCTTTGCTTAAAAAATTTCCCTTGATTGGACGACTTTCAAAAGCAATGGGTCTTTCATCTTGCATTAGAACAACACCAATTCCATTTCCTGAAGCATCACATTCCACAATAAAGGTTTTTGTGAAGTCTGGTGTAGCTAAGACCGGTGTTTGGCACATTGCCTCTTTAAGATGTTTAAAGGCCTTTGTTGCTTCCGGAGTCCATGAAAATGAATCTTTCTTCAATAATGTTGTTAGAGGTGCTGATATTCTCCCATAATTCTTAACGAACTTGCGATAATACCCTGTCAACCCAAGAAATCCTCGCAAATGCTTTATGGATGTGGGGATTTTCCATTCCTTAATGGCTTTAATTTTGCTAGGGTCTACCTTAACTCCTTCATGAGATATAATATGACCCAAATATTCCACCTCCTGGACTCCAAAGAAACATTTGGATCTTTTTGCATATAATTGTTTCTCCTCCAATAGTTGTAGCACCTTGTCAACATGTTCAACATGATCCTTCCAAGACTTGTTGTAGATTAGTATATCATCAAAAAATACCAACACAAATTTTCTAAGGAATGGTTTGAAAATTGAATTCATCAAACCTTGAAATGTTGAAGGTGCATTGGTAAGGCCAAAAGGCATGACCAAAAATTCATAATGACCCTCATGAGTTCTAAATGCCGTTTTCGGAATGTCTTCAATCTTCATTCTGATTTGATGATATCCCGAACGAAGATCCAACTTGGTGAAGTAAATAGATCCATGCAATTCATCCAGTAATTCATCAATGACAGGAATGGGGAACTTATCTTTAATAGTGAGCTTGTTGAGCTCCCTATAATCTGGACACATGCGCCAGCTCTAATGGCATGACAAAGCTTCTAAAAAAGGAGCAAAGAGGTGTAATTGCACAATTATGTTCGCTAGATGTTTCCACATTGGAATCATCTATTTCTCCAGATCTCCAAAAAGTCTTGGACAATCATTCCAAGGTATTTGAGACTCCCAAAGGTCTCCCACCTATGCGTGATCATGATCATGCTATTCATCTGATTCCAGGAAGTGTTCCTCCAAACATCAGGCCATACAGATATCCATATGTACAAAAAAGTGAAATTGAACGTATGGTTGCAGAAATGCTAGAGGCTGGTATAATTCAACCGAGTCAAAGTTCTTTCTCAGCTCCAGTAGTATTGGTGCACAAGAAAAGATAGATCAACGCCTTAGAATTCAGCCTCTTCGAGGGGGAAACCTCCTTTACATTACATAAATGAACAATTCTTGGATGATACAAATGACAAAACCTCCTTTCTATATATAGGAGTCTAAGGAGTCACAATATAATCCAGCCGACCTAACAATAATAATATAAAGCCACAAAAATAACAATAGAGGGATTCTATGGGGCACAGAAATAACAATATGGGGGTAATAGGGGCACAACAATATAAATAAGGGGTATAAATACAATAGTACTGGGGTAATCACTAGTATTATAGGGACCCAACAACATACCTTTATCGATTGCACCCAATCATTGTCCCATATCATCAGATCATGGGTTGCACCTTTAATTGGTTGCACCCACTCCAACTTGACTTGTTATATCATATAGACCATGCCTTTGATTAGGTACACCCAAATATCTCTCGGATCATCCCACACATGGGTCACCAATAATCAATGCCCGATGTCTCACTCTTCTTGCCCAGTCACCTGTCTTGTCCATCTTATGCCAATAACCAATGCACTAATCCATGTTGTAAGAGCACCAATAACCAAACTCATTCAATCACTAAAAACAAAACCTCTGGGAATAAAAACAAACTCACCCAAGTTGGTCGTGCCATGCAATATTCAAATTTCCCATGCTACAATCCCCAAATTTCCAGTCAAATGCCAAACTACAAGTTTCGCACATACTTTAGACGGATTCCCCATTTCTAGTGATGATGTCACCGCACTCTCCATCTCAATCATGGACGAGGCATGCATGCTTATAACATTGAGGTTATGACATCCTCCCCCACCAAAAATCATTGCCATCCCCATAAACACTCCAACCAATAAACTCATGTTACCAACTGAAGACCAATTGGAAATCTGAAGTGTTATACCATGGATCTGACCCTACCTGTCATCTACCCGTGAACACCCCTTGCATGTCTCCATGTGTTGGATCCCCATATATTGTAATGTCCCTTTAAGAGGAGGAGAGATAATGAATGGCGATAGGGTCAGATTGCTTAGGGATGTAAAAATTTGATAGAAATTCCAACTACTCAAGATTTCAAACTGAAAACAAGAGACACAAATTCTACTCTACTAATATGCAGAATTGTAATCACAATTTAGAATAACATACATAGAAATGCAACAAGAAAAACCACAAGTAAACAGTGATTTCCAGGGGAATCCAACTGGGAAAAACCCCTTAAGCCTCTTTGCATTAATTTGTTGAATAAAGAAACTGTTACAATTGATTTATCCAACTCTCAGCACAACCTGCAAAAGTAAAAATGTTATCTCTACTAAATGAGAAATTTTGACCAACACTTAGCCAATGTTTGCCTCCTTCATCCACTTATTTCCTTTCGCAAATATGAGCTAATTCAACCTACTAAATAATAGGTAAATCCCCATTTTTTCTCCAGGCGACAAATGTACACTTAAATAGTATACAAATCATGTTACACTAGCCTTTGTATCCTCCACCCTAGATGAGAAATTCAAATTCCATGCATGCATGAGCTATTTTGGGTTTATTGATCAGTTAATTGACATATCTCTGAGTTAGACTCTTGTATCACTGCTCAACTGGCCTTCAAATGACTATTAATTGTCAGAGGTTAGTTAATTGAGTACAACTGAAAATAACTGAACTAGATTGCTAAAATTTAGCAATCAACACATGCATGAATGAAATCCAAGCCCATTAACTCAAATTATCTGATCTAACTGAGTAACAAGAGCCATGTCATACTAGTTAACTACCTCCAAGTTTTCATGATGATGTGGAAATTCAATTTACTCAATTTGACTAAGGCTAAACTCAAATTAAGCCTTTCTTGCTACACTTTCTAACACTCCCTCTTAGAAAGAAAGGTATTTTAAACCACCCCTATCCAAAACCTATGGAATGTATTGTAGCACTAGATCTCATTGTCTTTTTTGCTACTACAACAATTACAACTGAGAAGCATCCAAAACAAACATTGAATCAACTGTGTCTCTGCAACTATCTACTAGGAAATGTGCACTGATGTTGATTTTTCATTGTGCCTTCTGCACTGCACCAACTGAAACTGATCCTTATGCTAATGAATATTATCGGACCTTGTAGCAAGGTAATGATCCATGAGGAGGACACCTCAAAGGACCCTACCCAAAAGTCTGCAACTCTGGAGCTAAGGATCTACATCGCCCCACCTCGCTCCTAGAGGTATAACTGCATGCATGGTGAAATATACCTCTATATTGTAAGGGTTTTTCACTCCAACTCAAATTTATTTCACTTGCTCGATAGTTACTTGTCTCATAAAGCCTTTCTCCTTACTGAAAACAACATCATAGCCTCTATCCTCCAATACTTCTACAAAGATCAAGTTCTTCTTCCGCTCAGCTACAAACATAACATCTTTGAGGTGAAGATGGGAGCCTAACTCCCTCTTAAAGGTTACAAGTTCCAATTCCTGTAGCGTTGTACCTCCCATCATCCCCAAGTTCTATATACATCTAGAGATCCTTCTCCTCCAGGCTATTGAAAAATTCCTTGTTTCTTGTCATATGGTAAGAGGCACCAGAATCTAGGTACCAATCACTCCCTCTTACTGTACTTGAAAATCAAGTAAGGACGGTGAAATCTAGCTCGAATTGAGATTCCAAGGCATCTCCTCCAGCGCCTGCTGCAAGCTCCTTGCTGGATTTCCTGTGCGGACACTTGGTAGCATAATGACCATATTCATGGCAGTGAAAACATTTTATCTTGCTTAGGTCCTTCTTATTTCCTTTGTTCTAGTTGGACTTAGCCTCACCTTGGGCCTTCTTACCCTTGGCCTTCATTCCTTATCCAACTAGAGCAAAGTCCTCTTCCTCTTTCTTGGATGTTACTCCATCTCTAGTCTTTCTCATGATTTATTCTTATACCAAATGAGACCACAACCTTTCCCAATTTGGTAATTTTTCCATTTCTGGGATTTTGGAAGACCTAGAAGAGCTAGGCTCACCAGACCATCTTCTCCAACATTCACCCCAACCCCTCCAATATCATCTCGAACTTAAGTAAATTTGGAGAGATATTGTGGAATGGTATCATTTTTATGCATCCTAATGTTTTGAAGTTTGTCTTTCAGGGCCAAATTTTTATGGTCACTAATATTTTTTAATAGCTCAGTCAGTGTTATTTTTTAATAGCTTAATCAGTGTATTCCACATAGCATATGGTGCTTCTTTTCCATGGAGATTTGAGACCACTTGGTCTCTCACACATTTCAAAAGAATTCTCTTGGCCTTTGCAACATCCTTCTTCCATTGGGCTAATTGTTGTGCATCAGACTGTTGGGGCTTCACAATGTCAGTTTTAACATATTCTAACACACCATTATCATCAGGAACCACTTCCATTTGGTCCTTCTAGGTTATGAAATTTGAGCTACCCTCCAAGGAATACTCCAATCACAATCTGCTAAAAGACATTCTCCTGAATTTGAAAAGAAATTGTTTCACTGAAGCTGCAAATTCGAAACTCCCAAGGGACAAATTTGAAATATTGGTTCTAATTTTTTTTCAGGGCTCTGATGCCATGTACAAATTTGATAGAAATTGCAACTGCTAAATATTTCAAACTAAAAACAAGAGACACAAATTCTACTCTACTAATATGCGAAATTGTAATCACAATTCAAAACAACATGCATAGACATGCAACAAGAAAAATGACAAGTACACAGTGATTTATAAGGGAACCCAACTAGGAAAAACCCCTCAAGCTTCTTTGCATTAATTAGTTGAATAGAGAAACTGTTACAATTGTTTGCTCCAGCTCTGAGCACAACTTGCAAAACTAAAAATGTTCTCTCTACTAAGTGAACTTCTGACCAACACTTAGCCCATTTCTGCCTCCGCCATCCTCCTATTTCCTTACACAAATATGAGCTAATTCAAACTCCTAAACAATAGGGAAGTTCCTATTTACTTGCACAATTCCCAAGGAATTGATCTCCTGTCTCCATGCAACAACTATACACTCAACTAGTATACAACTCATGTTACACTAGCCTTTGTCTCCTTCAATCCAGCTAAGTAATTTGAATTCCATGCATGCATTAGATATTTTGGGTTGATTGATTAGTTAACTAAAAGATCTCTGAGTTAGACTGTTGTCTCACTCTTCAGCTGACCTGGTGACATAGATTTTCATTGATGTCAATATGGTAATATTCTAGGAGCCAGAGGAAGCCAAGTAGAGCTATCGGAGCTACAGGAGGAGCAATATATATATGTCATACATATATGCCTAAGAAGAACCTATATGAGGAGCAAAATAAAGCAATCGGGCGCAAGGAATGCCAAATAATACACTATCGGGAGAAATATATGCCACAAAAGAGTTAAAGGAGGCGGAAAAGTTAAAAGAGGCCGAAAACACACACACACACACATATATATGCAATATCACTATTGGAGGCAGAAAAGAGTGTACATTTCGGAATACACTATCAGAGGCAGAAAAAAAAAAAAAAGAAAAAAAAAAAAAAAAAAAAAAAAAAATAAATAAATATATATATATATATATATATATATATATATATATATATATATATTTATATATGCAATATCACTATCGGAGGCAGAAAAGAGTGCATATTTTAGAATACACTATCGGAGGTGGCAAATACATATATATCGGCGGATCGGCGTCGGTGATGCCATGAGGCAAGGGAAAGACCCCCGGGGCCATGCGACATGCAATTGCGATGATCGATGATCGCAATATCGCATTGTCACGATGCAAAGGAGCGGCGTCAATAACACATGCTACTGCCGATTGCAATTACATAGGCGGACCCAATGGGTTTTATAAACTTGACTTTATAAATTTTAAGTTCCATGCATAAAGGGTTTTTCTGTGTATTGGCAGGTTTCGGTGTAAAAACCGAAATACAAAGGAAAAGCCCCGAAGCGATAAAGACTGGACCCGAAAGGATTTTTAGAAGCAACCCTATAATACTTAAGTTCCGTAAGCGGGATTTCGGGTGGGCCTTAGGCGGTAAATGGTATTGGGCTGGCTCTGCCCGATCCCATACAATGGGTGACGCGTGGCTGGCGGAGGAAAGAGAGAAACTGCTTTCTTCGGGCAGGTAACCTTCGTACTTCTGGGCCACCCGAAAATGAATATCGACCGCTGGATTGAGGATCCCGCAGATCGACGGTGGGCTCGCGATAGCGACCAAAGGCGGACCCAAAGTAGTTATAGATGCGGGTGTAAAGTTCTTTGAAGTCTGCCCTTAAGCGTTTTGGTCGGGATTTTCATATATTTCCTGTGTATTTCAGTATTTGTGTTGCCTGGGGTTTTTAGGCCAAAAAGCTTATAATTGGGGTTCTGATAGTTCAGTAGACCTGAACAAAGCCAATTGTGATTGCGATGGTGACGTGGCAGGTGGGGCCTCCTTGTTGGTACTATCCCTCAAATAAAATCTCTCCGTAAACAATAAATTCTGCTGGATGCACATTATTATTAAAAAGGGAGTGAAGCAGAAGCTAGTAGGCTTGGGAGCAGAGAACTACAGTAAAACAATTTATACTAGGTTAGGGTTGGAGCCTTAGAACTGAAAGGATTGGAATCCTTGGGAGTTGGTTCTCCTAAGTGCAGAACTATTACCTTGGAAAAACAAAGTTGGTTTTCTAGAGGTTGGAGCCTCACAAAAGTCCAAGTTGGTGCTTGGAAATTGATTGCAACCATTTATATATTGTATCTATTTCATTGCATTGTTTTTGTTAATAAAAGCATTTGTTCCAGCTATCTATTTCTGTGTTCCATATATAAATGTTTTGGTGATAAAAAGAACAATTAAAATAAGAAACACTGATTCACCCCCCCCCCCCCCCCACCTCTCAGTATTTCCAACAATTGTCATCAGAGTGGGCTTCTTCATATTATCCTAACAGCTTGAAGAAGGATTTGTAGTCATGATGAGAAATCATGAAGCATCAGGAAAACATCCTCCGTTCGACAGCACCAATTTTGGTTTCTGGAAAAAGTGAATGGACATTGAAGTCTGGCCTTTCATTCTAAAAGGGAGTGAAGTAGAAGCTCAGTAGGCTTGGGAGCAGAGAACTACAGCAAAACAGTTTATACCAGGTTAGGGTTGGAGCCCACGGGGTTGGAGCCTCAGAACTGAAAGGATTGGAATCCTTGGGAGTTGGTACTCCTAAGTGTAGAACTATTGTCTTGGCAAAACAGAGTTGGCACTCTGGAGGTTGGAGCCTCACAAAAGTCCAAGTTGGTGCTTGGCAACTGATTGCAACCATTTATATATTGTATCTATTTCAATGCAATGTTTGTGTTAATAAAAGAATTTGTTTCAGCTATCTATTTCTGTGTTCCATATATAAATGTTTTGGTGATAAAAAGAACAATTAAAATAAGAAATACTGATTCACCCCCCCCAATATTTCCAACAATTGGTATCAGAGCGGGCTTCTTCATATTAGCCTAACATCTTGAAGAGGGATTCGTAGTCATGATGAGAAATCACGAAGCGTTAGGAAAACCTCCTCTGTTCGACAACACCAATTTTTTTTTTTCCGGAAAAAGAGAATGACCTACTACTTAATGTCCCTTGGACCTAAAGTCTGGGATTTCATTCTAAATGAGTACCCAATTCCTCTCACTCTTCCAACAGATCAAGACGAGAGGAAAGCCTACATTGCAAATGCAAAAGCCTTGAACTCCATCACTAGTGGAATCACTGATTCTGAGTTTACAAAAGTCATGAATTGTAACTTTGCCAAAGAAATGTGGGATAAGCTAACTGGATTATACGATGGAGACTCAAAAGTCAAGAAGGCAAAGCTTCAAACTCATAGAAGGAAATTTGAAAGTCTGAAAATGGAAGATGAAGAAGATATTGCATCATACTTTCTCTGAGTAGCTGAAGTGGTCAACTCTCTTAAAGGATTGGATGAAAATATTGAAGAAAGTACCATTGTTCAAAAGGTCTTAAGATCTCTTCCAAACATATTTGACTCCAAAATAAGCATCATAGAAGAAATAAAGGATCTAGATACTCTCAAGATTGATGAACTCCATGGAATCCTAACTGCATATGAGATGAGAAAAGGTGGCCCAAGCTCCAAAGATGCAGCATTCAAGACTTCAAAATCAAAGAAGGGGAAAGAAAGGAATGACTGTAGTGATGAATCCGATGTGGAATCTGAATTGGCTCAATTTATATGAAATCTAAAGAAAGGATCTAAGCTAAAAGGTAAGGATGATAGTGATGATGAAGAAAATTGTAAAAGAATGGTATAAAAAAAGAAAGGGATAAATAAGAAGAACTTATTCTCTAAGTAAGATGAGTCTGATGAGGATGAATTTGTAGTCATCAAAAAGAAATCAGATGAGGAAAGTGACCATGCTGAAAGCTAAGAAACCTTATTCATGGCATTCACAAATGATGATGACTCAGGGCTAGAAGGAAATGTAGATGAACTGTTGATAAGTTCCATTGAATAAAATGAGAAATTACGGAATAAAATCATTTCTCTCAAGGTAGAAAACGAGGAAACAAGAAGAAGAGAAGATCTCTTGGAAACAAAGCTAAAAGAAAAAGAAGATACTTGTGAAGAACATGAAGCCGAAATAGTATCTCTGAGGAAGGAATTGGAGCAAGTTAAAAAGGGTTGGAAAAGCTCTCAAATACTTGAGACTATCTTAAAAAGTCGAAAACCTCAACATGACAAGTCTGGAATAGGTTTTAAATGAGAATCATCAAGCACTAAGAATAGTGTGAAAAGCTATGCTGATGCACTTTCCAGCAACCCAAAAGAAGAAAAAGTATGTTATCAAAGGTGCATCCCAGATCCAAAGAATGAAGAGAGAATAACTCCAAAGAAGAATGTGGATTCGAATCATGGATATTTCATAAGATACAAACCAGTATTCCATCAAAGGCCCATCTCAAATCCAAAGAATGAAGCGGGAGTAATTCCAAGGGAGGAATTTGACTCAAATCATGGCTAATACAATAGGTACAAAATTATCTTTCTTGGACATTGTTTTCATTGTAAAAACTTTGGTCATCAAGCGAGACATTGCATGGCTTGCAAGAGTGAAACACCAAAGCTAAAGGGTTAAATAATCAAACCATATGGCCCCAAAAGGCAAGGACAAATCAAAACCTTCAATTCATTTGATCCCTTGATCAAATTTGATATGATTTGCTCGTTATGCTACAATAATGGACACTATGAACAAAATTGCCCACTCAAAAGAGGAAAATAAAGTAGTGAGAATGCCAACATGGAGAAATGTGGCCTAGCTCTATATGCTCAAATAATGAAAATCATTGGTTTGTGGATAGTGGGTGCTCCAGACACATGACAGGGGACAAAAGGAAGTTTGTCTCATTGAGCGAAGAGGAAGGAAATGTATCCTTTGGAAGTGGATCTGCCAAAATTTCTGGAAAGGGAACTATTACTCTTATTAATAGAAAAGGAAAAGACCAAAATGCTCTGCTAGTAAACGAGCTCAAACACAAGCTCCTGAGTGTTAGCCAGATCTGTGATCAAGGACATAATGTTGTCTTTAGCACCAAAGACTATGAAATAAGGAACACTTCCTTAGGGGAACTTGTGGCCAAAGGGGTTAGAACTCCAGACAACATTTACATTCTGAACAAGATTCAAGAAGATAAATGATACTTAAGTCAAATAGATGAAATTTGGTTGTGGCACAAGCGACTTGGATATACAAGCTTCGAGAACTTGATCAATATCAGCAAGATTAAAGTTGTACGAGACATCCCAAAGCTATTCAAACCAAATCAAGGAGTATGTGGTCCATATCAACATGGAAAGCAAACTAGAACTAGCCACAAGACCAAGGAATTCTCTACATCAAAGCCTTTGGAGATCATCCATGCTAATTTATGTGGACCAACTAGAAATCAGGCACTCCAAGGAGAAAGGTACTTTGTTTTATTTGTTGATGACTATACTAGAATGATGTGGATATATTTTATAAAATATAAATCTGAAGCATTTGAGTGTTTTAAGAATCTTAAAGCTCCTATAGAAAATGAAAAGGACTCAAAGATTAAGTGCCTTAGAAAAGATAGAGGGGGCGAATTCACATCAAAAGAATTTAATGAATTCTGCAAAATACATGGAATTAAAAGAGAATTCTCTGCTACCAAAACAACCAAGCAAAATGGGGTAGTTGAAAGAAGAAATCAAACAGTTCAAGAAATGGCAAGAACAATATTATTAGCAGCAGATTTGCAACCAAAATTCTGCAGAGAAGTAGTCGAGACTGCTGTCTATACCTTGAATCGAACTCAATTAAGACCAAATTATGAAAAAACTCATTATGAATTATGGAAAGGAAGAACTGCTTTAGTAAAGTACTTCAAGATCTTTGGAAGCAAGTGCTTCATAAAAATCAATGATGGCTCACCAAGAAAGTTTGATTCTCGGGTTGATGAAGGGATCTTCCTTGGATACTCTACACGAAGCAAAGCCTACAAGTGCTACAATAATCGACTAAGGAAAATAGTGGAAAGCATTGATGTAAATATTGATGAAGACCTTCCAGAAAAAGAAATTGAAGAACACGAAGTTGATCCTCTTAGAAGAAGAACCTGAAAAAGAAGAAATAGATCAGGAAGGAGAAGAAGAGGGAAAAGAACCACCTCATATCCCTTCAAAGATGAATTTTCTCCAGAAATATCATCCAGAAGAGTAGATTATTGGCAATAGAGATGAAGGGATGAAAACCCGAAGAAGGATGATAAGTACACCAAAGAAAAACGATATTGCTCTTCTATCCATGATAGAACCAGAAACATATACTCAAGCAAGTAAGGATTCTCATTGGGTAAAAGCCATGGAAGAAGAAATGTCCCAAATTAAGAAGAATGAGACATGGGAGCTGGTACCTCGTCCAAAGGAAAAAACATTATAGGAATGAAGTGGGTATTCAAAACAAAATGAATGAAGATGGACAAATCATCAGAAACAAGGCAAGGCTTGTTTGCAAAGGTTATTCACAAATTGAAGGAATTGACATTGAAGAAACATTTGCACCAGTAGCTCGTATGGAATCTATCAGGATGTTCTTGGCATTTTCTTGCTCAAAATGATTCAAAATCTATCAAATGGACGTAAAATAAACATTTCTGAATGGGGAACTCAAGGAAGAATTCTACATGGAGCAACCAGAAGGGTTTGATCTAACAGAAGGAAAAGACTTAGTCTGTAAGTTGAAAAAGGCATTATATGGGTTGAAACAAGCTCTCAGAGCTTGGTATGCAAGATTGGATCACTATCTACAACAACAAGGCTTCAAGAAGGGAGTGGCAGGAAGTAATCTCGACATAAAGATGGATGAAGGTAAGTTACTAGTCACACTTGTTTATGTTGATGATCTGATTTTTTCTAGCAATAATGATGAGATGAGCCATGAATTTTCTCAAAACATGTCAAAAGAGTTCAAGATTTTGATGATAGGAGAGTTATCTCACTTCCTTGGACTAAAAGTATCTCAAATCATAGCAGGAGTGTTTATATCTCAAGCCAAATATCTTAAATACATGCTTAAAAGATATGGAATGGAAGACTGTGCACCCATGAGCACACCTATGACCACAAATTGCAAATTGAGCAAAAATGATGACTCCCCTCTAGTAGATGCAATTCATTACAGGTCAATAATTAGATCCCTTCTATACTTAACTGCTACGAGACCCAGTATAATGCAGGCAGAAGGAACGGTGGGAAGATTTCAATCAGCTCCTAAACAATCCTATTTGTTAGCTGTAAAAAGAATTCTCAAATACCTGAAAGGAACTCCTGATTTCAGTCTCTGGTACCCTAAGAACTCAACTCTGACTGTAACTGCATACATCGATGTTGATTGGGTCAGAAGTGTAGATGATCGAAAAAGTATTAGTGGAAATGCATTCTTCCTGGGAGACTACTTAGTATCTTGGCTCAGCAAAAAACAGACATCCATATCATTATCCACAGCTGAAGCCAAATATATAGCTGCAGTAGACTGTTGTACTCAAATACTATGGATGAAGGAAGCTCTAAAAGATGTCAACATAGGTACAGATCAACCAATTACCATCTATTGTGATAACACAAGTGATATTAGTCTTAGAAAAAATCCAGTGGTGCACTCAAATACCAAACATATACCAATCAAGTATCATTTCCTTCATGAACAAGTAGCTGAACAAAACATCATCTTGGAATATATCAATACTAAGGAGCAAATAGCTGATATTTTCACAAAACCTCTTCCTCGAGAAGCATTTGAACATCTTCCTCAAAAGATGGGGGTTATCTCTTTAGCATCACTCAAGTTCATTCATAAAAATGTTGTAGGACAGGGGGAGTCATTATGCATTCCTTTGCCATTGATGTCAAAGGGGGAGAGAAGAAGAATATTGCCATCAATAGCAAAGGCGGAGATTGTTGACATAGATTGTCACTGATGTCAATATGGCAATATTCTAGGAGCCAGAGGAATCCAATCAGAGCTATCGGAGCTACAGGAGGAGAAATATATATATATATATATATATATATATATATATATATATATATATATATATATGTCATACATATATGCCTAAGAAGAACCTATCGGAGGAACAAAACAGAGCTATCGGAGCTCAGGAGGAGCCATATCAGGAGCAAGGTATGCCAAAGAATACACTATCAGGAGCAATATATGCCACAAAAGAGTTAAAGGAGGCGGAAGAGTTAAAAGAGGCCGGAAACACACACACACACACACACAGATATATATATATATATATATATATATATATATATATATATATATATATATATATATATATATATATATATATGCAATATCACTATCGGAGGTGGAAAAGAGTGCATATTTTGGAATATACTATCGGAGGTGGAAAATACATATATATATCGGTGGATCGGCGTCGGCGATGCCACAAAGCAAGGGAAAGACCCTCGGGGCCATGCGACATGTGATTGCGATGATTTGCGATCCAATATCGCATTGTTGCGATGCAAAGGAGCGAGGCCAATAACACATGCTACTGTCAATTGCGATTACACAGGCAAACCTGATGGGTTTTATAAACCCGAATTTATAAATTTTAAGTTCCGCGCATAAAGGGTTTTTCTATGTATTGGCGGGTTTCGGTGTAAAAACTGAAATACAAAGGAAAAGCCCTGAAGCAATAAAGACCGAACCCGAAAGGATTTTTAGAAATGGCCCTATAATAATTAAGTTCCATAAGCGGGATTTTAGGCGGGCCTTAGGCGGTAAATGGTATTGGGCTAGCTCCGCCTGATCCCATAAAATGGGCGATGCATCGCTAGCGGAGGAAAGAGAGAAATCACTTTCTTCGGGCAGGTAACCTCCGTACTTCTAGGCCACCTGAAAATGAATATCGACCACTGGATTGAGGATCCCACAGATCGACGGTGGGCTTGCGATAGCGACCAAAGGCGAAACCGAAGTAGTTATAGATGTAGGTGTAAAGTTCTTTGAAGTCCGCCCTTAAGCGTTTTGGTCGGGATTTTCATATATTTCCTGTGTATTTCAATATTTGTGTTGCCCGGGGTTTTTAGGCCAAAAAGCTTATAATTGGGGTTCCGATAGTTCAGTAGACCTGAACAAAGCTGATTGTGATTGCGATGGTGACGTGGCAGGTGGGGCCTCCTCATTGGTACTATCCCTCCAATAAAATCTCTCCGTAAACAATAAAGTCCACTGGATGCACATTATTATTAAAAAGGGCCTCTGTTACAGTTTTTTAATGTGCAACAGTCTTCTCTGAGTATTTTCAGTCCTTGTTGTTGAATCAACGTGTCCCTAAAGTGTTGGTGAACATAAAGAGACAGAGGAAGCCGAAAATTTGGGAAGCCGAAGGACAAGCCAACGCAGAGGAAACCAAAAAGTCGGGAAGCCGAAGGACCAGCCAGTGCAGAGGAAGCCAAAGCGATGAAGAAGAGGGAAGCCAAAGGACAAGCCAGCACAGAGGAAGCTGAAGCGAGTGTTGAGGAAGCCGAAGAGCTAGTGGAACATGGAAACCAACAGTCAGAGGCATCAAGAACATATAAAACAGGAAAAACAAGGAAAGGGTTTGCGTGTGCATATAATCAGAGGGAGAGGGAGTCGAAGTTTAGGTAGAGGCAGGAGAACAAGGAGAACAAGGAGAACAGGAGTGAAGCAGAAGCTCAACAAGCTTGGGAGCAGAGAAATACAATAAAACAATTTATACCAGGTTAGGGTTGGAGCCCACGGGGTTGGAGCCTCAGAACTGAAAGGAATGGAATCCTTGGGAGTTGGTGCTCCTAAGTGCATAACTATTGCCTTGGCAAAATAGTGTTGGTTCTTTAGAGGTTGGAGCCTCACAAAAGTCCAAGTTGGTGCTTGGAAACTGATTGCAACCATTTATATATTGTATCTATTTCATTGCACTGTTTGTGTTAATAAAAGCATTTGTTCCAGCTATCTATTTTTGTGTTCCATATATAAATGTTATGGTGATAAAAAGAACAATTAAAATAAGAAATACTGATTCACCCCCTCCCCCTCAGTATTTCCAACAATCTTCAACTAACTCTATTTATTTGTTAGAGCTAACTTAACTAAGTAAAATTGAAAATAATTGAACTAGATTGCTAGAATTTAGCAATCAACACATGCATGACTGAACTCCAAGCCCACTAACTCAAATTTGGTGATTTAATTGAGTAAAAAGAGACATGTCACACCAGTTAATTGCCTCTAAGTTGTTCTGTTGATGTGGAAATTCAATTTACTCAAATTTGACTAACGCTAATGTCAAATTGAGCCTTTCTTGCTACATTTTCTAATAAGGGACAAGCAAAGAGACTCTAGTAATTTAATTATTTGATGTCATTTATAAAGTGAAATTAAGCAATAAAACCTTATAAGGTAACTTTAATATAAAAAGGAGAAAAAGGTGCCCATGGTAATTTCCCATTGTATTATGATTACTCATGACATTAAAAAGAATATTGGAGCTCACTCTTAGACATGTTTAATTGGTTATTTATTTTTTAATTGATTTGGGAGCTCATGGAGGTTAAAGAAGGGTGAAAGCCCAATGTGAGGAGGGCAATTTCAGTGGTACGAGATTCACCTTAGCTAACCTGGATAGATTGGTTTTGGTGTTGCGTTGATACACCCTATCTAGTCAATAAGGAGGGATCACTTCAGATCACTCATTTGTGCTTATATCGATAGAGAAGGAGGAATCATACAAATTTCTCACTAGAATTTAATGAAAAAACTTATTTTTCAGTGATTATGGGATATGGAGGGAGAATTATTCATTATCGCAACAACTCTATTTAGTGAAGGTTGAATCATTATCGGTTTTGAAGATATTTGGAGAGGACAAATTCATCAAGTGAAGGACTAGTCATTGGGACTGAATTTCTTAGGAAGTTCAAGTGTTGAATTAGGGTTCTTCTGCTAAAGGCCAAATTATCATGAATGAGTATAGCAAAGGGGAAAATTAAATAATAGGGGTTTTTTCTTTCCCGAGGCCACAATTTTTCGAGAGGATGATTTATCTAGCAAAATATTGGGCTGAAAACCCTAGGTTGAATTGAAGAAATTGTGATGTAGAAAAGAGGCAAAAAACCCTAGACCGTATCGAAGAATTCGTGAGGCAAGGAAGATGCTAAAAATACTTGGGAAAAATTGAACAAATTCATGGAAGTCATTAGGCCAAATTGAAAATATTTGATTCACTTCGTTGTTGAATTTCTATTGCAGATAAATTTGCGAGTTAGCCACGTTGAGTTGTAGAGGCCCGAATTGAATAGTGAGGGAGGAGGAAATTTAAGGGAAGTTGATTAAGTTCATGTGGGAGCTAATTTTCTTTAAAGGAGGATGAGCCCATCTTGTTGGATATTAAAGAGTTGCCAAATTGTTACCTATTCAAAGGGATGAATTTTCATTGTTAGAAAAAGGTTGATTTTCACTGGTAGAGGAATGAACTATCATCTATTCAAAAGGGTCGAATTTTCATTGTTAAAGGGGTCTAAATTTCGAACTACTAGAGGATCAAATAATCAACTATTTGAAGGGATGAATTGTTACCCTATAGTATCAACGACCAGGAATTTGAAGTATCAAACCCTAGATGGATGATATCCTTGTAGGGATCAGATCACAAAGCTGGAAAGAACCCTTAGAGGATAGAATTGGGGTGAAAAAACTAGGAAATTCATATGCTTAGAATGGCAAGCTCTGTAGAATTTTTTTTCCCATAAGGAGAGTAGTAGGTGCAATAGGTTCCTTCAAATAGTTGTCTTAATGTAATCCTTTGATTTACTTAATAAAACAATGTAGGTCTTGGTATTGATCAGTTCTTGTGTTGGTGTATAATGTGAGTTCTTCCCTTGTCGGTATTGTATTTTATTATGTAAACACTTGGGAATTTTCCCTTATCATACAAAATTATTTCTTACAAGTGTTTGACAAAGTACTAGTGTCTCATTATTGAATTTGTTTGATATATCAAACTTCATAAGAATTATTGAGATAGGTGTATTTGCATATAATGGACATTATAGTGACCTAAAATACATTGAAATTCACATAAAATGGAAATTACAGTGGTATCAAAGCTATGCATATTTCCATCCTGATGGGGTTTACCAATGGAAGGTAAAATTCATATTACTCTTGACATAAATTTTAGTGGGTTGTTGGGTTGGGAAGATGAAGTCTATGCAAGAGCTTTTGTCAGAAACCAAGTGGGATGAAGAACTTTTTATTTCAAGAGACAAGCTTGGTTATTGGTCTCCATCAAAAGATTCCCTTCTTAGCTTGTTGGAGGAGGTGGAAGAGTGTTTCCACAAGGTGGATCAAACACCTTTCCAATCGATGCAAGTAGCTATGGTTCCAACAATGACACACTTGGGTGAGCACAAGTTGTTGAAACATGAAGATAAGGAGGTAAGTCTCATTGTTGTTCATTGTTTAAGTGAACTTCTAAGAGATACAAGTCCATATATTCCCTATAAAGATGATAAAATGTAGAAGGCCTTGCCATTGATCATTGAATTGTTTTGCATGATAGGTGACATTGGAAACCATTCCTTCAAGAAAAGGGATAAGATCCTAGAACTAATGGGAAAGGAAATATTATGTGTTATTATGCTTGATTTAGATTGTCATGATCTTGTCTTATAGATGGTTCATCATTTCCTTAATGCCATCAATGGGGATTATGGCACAACTATCTAGGATCACATGGAAGGCATTATGTTTGTGATTATTAATGAGAGTGATGAGATTTCCTAGCCTATTATTTCTCTATTGTTGGTTTTTCTTTAACAACAATAGGTCATTTATACATTTGCTCACAACTTGGTACGCAGTGTTTCCAAACAATGCATTAGAGAAACTTTGAGGTCTAAAATGGGCCTCAAAACAAAAATGTACAACCAAAATAAACTTTATAAGAACCAATAGGATTCAAGATAATGATTTCAACCATGGGAGATGATTCACCATTTTTGGAGAAAAAAAGTAAAAATATTAAAAAATAAAACAAAACTACTTGTTCAACTCATATTTTCAACTTATATCCCTACAGTTTTACTCAAATTTCGAGCATGAGCACTTGTTGGATGCATAATTTAATTCCTCATCCAAGGAGTACCAATTTTGCATAATTTCGATGAATACTCCTACATGGAAAATGAGAAATACATGAAAAATGTGATTGCAATCACATTTTTTCATGTATTTCACATTTTTCATGTAGCACGGTCCATTGAAAGTATGCAACATGGGTACTCCTTGGATGAGGAATTAAATTTTGCATCTAATGAGTTATCCCGGCTCAATTTTGAGTAAAACCATAGGGAGATAAGTTGAAAATATGAGTTGAAAAAAATAGCTTTTTCTATTTTTCCCTCTAACATTTGATGTTGTAATCTAATCTTATTTTAATATTTCCACTATTATTTTACAATATTCCTTAGGAGGCCCATTTTAGACCTTAAAATTTCTCTAATGTGAAGGGAAGTTGAAAATCCAATTGGTTGAAAAGGACTTGGTGAAAGAACAAGAGAAGGTTGAGGATATTTGTGTGGATGCACATTATGTGTCATCTACGGATGGCATCATATGGGAATATGATAGTACTGTAATTGGTTGGAGTACCACTTCACCTGGGATTTCAATTATTAGTCACCAAGAGCATACTAGGGAAGAGATTAAAAATGGCCTTTCAATAATGAAGGAGAGAACCAAGAAACTAAAAGATACAATACTATAGTAAGACAGTGCGCTTAAAGACTTGGGAGGTAGGAAAACTTTCAATCTTATCAGTATTGAGGGATAATTAGAGTTACTAGTGGGGCAACAACAAAAATCCACCTTTGAGTTATGGAGCAGCCCTCTTCAACAACACATAGATAGGGATTTTATCATCATATGTTTATATGAGAAAATTTTCAACAAAATCTTGGGATGAATTAAAGAAATTGCAGGAAAAAAGGAGTTTAAAATCCTAGGAAAAAATGAAGAAATAGTGGGGAAAAAAGAGGTCGAAAACCCAGGGATAAATTGAAGAATTCGTGAGGCAATGAGGAGGCTGAAAGCCCCTAGGATGAATTGAAGAAATTTGTGGAAGTCACTCAGCTAAATTATAGAGAGTCAATTCACTTCATGGCCAAATTTCTGTTGCAGTAAATTCATGGGTTAGCCACTTCGAGTTGTAGAGTGCCACAATTGAATAGTAAGGGTGGAGGAAAGTTCATGGAAGTTGATTAAATTCATGGGGGATCCAAGTTTACCTGAAGGAAGATGAGCCCATCTTGCGATATATTAAAGAGTTACTAAATTGTTACCTATTCAAAGGGTCGAATTTCCATTATTAAAAGGGGATTGATTTGTCACTGTTAGAGGGTCGAACTATAATATATTTAAAAGGGTTGAATTTCCATTGTTAAAGGGGGTCAAATTTCTAGTTGTTAGAAGGTTGAATCATCAATTGTAGGAAGGGAGGAATTGTTACCTTGTAGTAGCATCGACTAGGAATTTGAAGTATCAAACCCTAGGTGGACGAGATCCTTAAAGTGATCATATCATAAAAGTGGAAAGAACACTTGGAGCACATAATTCCATTGAAATTCACATGAAGTGGACATTACATATATCTCTAGTGAATTGGATTGATAATATAATATATCCATATAATCAGGTAGGTAATCTAATTATAGTGCCAAATCCACAAGATCTCACATCACCACACAAGTGCAACTAGCTAGAATCTCAGTGACATCTAATTAACTCCTCAAATCATCCTTCTCTACTCAATAGGCACCCTTAGGTACCCCATCACATGAATCCCCAGCAAACTATAATAGTGATTCATCTCCTCATGGATCGATGTGAAGGTGAGGTATGAAAACCATGTTGAACACCCCCTCCACCTCTATCCTCTTACTGCCCCACTGGAAGAACTCCTCCATATCTCTATGTCATATACATCAGAAAAGGAATATGGGAATCAATCCTACCTCCTCAATGAGACTCTTCGACTCTAGATCATGGGCCCACTCTCTCTCTTTAAGGGTCTTTATGGATGAGCCAATCTCTTCTTTGGCTTATATATATCAACGCATATTTCCTCCCTCATCATTCTTATAGACCAGGGGTGTCTCCCTCTCCTTCGTTGAACAAATAGGAATCTTATTCCCCTTTATAACTCCTTGCTCTGGTTTTGGTGTCTCCCCTAGAACTCTATACATCAAAGGTGTTAGGATTTTTGCATGCTATACAAAGAACAAATCTACATGATCTATCTTGGCATGTGCTTAAACATCTCCATCTGATGATTGATATACTCCATCAAACATGTGAATTGAAGTCACTTTGGCTCTTGAATCCATACCTCCTCTCAAGGTCTTCAATGCAATTGGATATGATCCTAATATAATAAATAAACGATCCATATGATGTACTAGAATGACCACCTCTACTGTTAGAAACTCCTAGCCTATAACCAAATCATAGTCATCAAGCATCACCAATGGCAAGGTTCATCCTTCCCTGCTAATCTCCAAGTCTGATAGGAACAAGATTAATCTCCCAATGACTCTCGTATTCCTACAGGTAATAGCCTTGAAGGATGCATGAACTAGATTGAGTTTCAACCCAATATTTCTAACCACATCTTTTGTTATGAAGTTGTGCATAGCCCCACTTTCCACCATCACCAACATCTATCTCCCATTGACACATACACTCACAAAAATAAGTTGTGTTCTACTCTCATCCTGTATAAGAGTGGTATGACTCACAGATGTTACTTCAAAAATTTGTAATACTCCCACTAATAGCTTCTCTAATTTCTCCAAAGTAAACAACTTCTACTTCAATGGAAAATTCTTCACCATGTGGTCTTTTGTGCATATCCACCATGAAAGAAATTTCTTCTCCTTCATAGTATCTGCCTACTTAGCTTTTCCTTCCTCAAGAAACTTGGCGTTCCCCTTGTCCTTCTTCTTCTTTCCCTTTCCACCGCATCCACCATCATTATTCATCCTTTTATACTTACCCTCACTCTAGATGTCCAAAAGTCTCTTTGTTGTAGTGATAACTACTACAAGAGTCTTCACATTTTGTTCTTTGATCGAAATTCAGGTTAAAGGTTAGAGTCTAGGGCTCCATGTAGTGACCAAATTTTCCCAAGAGTCAAGGGATAGAGTTAAGGATCTAATATTTATCCTTCACTAAGTTGAACTCCATAATGAACACAAAGGTGGATATAAGCATCTTGGAACGCTTATTTTCTAGGTGTAAGAGGTCAATTAGTAAAGGTTTATTTGCTTTGACTAGATGCCACAAAAACTCCAAATAAGTTCATTGTATATTTGTAAAAAGATTGATACTCTATTGCTCCTTTCCAATAACTATGGACGGGATCAAAACTTTGGGAACCATGTGAATCCTATGGATGTACTTTCTACTAGGGTTGTTTTTTATCACCACATTGTGGGAGGAAATACTAAGAGTTGCTAAGATGGGGAATGCACCAACATCATTTGGAGGAGGATCATTTATGGGTGAGTTGGGAGTCATAAACACCTTTGGAAGAATTGAGGAGAAGCCATTATAATACTTAAAGATGTTGAACACAAAGGAGTTTGTAGAGAAAATGCAACCCATAATGAGAATCAAAACAAGTGAGACAAACTCAAAGAAGGAGCCAAGAGAACCAGTGTATACTAACTACGATTAGAGCCAAAATTTAAGCATCCACAAAAAAAAACTCCCTAAAACCATTTTGATAGCCTTTCAAAACCTTCTTAGAATCAATATTAACATTAAATCAAAATATTTAGATTAAATTTCTGATATATTTTTTATATCATTTTTAAAACTTTAATCCATGATATATTATTATTTTATTTTTTTTTAACTATTATTCTAGAGTATTGGTGAAGTAGCAACAATGATACAAATTTACTATACAAAAAATTAGTGCAGTTGCTTAATTTTAATAAACTTTACAATATATGATTTTTTTTATATTTAATATTACTTTATTAAAAAAATTAAGGTAAGAAATTCCTTTGATATAACCCTTATTTCATTTGTTCCTTTTTATATAAAATGTATTAAATATTTTAAAAAATTCACAATTTTAATTATAAAATATATAATAAGAGTTGGACTTAGTCTGTACATGTAAAATCTAGAGGAGAAATAGGAAAGTTATTAATAGGTTTGATTAAAAAATAAGTAATTATTTTCATTCAAAAGTAGCACGGGAATTCTCTAATTTTATTTTTCGTATTAACCAATTAAATTGGAAAAAAAAGAGTCGATATGTATAGGAGTAACTAGTTTTGGTTTCTCTTCGTTTCACACTAAAAGATGCGTTAGTACCAACAATGGGCAAGTCATAAGGTACCAACAATGGGGAATAAATTTTTTTTTTTTTTTTGGGTGACAGAGTGTAGAGTGTGAGTTTTTCATAAATAGTTAAGGTTAAATGTTATTAGAAAATATATGTGTTATGATTTTAGAGTATAACTCGACAACGTGGATATGTTAGGTGTTTTTTTACACCTGCAACACTAATGTGTTTCTTATTGAGGTTGTGATCAACGAATTTTATTTCACTAAGATTATATATCATTTACTTAATGTTTTGATTATGTTATATAAGAGCAACAATATTTTTCTTCATGACTCACATGATTATTCATTACATTATATTTTGTTTTCATGAATCTTATTATCAACACTTTACATATGCATCAATATGCATCCATTCAAAAATACAACACACTACCTCATTAAAGAGGTGGCCCATAGCCTAACAATCGACAAATAATCTTTACATTAAATACAAAAAGAACAATAGATTGCTCACTATGTTTGGTGGCACCCACACTCCGACTACAATACAAGACCCCCTCTTGAGCATGTTTGGTTCACCAATTGAAACCCAAAAATTCGCAAGTACTTAAACCACCCTACGAGTCACCTTGACCACCCATTAGGTCAACTCCTATGACCTTCCCCCATTGGATGTCCAACCATCCACCTCTTAGATGTCATTTCCACACATCTTGACACTCAGGCCGAACCCAAAATTTCACCCTTCATTGCACGTCGAGTCCCAACAGAGCATTATACCCACTAGTTGAGTTGCAATCTAGGTCACCACTCACCTTTACCAACTCGACAATTGAACCAAGACTTCAATTGTATATGCCACCACAATCCTCTCCTCTACTGTGTATGGAAGTTAGGTATGAGAGCGACCTATATCACATCCCCAACAACCACAAATTAAAACCCCTATATAAATTCAATTCACTGCTAAACTGTAGTTTGTGCCTTCCATTTTTCTTATACCTGGTTTTGCAATCTAGTGTGTGATTTGCTAAGTGTTGTGATCTCTCACTCAGTTGTGTAACTAAGATATGTTCTTTCTCGAGTGCTTTTTCTCTCCCTTACATGCTCAATTTATATATACATGGTGAGGGATGCTAAGGGTCACATCCCTTCACCTTCATGGGGCCAACACACGACTCCCATGTGAGGGTAAAACTACATGAACCCAAGTCGATTGTACATGTGATGCACCAAATATATAATTAGTCACCTTCTCCATGTCATGAGGCCACACCTTTAACCGATTGCACCCAATCCTTGTCTCATATTTACATATCGTGGGTGTGACCAACTTGACTCGCTATATCATATGGATCATAACTTTAACCGGATACACCCAAGTCTCTCTTGGCTCATCCCATATATGGGTCACCAATAATCGATGCCTGATGGCTCTCTTCTTTCCTACTCACCCATGTCATCCATCATGTGGAAATAATTAATGCATTTATCCATTTCATAGGAACACCAATAACCAAACTCACTCAGTGACCAAAAACAAACCTCCAAGCATAAAAATAAACTCACCCAAGTTGGTCGTGCCATGCAATATTGCAAGTTCCCATGTTGCAATCCCAAAATTTCCAATTGAACACCAAAATACAAGTGTTGCACATACCTGCAATGAATTCCCCACACTCGATGATGATCTTGTCACACTCTCCATCTCAATCATGGATGAGGAATACATGCTTATCACACCGAGGGTTTGACACTGTGATTTCTATGGAAATTGCATCAACCATTGTAGTCCTTGGACAGATCTTTCCAACGATGTATTAAATGCATCAAACATAGATAATATGACCAAGTTACGACCCCGGGAAGTTGGTTGCCCAACTAACCCCAACGGGGCCCATAAACTCTTGGTGTTACATCTCCTCGGGTTAGGGTTTTGGTTGTTTAGGGTTTTCCCTTATTGTTCAATAATAAAAAGGCCCTTGAGCCTCATTGTAACTCAGTTCAGAGGCATGTAACCGCCACATCTCTTCTAAGAGATAATCTACCATCACCCGAGATAGTCTTATTTCCATTATGTTTGTAAGCATATTTCAGTATTTGATATTAATGAAATGAAGTGTTATTTCTGCTGCATCTTTGTATTTATGGTTATATTTGTAATTTTTTGTGTTCTTGTTTAAATCTACTTCAGTGGTATCAGAGCGGTTTGCTCTTTCTCTATTTTTCTTTGCATGTACCCAACAAGGTCGGGATATAAGGAGTTAGGGCTTGATCTGGTTGAATCTTTGCAAGATCAACTTCGTAAACCTCGACGGTTGCCCATGGGGGAAGAAAAGAAAGACGAGAGAGTAGGAGATCCTATCAAAATATTGCTCGAGGAGGCCCTCGAGAAAAAAAAGAATGCAATTATGGATAACTTTGCCCAGATCCTTCAATGATTGCCCACCGAAGGTGCATCCACATCCAACAACCACTCTAGAGGCTCCAAACCTTTTGTGGTACAAGTAAACTTTGACATTCCCATATTTGAGGGCCAAATAGATGCAGACGTCGTAGATAAATGGTTAAATTTTCTAGAAGGATATTTTTCTGTTCATGATTTTTCCATCCAGGAAAAGATTACTTTTTCTCTTCTAAAAGCCACCCCCCACATCAAGGATTGGTGGGAAACCTACTCTGAGCATAAGGATGAAAGTACGACCTCACCGTTTTCAGCCGCTCCCACTAGGAATTCATTTCGGGACGTGATCAAGGAGCAGCACTACCTTGTCGGGAGTTATGAGGACAAATAAATAAAGTGGACCACACTACGGTAGGGAAGGGACCAAGATGTGCCAGAGTTTACCAATGTTTTTCATACCCTTCACACAAAGTTAGGTATCAGGGATTCTGAGAAACTTTTGGTACTCAAGTACCGCGGCTGCCTACACATATACATCCAAGATGAGATGGATTTCCTGGACATCTCCTCGCTCGGCGCAGTGTACCGATACACTGTCAAGATCGAGCAGAATTTTAAACAGAAGAAGCAAGACTTTGGATCTATGAATCCCAAGCAAGGGAAAGGTGCCCCCAAACCATATAATAAAGGACAAAGCCAAGGTAGTACAACCCAAGACAACCTGCCAAAGCCACAAGCAAAGAACAACATTATGAAGCCGAAGAAGGACATAGGAAAGTAGTGTGAGTTCCATAAGAGCTCCACTCACAACACAAGTGAGTGTCAGGCCAAGCAGTCATTGGTAGCTAAGCTAAAGGCTTTAGAATCATATGCATGTTATGACTCTAAGTCAAAACTCGACAAGGGGAATGACAAAGGGAAGTAGATTATCGATGTGGAGTCCAATGTCACCATTTCCACGACAAAGATCTAGAAGGAGGAACCCGAAGATCCAGAGGAGGAGGAGCGTCTCTTCCATTCCTAGATGTGGGTAAAGGGTTCCCCGCTATAGTTCATTGTCCACAGCGGGAGCCAAAAGAACTTCATTGCAGCAGAGGTCATGAAGCAGCTGGGCTTACTAACCACAACACACCCACAACCGTACACCATTGGGTGGCTTCACCAAGGACGGGATCTTCACGTGAGCTAATAGTGTCACCTTCCATACAACATCAAGCCTTTCAGGGATGAGGTATTATGTGACGTTGCTCTCCTTGATGTTTGTTCCTATGTGTGTTCCTCCATAAAAATATTTAAAGCAAGAGGGCTTTATGGTTCCATAAGGATATGTCTTTAATGATAAATGAAATTCACTAAGATAGCTAGAGTTAAAATATTTCTCATGTATTCTAATCGTTATTTGGCAAGGAAAAATGCTTTTCACATAAATCATGGCAGAGTTACCAAAATAAAAACAAAACCCAAAGCAAAAGGAAAAGAATTCCTAAACTAAAGTAAGAAAAGAAATCGGCAAATGAAAATAAAAATGAAGAAGGCGAAAGGTGGAAGAAAAAAATTCAAATTTAAAAGATAAACTTTGTTGTGTCTTTTTCAACATCATCTACAGCACAGGTTCTTTGGAGGACCTAGAAAGCCTCCTAGAGACAGCCTCTGGGTTGATTGCATACCAGTTCTTAGGACATCTTAAATAGAGGAGTGCATGGAAGATTATGAGTGGGATTTATGTTGCATTCCAATTGTCACATAGGTAAAAACGTTAGAAAGGGGGCATGGTTCGATAGGCCTTCATTAAGGTAGACTCAAGCCAACACATGGATCCAAATGTGGGGGGGTATATTGGGGTAATCTCAAAGATAAATGTCTTCTTTTGGTGGCCGACACACAATAATGAGACAACTTAATACTGAAGTTGTAGAGATGGTGGAGAGGAGGAGAGGAAGGAGGGAAATAGATGCGTAGGGTTGTAGACAAATACAATCCTCAGCAACAATGTTCTAGCTGAAATATGGAAGAGGAAGGGGGTGACGTGATAGAAATAGTGGTATGCTAATTAAGGTTTCCTGCGGGATATAACATGGGTATCATTAGCACCAAATAACACGAGTAAATTTGGGCTCACACAGGTACTGTAGGTTAATCCAATAACACAAATAATTCTACAATTACTATAGGTATTGTATGCTATTGAATGAAACAAGTAAATATGTAATATAATGCAGATATTGTTCTTTATTTAGCAACCTAGATAAATCCATCAATAAGGGAGAAACCACAGCTTCATTACATTATTTCAGAGAAGGTAAAACACAAACGAAATGAGATTTACCAAGAGGAAACATGCTTCTCATAGATCATGCTTGGAATCACTAGGGAGTTTCATTAATCCAATATGAGCCCAACATATTAGTCCATAACATTCAACACAACATCGATCAAGTCCCCCATGAATGAGCAAATAGAACCAAAGTGGCATCTCAGAATTCAGACCCTATGGGTGAGAAGTTTCTGAACCTTTTTTCAATGTTTCTTCCCCCTATTTATAAGAAGAGGGGGAGCTTGGATTACAGTTTACAAAATATCTTCACTTGAAGTCTAGCTATCTCATAGACTAGCTGTCTAGGCGTGCCAGGCTATGCTACCTAGAATGAGTACAATCGGGAGTTGATCCCTTCTTGGAAATAAACAAAAATTGCAGAATAATAAAAAGTAAGAGGAAAACAGAAACATGATGGAGGACGTGTCCCCTCTGTTGTTCCTGTGAATGGCCTCTGGTCGAAACATGTCTCAGCTCTGATGTGCTTCTCTTGTCACTCGACCAGTTCCTGTCACTTCCGCCTTAACTGCTTGAATAGCTCGTTCTCTAGAGTAGGGAGTGGGTCAACTATGATGGCTATCGTGGAGTGGGAATGGAGCGTGTCCATGCAGTCCTTTTGTGTGTATCAGAGTGGAGCTCCATGCCGATCCATTAAGCCTTCATGAGCCCCATATATTGGTTTACCATTGCGCTATACTTCATTCAATGCTTCAGTTGCTGACTCATCCACCTTTAAAGCTTTGTACCACGTTATCGGGCATCGCTGCATCGAGGATTTTCCTCTTTAAAACATCATGGAATAGCGAGCTATGATGTGCCTTGGCCCCCTTTGGATATAACCCCTTTCAGTTTTCTCTTCATATGACCCGGGGCTATGACCAGGTGCTTAGCCCTAAGGCGCTAGGACCTTTGGACTGCCTTCCAAGGGGATTTTCCTTTGTTATGGAGAATATCGCATACCAGCAATTTGTAGTGCTTTATCTACGGCGTTCCTCGTGATCCTTGCGATCGCTGGTCTATGGGATCGGTCCCACCAAAGATATCACAATCGCAACATGGGAGTGGGGGACCTTTTATCTCCTTTCATTGTGCTCGCCAATTGTCCAAAAGCAGGATCCTCATAAATTATAATACATAAAATATCGCATCATGGAGGATCCCCTGTATATCACGATATGGGAGAGGGAGACCATTTAACTTTGCCGATCGACGATTTGTGGGATTGGTGATGTCATCAGTACCATGTGGCACCTCCCGAGTGGTGACACGTGTCACTCGAAAATTCCCTCATAAGACCCTTGAAAACGCCAAATCAACATGCCACGTTTCCACTGTACTACCACATCAACTCCGTACTTCCCCGTCATGATGATGTCAGTTGCCATGTCATTTGTGAGGACTCATGGTAGTTTGCCACGCGGCCCCTTGGAGGAGAGAGAAAGGAGGTCCGCTTGTCCTTAGTTTTTTATTGATTTTCTTTATTAAATGAAATCAGCCCCTCTTGGTGCTTTAACACTAAGGTCCTGAATAGTCAAAAATTTGCGCTATCGGCGTGTTTCGCCCCGTAATTCCTTAAGGATGGACCATCGGGCCCGCTAATCGCCGATGTGCTTAATTGCCAAGAAGTCTAATATGTGGTACTGCGAGATTGCTATATGGTGGGGCAGTGGGATGTGAGACTGTGAGATTCCCAACTTGCGAGATGCGAGACTGCGAGATCTTCCCACCGCTGATTTGTTGTGCCCGGGGCCCTCCAATATGCTCTTCTCTTTCATTTCAAAGCAAGAGAATCCCCATCTTCAATATGCTCTAACTTCTAATCCATAAGTCCGTTTTTGGACTTCCATAGACCGTTGGAAAACTTATCATGAGCACTATGCAATGGAGAGGGATTGATTAAACTCTAAGAGCCTCTGTGGCTTAGTAAATTGATTCAAACTTCATTGCTCTTATGCATTCTAGGAAACTGATAACATGTAAAGCAGTGAGTGACAACATTGGCTCCAACTAGGGACAATGTCTTGCTAGCAAGGTGCTGAGAACCTGCAGACAATTATCCTTCACCATTGGGCATGGAGTTAGATATATATGAACTTATATAAAATCTCCTTGAACCTTTATTTGTAGGGACTCACTTCCTCCTCCAACTAAAATGCATAAATAAAAATTATAACACCTAGAAATTAAATGTTCATCTAGTGAGCTTATTTATATACATTCATACTTATGCACAGGGCTTAATTCACCTAAGTGAGTTCAACCCTCCAATGGAGCCAGGATAGTGTTTGGGTGTTGGACCTAATGCACTCATGTTGCTGAAAAGTAAAAATTAAAAAAGCACACACACTATTTAGCTCATCAGCCTTAGATTTTTCAAGAAAAACTTGTTGCTGACCTTTTACTACCCATTCTTCAAAAGGCCAACCCTCTTGGAAATCTGCAATGGAATCTTCAACTTCTGAACTATAAGAGTCATAGACTCAAGGGCCGCCTGAGAATTCCCAATAAGAATATTTCTGTGATAAATAATCATAGACACTACTTGGTCCTTCAACTTCGGGCTCTTCTTGAAAAATTTGCTGCTAGGAGAAGGCTCCCCACTTGCTGGTAAACAACTCCTTATGAACATCTGTGACCAGCTCATCCTCCTCTGAATCATATGAATCGTAAATCGTGGAAGGTTCCTGATATTTTTCACCAAGCGAAGGTTGTGCGTTGTAAACTAAAGCATCTTTATTAACCTCCTGGTATGCCTCCTCTTCTTGTGCATCTTCCCATGACTGGGATTGTGGATCTGTATCACTTGACTCTTCACCAGAATCGTATTCATCATAGGAAGGAGGAACATCAAATTTTTAGCTGAATCAGACCACTGAAGGTTTTTTTCAGCTCAATGATGTTTCCTTCTTCTCTTTCTTTCTCATTGGTTGATGCTTCTTGATGAGAGTAGATGTTTTCTTAGAGAGGAGCTCCACAAACATCTTCAGCAGGGTAATCAACCTCGGGGATGTCTTTATCATTAAAATATTCACAACAATATTCAAATAGAGCATTTGATGGATATAGTATTTTGTAACAGTGAATGAATGTTGTATGAAAACTTCTTAAGGAAGATATGTTGCCACGAGGTATTGTTTTGTACCAGACTCTAGCATCCTCCTCTAAATAATACAATAGCAACTTCATTTGTACATCTTCAAGAAAAATACCATGTTGTTCCATGCATTCATGAAATTATTTGAGGTGATGGTCAGGCCTTCTATATGTACTCCCACTGAATTTAGCAAAATAGGTATACCATTCATGAAATGAAGGGACATGATTGGGATAACCAAAAATAGGAGAGAAATCCAATGGGGCAAATTTGTTGGCCAAGAATTCAGGAATGGCCATTTCAAAAACCTTCCTAGAAGAGTGATCTCAGTTTCTCAGGTGAGGAAAGTTTTCGGTTGCTCTAGCATCAGAGCAAGTATGAGGTTGCTTGAAAGCCAGGATGATGAAATGGAGATATGGACAGTGGATTCACCAGAATGTTTACCACAAAATTGAAACAATGGAGTTTCCAAAGTGAGAGATCTTCAAGCCACACTTCCCTTTCTCACCTAACAAAGGAAATGTAAAAAAATTTCCTATCCCAGGGGGAAAATATTTCAATAATTTCCCTAGCAATGGTGCCAGAAAGATGTTGTGGCTTTTTCCAACACCACCTACAGCACGAGTGCTTCAGGGGACCTAGAAAGTGTAGGTTTTAACCCTATATAGAAATTACCTGCATACGAATTCTAAAACACAGAAAATAAACAATGAGAGAGCATAACACATAAAACACATATACACAGATATTTTCTCCTGGATCCCAAAATTGGGACTACCAAATTGATTTTTCATTATATTCATTTCAATGTTACAATACATATTTATACATGCTGAAGCATCCAATACCATGGAACGAAAAACCATCATGTCCAAAACCATGAATGAAAACCATGCACAAAACCATAGGTACATCTGCCCAACCTAATATAGGGTCCCAAAACAATTTCCCTAGGGCGCTACCTTGGACCCCGTAGAGGGGGGCTACCCACCCCCCTCAAACCCCCTGTGACCCCCCCCCCCCCCGCTGTGCAATTGGCGCAACGAAATAATATAACACAACCCAATAGAAAGCCTCCTAGAGATAGCCTCTATTTGATTGTAGATCAGTGCCTAGGACATCTTAAATAGAGGAATGCATGGAATATTATGAGCGGGGTTTATTTTACATTCCAAATGTCATGTAGTTAAAAAGGTTATAAAGGGGGCTTGGTTCGATAGACCTTCATTAAGGTAGACTCAAGCCAACACATGGATCCAAATGCAAGGGGTATATTGGGGTAATCTCAAAGAGAAATGTCTTCTTCTGGTGGCCGACACACAACAATGAGACAACTTAATATTGAAGTTGTAGAGATGGTGGAGAGGAGGAGAGGAAGGAGGGAAATAGATGCGTAGGGCTGTAGACAAACATAATCCTTAGCAATAATATTCCAGAAGAAATATGGAAGAGGAAGGAGGTGAAATGATAAAAACAGTGGTATGATAATTAAGGTTTCCTGCTGGATATAACATGGGTATCATTAGCACCAAACAACACGAGCAAATCTGGGCTCACACAGGTACTGTAGGTTAATACAATAGCACAAATAAATCTACAATTACTACAGGTATTGTATGTTATTGCATGACACAAGTAAATCTGTAATATAATGCAAGTATTGTTCTCTATTTAGCAGCCTAGATAAATCCATCAATCTGGGAGAAACCACAACTTCATTACACTATTTCAAAGAAGGGAAAACACAAATGAAATGAGATTTACCAAGAGGAAACATGCTTCTCATTGATCATGCCTAGAATCACCAGGGAGTTTCATTAATCCAATATGAGTCCAACATACCAGTCCATAAAATTCAGCACAACATCAGTCAAGTCCCCCATGAATGGATAAATATAACCAAAGTGGCATCTTAGAATTAAAATCCTACGGGTGAGAAATTCTAGAACCTTTTCTCAGTGTTTCTTCCCCCTATTTATAAGAAGAGGGGGAGCTTGGATTACAGTTTACAAAATATCTTTGCATGAGCTCTAGCTGTCTCATAGACCAGTTGTCTAGATGTGCTAGCCTATGATGCCCAGAATGATTACAACCAGGAGTTGATCCCTTCTTGGAAATAAACAGAAATTGCGGAATAATAAAAAGAAAGAGGAAAACGGAAATATGATGGAGGAATTATCCCCTCTGTTGTTCCTATGAATGGCTTCTGGTTGAGCCACTTCTCAGCTCTGATGTGCTTCTCCTATCACTCGGCCGGTTCCTGTCACTTCCACCTTAACTGCCTAAATAGCTCGTTCTCTAGAGTAGGGAGTGGGTCAACTGTGATGCCTATCGTGAAGTGGGAATGGAGTGTGTCCAGACAGTCCTTTATTGTGTATCAGAGTGGAGCTCCATGTCGATCCATTAAGCCTTCCTGGGCTCCTTATACTGGTTTACCGTTGCGCCATACTTCATTCAATGCTTCAGTCACTGACCCATCCACCTTTAAATCTTTGTACCATGTTATTGGGCATCGCTGCATCGAGGATTTTCCTCTTTAAAACTTCACAGAACAATGGGCTCTAATGCCCCTTAGCCCCCTTTGGGTATAGCCCCTTTCGATGTTCTCTTCATATGACCGTGGGCTATGACTAGGTGCTTAGCCCTAAGGCACTAGGGCCTTTGGACTGCCTTACAATGGGATTTTCCTTTGTTATGGAGAATATCACATACTATTGATTTTTAGTACTTTGTCTGCGGTGTTCCCCGTGATCCTTTCATTCGCGGAAGATAAGAGTGGTGAAAATGAGCCTCTTTGAGAAATAATTGAGAATCAAAAGTTTCCAAGCTGTAGCGAATTCTTAGAATTTCTTCATATATATGATCAATGTGATGAATTTTTGCAAAACAGGACAATTAAGGGATTCATAAATATGTATGATATGATTATTTAAGAGCTTCTAAAATTTTCTAAGCCGGTTTTCTAAAAATAACAGGGGATGCCCAGAAGAATTTAGATTCATTACTTGCTTATTGAAAATATGAAATAATGAAATAAGTGTAAACAGAAAAGAAATCTAATCTAAATTAATCTATTCCTATTTATAACTTAATGAAGGAAACATGACTAGGCATAGTCATACTTCCAATGTAACCACTCTCTCATTTTAATTCTTGTGCTGGACGATTTTCTAGACGTGGGATCCTCATAAACTATAATACATAAAATATTGCATCAGGGAGGATCCCCCTACATATGGTGATATGGAAGAGGGAGACATTCACCTTTGTCGATCGTCGATCTGCACGATTGGTGATGTCATCAGTGCCACGTGGGACCTCCCAAGTGGTGACACGTGTCACTCAGAAATGCCCCCATAGTACCCCTGAAAATGCCAAATTAGCATGCCACATGTCCTCCGTACTAACGCCACATTCTTACTACCCCGTCATGATGACATTAGTTGCCATGTCATTTGTGAGGACCAATGGTAGTCTGCCATGTGGCCCCCTGGAGGAGAGAGAAAGAGGGTCCGCCTGCCCTTAGTTTTTTAGTGATTTTCTTTGTTAAATAAAATCAGCCCCTCCCAGCACTTTAACAATGAGGACCCAAATTATCGGCATGTTTCCCCCCATGATTCCTTAAGGATGGCCCATTGGGCCTGCCGATCGTACAATCTCCAAAGGACCTGTTTCTTTTAGAGATGCGGTAAAAGGGAAGATGAGGACTCAAATACAATCAGAACAACAAGCCACAACTCTTGGTGCCTACATCGTCGAGCAAACAACTCAGAACCCTACTTTAACGATTGTTATACCTGAGGTAAATGAGATACATGATGATTATTTATCAAAAGTAGTGATATGCAGATTTAATGGATTCTGGCCCAAACCGGAAGCCCTAAGCCAATGGATTTACTCCATATGGACAGAAAACTGTGATATTCACCTATGCTCAAAAGGTTTTTTCATTGTTAAATTCTATACAGTCAAAGATAAGGAATATGCATTGAACGAAGGCCCATGGATCTAGGGTAATGTTGGTTTTTTTTTACATCATGGTTTCCAGAATTTGATGCAAATACCATGGTGGTGTCCAAAATTCCTGTGTGGGTAAAATTATATAACCTACCTCTGCATTTCTGGCACATCAAAGTATTAGTAGGCATTGGCAATGCCCTTGGGAAATTCTTAAAAGTGGACAGCGAGTGCCTTACCAAGGATATCTACACTTTTTCCAGAATTTGTGTGGAGGTTGATCTCAGTCAAGGCTTACCAGATCATATTCTCTTACTTCACAACGAAAAAAATGGTCCCAACCCCTTGATTATGAGAACACGGCCTTCAGATGCCATATTTGTCACCAAACTGGTCATCTACAAAGTGTTTGCCCACAAAATTAAAAAAAAAAGCAGGAAAAAAAGACAACCACTAAAACCAAAAGGCTGGCAGTTTTCAACCACTCCAGCAAACGATATAGAAGAGGAAGAATACACAGAAACTACCACAAACAACACATTTCAAGAAGCAAAAATCTCATAAATATCACAGTATTCAATGCACAGAGCACCCAGTTCAGCCCACAAAATGATGAGAACCAGAACTGCTCTGCTTTAGTGCCAAGGACATCCATTCCACAGCAGCAAAGTGAACAACCCATTCCGAGGAAAGAAATCGGTGGCAGCAAGCGATCACACGCAATAGAAAGTTCAGATTCTGACAAAGAAAACCCATCTATTTCCACAGAGGCTCAAATGTCTATTGTAACATCCACTCCCAACACTGGTGGTTGGCAGAAAGTGGAAAAAAAGAAAGGTAGGAAAGAATAGATAGTTTTTAGTTTATTGTTTTAGATCTTGTGTATTAGGACAAGCTTATAAAGCATATGCTATTTTAGCATCTACAACATGTAATTTTTCTCATTATGAATAAAATTACGATTTTTCCTTGGGAAAAAACCTGTAAAGAAGTGAGTGATAAACAAAAATAAGTGTATGTATGTTCCTTCCTATGTTGAGATTTAATTTTTTTTTTATCTTGCAGAGTTATAAGAAATGAGGCTTTTAAAATGTAGAGGTTGAATAGCAGTGATGATAGATAATATGCTAAATGAGAAGTCTTTGTCTGCTACAAACTCTCTTTTTTCAAAGTAAAATCTTCATAAAAGCATTTTAGCCATTTTTTGACAAAAGTAATGCTCAAGAAATAGACTAAAGGTTCAGAAACTCCCCAGTTTAACTGATTTGATGAGGATCATTACTGTTTTTTCAAGAATCTCAAAGAAAACTAAACAAAAGAGAATGAACTTCAAAAATAATCTGGTAGAGGTGTGAAAGGTTCATGAAGACCTGTAAAAATAGAGTTTAAGATCAGAAAAAAACTAAAAACAAAACTGAAACTAGGAGTAAATAAATGAAAGTGGGCACATGAAACTTACCATTGGAGAATTTCATTTAATCTTACCTGAGAGATATTATCTTCTCCAATACTATCTAACTTCTTCCTTTAATTAGAATTAAAAGCATGAATAATTTGAACTAACTATAATATTATTAACCCAAAATCATCATTTATTAAATCTATACTAAAGTGAGCAGTAAACTTAGAAAGCAATGTTTCATGTTCAAGGAATCAAAAGTAAACCAAATCTATCATAAATTAGAATGAAGCTATGCTTCCTTATGAATCGCGACGATGAGTGTTTTCTTTGTCTTTTCCATTCTGAATTTATATTAGCCCCATTATTTGAAGTTGATTCAAAATCCTAAATAATGTAGGAATTATGTATTTGAAGAGGATTTGAACCTTTATATGATAAGTATGGAGCGAAACATCAAAATTCAAATAAAAATATTTCAAAAATGAATTAATAATTTTCAATTAACTTTACTTGTTCCACATTTCTTATCAAATTCTATATTACCATAGTGGCTGCCCAAGAGTACCTTAAAAACTTTTATACAGGACAACACCTCATCATATGTTTCACATCGCAAGTTTCGTTGCCAAGCGCAAATTTCAAGCCGCGAGATTCACCTTTGCTGATATGGGATTAAGTGTTATATAACAGTTAAAAGACAACGGTAGACAGGAATATATCGGAGTTTATCACATCGGATGATCTTAAGGCAATGCTTCATTTGATTTTCGCGATGCAATATAAGTGTTGCGATAGCAACGTTGCTATATGAGCATATGCGATGGGAAACTGTGATGAAGCGATTGCGATATCAAAGTATAGTCAAATCGGAGATTGGAGGTGTTAATAAAAAGAAACATCAATATTATTCTTGCGATAGTGGTAATGCGATAGATGATGTGGCTCATCAGTGGGACCGACTTTGGATTTTATAAGAGATCGACAATCAGAAGATTTGAGTATGGGATGTAACATTGTTGATATGCCGATGTGCGATGAAGAATGGACCCGATAGTTTTATTATATGGATTTAATTTCATATCCAATCTGAGGCATCGAAACCTTTAAACATATGCCCCCAAAATTATGATTTATGATTGGAAGCGATATATTTTAAAACTGGGTTTAAATGTCGTATCAGGTCCGAGGTTGTATGGACATCACAATATTAGCAAAGCCATCTATCAGAAATCAGTGATTCAGGATATCAGAGATATGTAGTTATTGCAATGTTTTGATTTATGCTTATATAAGATGTTTTGACATTTGGAATATCAGCGATCAACTGATTGCGATGAGGTTCACGTTGAAAACTCTTATATGCAAAGTGGAAATTGTGTCATATTCATAAAGAAGTGCTTAGCTCAATTTAACCTTTTAACAAAAATTCCCTTTTATCAATTATCAGAAATATTGGATCAGGGAATAATTTTATTGGAGCTTTCAAATGATTAGAATTATGATATTAGAATGCTCTGATATGAATCTTCTAATACTATTTTAAAGGCCTATTTTGGTTTTAATGAAATGAAGCCAAAATTAAGTAATACTCAAATTCTGATGAACAACAAATAATACTTCCCTGAACATGTTGCAGATTTGAAAAGGGGTTGGCTTCTTGCTTATCTCAAGTCTCCATAATCAAGTTGATGAAGGTCTGCAAAAGAAACAAAAAAAGAAATAAGAAATAACCTTTGAAAAAAGTAAAACTAACAATAGATGACGATGAACCTGTAAACACATACCTGAAAGAATTTTGATTGTAACTTTACCTCATGAATCTTCAAGTTCTCCCAATTTTTCTCAAAATTTGCATATGTTCAACATCACCTACTTATTTAATCTAAAACACAAAGTAATGAATTTTCAAATTGCGTCCACCTCAAATTTACATCGGAAGATAAGAGTGGTGAAAATGAGCCTCTTTGAGAAATAATTGAGAATCAAAAGTTACCAAGCTGTAGTGAATTCTTAGAATTTCTTCATATATATGATCAATGTGATGAATTTTTGCAAAACAAGACAATTAAGGGCTTCATAAATATGTATGATCTGATTATTCAAGAGCTTCTAAAATTTTCTAAGCCACTTTTCTAAAAATGAAAGGGGATGCCCAGAAGAAGTTAGATTCATTACTTGCTTATTGAAAATATGAAATAATGAAATAAGTGTAAACAGAAAAGAAATATAATCTAAATTAATCTATTCCTATTTCTAACTTAATGAAGGAAACATGACTAGGCATAGTCATACTTCCAATGTAACCACTCTCTCATTTTAATTCTTACATGTATGTACAGGTCAAACGTTAGTAACAAAAATAATTGAGAAAACTAAATCTGAAAGCACAATGTACATTTATTACTAACATATTTATAGAAAATGGCTAATTTACAATTACTTTCTCTTGAAATGTCCTTTCGAGTTGAGTTTCAATTGGATCATGAAATATGGATGGATTTCCATTCATTATTGGGAGAGGTTCAAAAGAGAACATATCAGGCCAAATTGTGGAAATGATCTTTTAGATACAATGGCCTGTAAAAATTTGTCAGAGCTATACACGTGTTAAATTATTAACAATATTTTGTGAAGGAAAACTTTCCAAATGTCTTTCAAATGGGTTAATGAAAAATAGATGGAATTCTGATAGATCCAACGAAAGATTATTAATTGAATTAGATTGCTGGTCATATTGTGAAAATACACTCCCTTGTTGGCATTGCTTTGAAGAGGAAAGTAACAAATGATAAGAAATTAACATCAATTGGAATTGGAAAATTAATAGCTCTAGATGTTCATGAAAATGATTTGAAACTTTATTTTTCCATTCAAACAATGCATTAACCGAGTGTTTAATACTAAGCTTCTCAATATGCCAGCACAAATTATCTAAAAATCAAAAATTGAAAATAGAAAAGAAAAAAAAAATCTAAAATTAAACAAAATAAACAGTAAAATTAAATCATAATTGATACAACTAGTGTTACAATACAATTGGGACAGATTTCAAATGTTTTTCTTTTCACAGGGATTGGGCAGAATCATGCAATTAGAATGATTATTGATACCAACTTACGAATTAGAGAGACAATTATGACTATTAATAGGAATGAGAGCTTGATCGTCATATAAATCATATATTGGAATGGTTTCTTGAATGCTGAAATCATGAGTATGATTAATTGTTTGAAAATGAGAACTGTTTGAAACAATTTCTAAGTTAAAGTGTTCTTCATTTTCACATGTCATTCGAATTTGATTATGAGGATTTAATTGAGAAGAAGACAAATCAATATCCTCAATGTCAATGTACCTGTTATCACAAAACCAGTACTAGGGACTGCAACCAAGCTAGGTCTCATGTAACTGTTTCAGACCATACTTTAGATTAGGAATTAGCCTTCCTAATCAGAGAGGGCTCTCTCACGACTCTTGACAAAATCCTTCAAACACTAGAGGGCTAACTCTTCACACATTTGTAAAAATATAGCTGGCTGGACATACATCAAATTAGTCTTCATTGGGCTATGGAGTCTCTCACAGCTAATAAACCAAATCACAGTCATCTCATAGAAGCCAAGGCTCTTTGCATCATCAAAGGTTCAAACATAATTTACCTAAATCGAAGCCTGCTGAACATACAGGAAGTCAGAGCATTAAAAAATGAATTCTGAGTGATGTTCAAACATGCTTCACCAAAACCCACAGCCTGTCAAGCACACAGGAAGTCAGAGCATATAATATGAATTCTGAGGGATTGTACCATAACAAGGCTGTAAAAAGAACATTAAGAAACTAAAACCACCATCACATTTGAACAAAAGGATGCATTGAGAATCTTGGGAAGAAAAAACTCTGTTTGCTATTACTGTAACAGTCTTTTCATAAGCTCTAGAAAACTCTGTTTTTTTATATTAACAGTCCAACCCTTTTTTACATTCTAATCTGATTCATATATAGACAAGCAAACTAAACCACCTCGAGCTTCCTCCTCCAGCATGAGGGGAGCCTCGAAGGTGGCTATTAACTATTCCTACATGCTATTTAATTAATGTATTTATTACAAAGTGCTGAAATGTAATTGCACCAATCCTAATCAAACTAAAACATTAATTCTTTTCTCCTCGTATGCTTGATGCTTTTCTGGCTCTTGACACATGTCCTTTTGCTGCTTGAGTTGAGATGACTGAAGGGAAGTACATTAAATGAGTTGGCCTTGGATTCCAGTCACGTAGATGAGTTCATTAACTAACTAAAGAAGGTGCTCTGTTTTCACGGCTTCTGTCTCCCAACATTCTCCTAAAGTGTAGCAACATGTTCCCAAGTCTTTTAATAATCCCAGGTATGGAATGCTGACATGTTTTTGAATGTGCTGTAGATGGTATTGATAAACAGATATCTCTCTTCCACAACTCCCGCTCACAGTATCACACTAACAGTTCTGCGCTTTAAAATCATCACCTGCAGCAGTTTCGTAGCGCGCTACGAAACTGCTGTGTGATTTAGAAAACACAGTCTTCTTCACTGGTTTCTGCTAACACTGTGCTTATGGCTGCATTGGTTTCCAACAGTGGCATCCAATGAAACTTGTAACGCATTAAGAGATCACTCCATCCCTCTTACTTCATCAACAACTTGAATTGCATGCTGAACTTGTGGTATTGCCAAGCCTGTGAAATAGGCCGTTGCCTCGGGAATGAATCTTATAAACAAGTCCATAACCTCTTTCACTTAAACACTTAGCAAAAATGAACACAATTACTGAGAACCTGCCCTTGATATGCCTTATACTCTGAGGGAGTTACTTATTTAAAAGCAATCAGCTAAGCCAGTTATGGTATGATTATGAAAACCACCTTGAAGATCAAGGAACACAGCTGTGTTAATCCTTTCCTCATAGTCATACTTAACCTCTTGCCCCTGCCTGTTGATTTCTTTGATACCCTTTCCATAAAATATTATTGCAGCATGATGACCACGGAGTGACTTGTGTGTAGTAACAATCACTACATCTGCAAACTTAAAAGAAAATGGAACTACACCAGTTGCAACAAGTCCATTTATGTTTGTCATGTCCGCCAACAACACAGCTTTTTTACTTGTCATAAACCTTGCGCATCCGAGCATAATCATAATGGTGCGCATAAGCACTAGCCACAATGAGTTTAAGTCTGAATAGGACTGTGTTTCTCCAGCTGGTCATAATCCATATAACCATGAGAAAATTTATATGCTTCAGATTACCAGACATGGCTCAATATTATGTAGGTGAAGAATTTAGGCTCCAACTTATAATCTCAGAAACACATGGATACACAGCTTGACTACTTAGAACTGGATACATCAAACACATCAATAAAGTGTTGATCCACAGCATTTGATTTCAAACCAGTCAATCACAGGTATTCATAAAAATTGATGACATGTGCCAACTTTACTCTTCTTATCCGTCCCCTGTCAGATAGTATTATTGAGCGCTGAAGAATTTTGGTTCCGCCTTGTGATTTCAGCACAGGATGATTCCCAACATCCAATAAAACCTTCAATATTTCTCATATAACCTCCTCTGGTATATTTACAAAAGGCTCCTTGTTTCCTTCGATCCCAAAATGAAATAGCTTAATTCCATGATTCTTTAAAAACTTTATGTTGTCTGCTGAATACGGCTCCTGGCAAAGATAGATGATTGAGCAGACGAAGGGTTTCCAGACCTATACACGCCCTTGTCTACCGTTGAAAAATTAAAAGGCGTAACTTCAGATGATCAGCATGTGGAAAATCAAGTGCCATGATGAGATCATGGAGCTTTTGTTTTTCAGGACAAAAGTAATCGGCCTTATTGGAAAAAACAACAATAGATTGCAGAGCTTTTTATAACATAGCCGATCCGGGCTTAAACAAGGGTGAACTGGAGATTTTTCGCATGGTTGCCATTTCCATAACATTGCTTTGCCATGTGGTAGCCAATCTTCAAGATCAAAGTTCACAACTTCTGAGCAACCCCATGAAAATTGATGCAGCAGTTTCACACGAATTATCTTTGCCGGCATAAAACCATTAACACGCATTGATTCTGCTCTAACTATTTGACAATCTGAAGGTTCTACATTAGATGTTCTCTTTTAGGCCGCAATCTTTTGGAATGAAAGTCTCCTTCATTATTAAAACTCCGTTGACATCAATAACTAGAGGAGATAAGGCCCAGTCATGATAAGCAACAGGGCGCAAAAATCTTAAGAAGCCTGTCACTGGTGAACAAGGAGAAGAGAATGGGGATGACCTGACAAATAGATATTTAGCTAATAACTCCACCACTTCACCTACAATCTCACTGAATCTGAAACTCCCACATGCAGAAAACCGAGTATGAGAAAACCCCGATTTCTTGAACTGTGGCTTTTAAATGAGCGCCAGAGATTATAATAACAATCCTCCATTTGCGCATGAATGGAATGGTCTATAACATCTGGCAATTCCACAATCCGGCGCGCTGTTGTAGAGGCCATGTGTCATATAATTAACACGTATGTTATTACTTGTCCAGTAAGACCTTTATTTGCTCATTGCTATCTCTAACCAAGGCTTCATGTTTTCATTATAGTGACAGACAGCTGAATTCTCAATATCTGAAAACTTGACACTTGGGTGGTATCCTAGGCGCAATACGTGCCAGGAACTACTCAGAAGGAAGGTCAAGTTGTAAAATATAATCAAACCCGGTGGCAGTGTTCCAAGCTTCCACAATACCCTGTCCTCATTCATGCTTTGCTACTCGTGGTAAATGCCAGTTATAACACGTTTCTTCCATTCTTTCAAATTGAAAACATTCATTCCATATGCCCAACCACAAGTATTCAGATCAATTCCTGAGCTATGTGAGGATTAGAAAAGTTCAGATATTTGTCAAAGCAATGAAAACTTCTCGCTACATGTTTCAACTGCACCATTTACTTTTCCTTGGAGGTTGACAGACCAGAATGCAGTCAAATCTTTCTGTACCATGATATCATCATCCAAAAAGAGGATCATGTCTAGTTTATATTTCGGAATGATTCATCAAACCTGTATATTAAAACCTTGGATACTTGTGCATCATATAAAGCCAGGAATCGGGTACATTCAACAAAAGCTACCAAATCAAAACCCCGTTTAAATATGCGAATAAGATTGCTCCCATGCAGAAATGGTCCTAGCTTTGGGGACATGTACAAGTTTAACCAATTACATACTCTGTCATGGATAAAAATCAGCAACTCACCCAATCTCAGAAATGCCACCTTTTTAATATTTTCTATCTCAGGATCACAGCACACTTATTCAAATGGATCCGAAAAAGACGGGACAATGCAATGCATGGAATTTGAATTTAACTCATCTAAATCTTTTCAATCTTCTGACATTCATCATATTAACCATTGTTTGCCCGAAAGACAGATTTAATTTGCAGTCTTTGTGCCGAAGAAGATTCTTTAGAGACATGACAATCAACGGATGCTTTGAACCCTGGCCATCATATCCATGAGGAAGCAAAACAACAAGTCCAGATTGGCGAAGCCATTTCGATTTCCCACTGCTCATGAGTTGATCAAAAATGACTTGGGGGCCATTTGCAAAATTACCAAATTAAACTTCCCACAGGACCAATAAATTGGGATTCTTTATTGAATAACCCAATTCAAAACCCAGAACACCAAATTCTGACAAAGAACTGTGGCTCACAGTAGACATCTCCTCAGGTTGAATCATGATAACATGGTAAATAACTTGAAGTATTTCATTAAAATAATACCGTGAACCAAAAGAACTTGTAAAAGAATTTGATGCCTAATGCATGCACTATGAACCATCTGAAGAATTTGCCACACCATGAATCCCTGTAAATCTCACACTCACCAGGACTCCACCGGTATACAAGGATTAGGTGGATTGTAGCCATTTAAACACACATTAAATATCCCCTGCTTCTGCACATAACCTTGCAACATGTTCTCATTCTTCACCAATGTAACACACCTGGAAACTTGCAACATCTCTCTCAAATATAAGCCAGTCACTGATAATGGATTTTGATGAATATGACAGCTGTGTAAGATTGGCTGTGGATTCAGACAAATTCCCCTTTTCGTAGCACGCTACGAAATCACTAAAACGGGCTGCGCTGCGAAAATACTCACTCTTTAAGCCAGGCTAAAAATTTTTGGCTTCAGCATTTTCAGTGATAACAGTGGCTCCACTTGGGATAGTGTGCCCTTGTGGTGCGCTAAGAACACGCAGCTCCAGTGCCTTACCCATTTGTAACAAAGAGAAATTTGCTTGACAAGCCTGACTGTAGGAGAAAGAAACTAATGCTACTGAAAAATAAATGCTCAGCCAACCTTGAGCTTATTTGCAATTTACCTACCTACCTACCCTAACCATTTAAACTTTCCTCAGCTCAATCAATATGAGACTTCCAATGCAGCCAATCCTTTGCTTTGTCTGACATTTGATTTCTTTGCCTGTCCCGAAGTTCAGCGCCAATGTAATAATGTAATGACCGCTGCCACTGAAAATGTCTCTGATCTTCATAGGTAAGCTGAAACACTGGAGAATAAAACTCTTCCATGTAATCAGCTATAGGATCCCAAAACACATGATCAGCTTGTCCTTCCTCGACACTTTCCAGCTGTGCAAACTGATCTTCAACCACAGTGTTCAGTTCCTCAATCATGAAAGAGGATGGAAGCAGCATAGTCTCCTTGCGCTCTGTCACAGGAAACTTTTGAGAATAATAATCATGATCATGAAAATTGTATGCCTGAATCTGTCCTTCTAAACCTTCAATTTCTTTCTCAATATCTTTGGCAATTTCATCAAAAAATTTCATTTTATCCTCTGACTTACAGTCAAAAGATTCCAGATATGAGGACAGGGACAAAGAAAAAGATTCATTTGCTTCTTCTTTATTATGATCATCATTCCACTGTTTAAAACCTTCAACTGAAGGAGATTTTACTTCCACCTCTGGCCTATCTATCCATTCCTCCAAGAACAAAAGCCAAAAGTCTGGCAATGACTTAATGGACTTGGCAGGCAAGCATTCAACCCACTGTTTGCATTTCCCTTGGAGTGAATCATAAAATAACCTTATGCAAACATCCTCATGTTTAATTCTAAGAAGCTATGCAAAATGACAAAAATCTGAAATATGATCCAAGGTTAAACTCAAATCTTCACCGTTGAATTTTGGACCACTCCTTAGAAAGTATGCATCCTTGGGAAAATGATTTGGAAAACCATGACTTCCTGAGAAATCAATGCATGCATACCTTGAACAAAGAAGGGCAGCTTCTGGGTCTTTCATAACTCCAGTGGAATCACCATGAATATATAACTTTGAATTCTTCAATAATGGAGTCGCCAAGGTAGTTTTGCAGCCTTGAAAATCATTTGAACTCCTGCTACCTTCAGAAATTCAATCTTAAGCTCCCGGCAGACGCACCAAAATGTTATCACAAAACCAGTACTAGGGACTGCAACCAAGCTAGGTCTCATGTAACTGTTTCAGACCATACTTTAGATTAGGAATTAGCCTTCCTAATCAGAGAGGGCTCTCTCACGACTCTTGACAAAATCCTTCAAACACTAGAGGGCTAACTCTTCACACATTTGTAAAAATATAGCTGGCTGGACATACATCAAATTAGTCTTCATTGGGCTATGGAGTCTCTCACAGCTAATAAACCAAATCACAGTCATCTCATAGAAGCCAAGGCTCTTTGCATCATCAAAGGTTCAAACATAATTTACCTAAATCGAAGCCTGCTGAACATACAGGAAGTCAGAGCATTAAAAAATGAATTCTGAGTGATGTTCAAACATGCTTCACCAAAACCCACAGCCTGTCAAGCACACAGGAAGTCAGAGCATATAATATGAATTCTGAGGGATTGTACCATAACAAGGCTGTAAAAAGAACATTAAGAAACTAAAACCACCATCACATTTGAACAAAAGGATGCATTGAGAATCTTGGGAAGAAAAAACTCTGTTTGCTATTACTGTAACAGTCTTTTCATAAGCTCTAGAAAACTCTGTTTTTTTATATTAACAGTCCAACCCTTTTTTACATTCTAATCTGATTCATATATAGACAAGCAAACTAAACCACCTCGAGCTTCCTCCTCCAGCATGAGGGGAGCCTCGAAGGTGGCTATTAACTATTCCTACATGCTATTTAATTAATGTATTTATTACAAAGTGCTGAAATGTAATTGCACCAATCCTAATCAAACTAAAACATTAATTCTTTTCTCCTCGTATGCTTGATGCTTTTCTGGCTCTTGACACATGTCCTTTTGCTGCTTGAGTTGAGATGACTGAAGGGAAGTACATTAAATGAGTTGGCCTTGGATTCCAGTCACGTAGATGAGTTCATTAACTAACTAAAGAAGGTGCTCTGTTTTCACGGCTTCTGTCTCCCAACATTCTCCTAAAGTGTAGCAACATGTTCCCAAGTCTTTTAATAATCCCAGGTATGGAATGATGACATGTTTTTGAATGTGTTGTAGATGGTATTGATAAACAGATATCTCTCTTCCACAACTCCCGCTCACAGTATCACACTAACAGTTCTGCGCTTTAAAATCATCACCTACAGCAGTTTCGTAGCGCGCTACGAAACTGCTGTGTGATTTAGAAAACACAGTCTTCTTCACTGGTTTCTGCTAACACTGTGCTTATGGCTGCATTGGTTTCCAACAGTGGCATCCAATGAAACTTGTAACGCATTAAGAGATCACTCCATCCCTCTTACTTCATCAACAACTTGAATTGCATGCTGAACTTGTGGTATTGCCAAGCCTGTGAAATAGGCCGTTGCCTCGGGAATGAATCTTATAAACAAGTCCATAACCTCTTTCACTTAAACACTTAGCAAAAATGAACACAATTACTGAGAACCTGCCCTTGATATGCCTTATACTCTGAGGGAGTTACTTATTTAAAAGCAATCAGCTAAGCCAGTTATGGTATGATTATGAAAACCACCTTGAAGATCAAGGAACACAGCTGTGTTAATCCTTTCCTCATAGTCATACTTAACCTCTTGCCCCTGCCTGTTGATTTCTTTGATACCCTTTCCATAAAATATTATTGCAGCATGATGACCACGGAGTGACTTGTGTGTAGTAACAATCACTACATCTGCAAACTTAAAAGAAAATGGAACTACACCAGTTGCAACAAGTCCATTTATGTTTGTCATGTCCGCCAACAACACAGCTTTTTTACTTGTCATAAACCTTGCGCATCCGAGCATAATCATAATGGTGCGCATAAGCACTAGCCACAATGAGTTTAAGTCTGAATAGGACTGTGTTTCTCCAGCTGGTCATAATCCATATAACCATGAGAAAATTTATATGCTTCAGATTACCAGACATGGCTCAATATTATGTAGGTGAAGAATTTAGGCTCCAACTTATAATCTCAGAAACACATGGATACACAGCTTGACTACTTAGAACTGGATACATCAAACACATCAATAAAGTGTTGATCCACAGCATTTGATTTCAAACCAGTCAATCACAGGTATTCATAAAAATTGATGACATGTGCCAACTTTACTCTTCTTATCCGTCCCCTGTCAGATAGTATTATTGAGCGCTGAAGAATTTTGGTTCCGCCTTGTGATTTCAGCACAGGATGATTCCCAACATCCAATAAAACCTTCAATATTTCTCATATAACCTCCTCTGGTATATTTACAAAAGGCTCCTTGTTTCCTTCGATCCCAAAATGAAATAGCTTAATTCCATGATTCTTTAAAAACTTTATGTTGTCTGCTGAATACGGCTCCTGGCAAAGATAGATGATTGAGCAGACGAAGGGTTTCCAGACCTATACACGCCCTTGTCTACCGTTGAAAAATTAAAAGGCGTAACTTCAGATGATCAGCATGTGGAAAATCAAGTGCCATGATGAGATCATGGAGCTTTTGTTTTTCAGGACAAAAGTAATCGGCCTTATTGGAAAAAACAACAGTAGATTGCAGAGCTTTTTATAACATAGCCGATCCGGGCTTAAACAAGGGTGAACTGGAGATTTTTCGCATGGTTGCCATTTCCATAACATTGCTTTGCCATGTGGTAGCCAATCTTCAAGATCAAAGTTCACAACTTCTGAGCAACCCCATGAAAATTGATGCAGCAGTTTCACACGAATTATCTTTGCCGGCATAAAACCATTAACACGCATTGATTCTGCTCTAACTATTTGACAATCTGAAGGTTCTACATTAGATGTTCTCTTTTAGGCCGCAATCTTTTGGAATGAAAGTCTCCTTCATTATTAAAACTCCGTTGACATCAATAACTAGAGGAGATAAGGCCCAGTCATGATAAGCAACAGGGCGCAAAAATCTTAAGAAGCCTGTCACTGGTGAACAAGGAGAAGAGAATGGGGATGACCTGACAAATAGATATTTAGCTAATAACTCCACCACTTCACCTACAATCTCACTGAATCTGAAACTCCCACATGCAGAAAACCGAGTATGAGAAAACCCCGATTTCTTGAACTGTGGCTTTTAAATGAGCGCCAGAGATTATAATAACAATCCTCCATTTGCGCATGAATGGAATGGTCTATAACATCTGGCAATTCCACAAACGTAATCCACAATCCGGCGCGCTGTTGTAGAGGCCATGTGTCATATAATTAACACGTATGTTATTACTTGTCCAGTAAGACCTTTATTTGCTCATTGCTATCTCTAACCAAGGCTTCATGTTTTCATTATAGTGACAGACAGCTGAATTCTCAATATCTGAAAACTTGACACTTGGGTGGTATCCTAGGCGCAATACGTGCCAGGAACTACTCAGAGGGAAGGTCAAGTTGTAAAATGTAATCAAACCCGGTGGCAGTGTTCCAAGCTTCCACAATACCCTGTCCTCATTCATGCTTTGCTACTTGTGGTAAATGCCAGTTATATCACGTTTCTTCCATTCTTTCAAGTCGAAAACATTCATTCCATATGCCCAACCACAAGTATTCGAATCAATTCCTGGGCTATGCGAGGATTAGAAAAGCTCAGATGTTTGTCAAAGCAATGAAAACTTTTCGCTACATGTTTCAACTGCACCATTTACTTTTCCTTGGAGGTTGACAGACCAGAGTGCAGTCACATCTTTCTGTACCACGATATCATCATCCAAAAAGAGGATCATGTCCAGTTTATATTTCGGAATGATTCATCAAACCTCATCAAACCTGTATATTAAAACCTTGGATACTTGTGCATCATATAAAGCCAGGAATCGGGTACATTCATCAAAAGCTACCAAATCAAAACCCCGTTTAAATGTGCGAATAGGATTGCTCTCATGCAGAAATGGTCCTAGCTTTGGGGACATGTACAAGTTTAACCAATTACATACTCTGTCATGGATAAAAATCAGCAACTCACCAGATCTCAGAAATGCCACCTTTTTAATATCTTCTATCTCAGGATCACAGCACACTAATTCAAATGGATCCGAAAAAGACGGGACAATGCAATGCATGGAATTTGAATTTAACTCATCTAAATCTTTTCAAGCTTCTGACATTCATCATATTAACCATTGTTTGCCCGAAAGACAGATTTGATTTGCAGTCTTTGTGCCGAAGAAGATTCTTTGGAGACATGACAATCAAAGGATGCTCTGAACCCTGGCCATCATATCCATGAGGAAGCAAAACAACAAGTCCAGATTGGCGAAGCCATTTCGATTTCCCACTGCTCATGAGTTGATCAAAAATGACTTGGGGGCCATTTGCAAAATTACCAAATTAAACTTCCCACAGGACCAATAAATTGGGATTCTTTATTGAATAACCCAATTCAAAACCCAGAACACCAAATTCTGACAAAGAACTGTGGCTCACAGTAGACATCTCCTCAGGTTGAATCATGATAACATGGTAAATAACTTGAAGTATTTCATTAAAATAATACCGTGAACCAAAAGAACTTGTAAAAGAATTTGATGCCTAATGCATGCACTATGAACCATCTGAAGAATTTGCCACACCATGAATCCCTGTAAATCTCACACTCACCAGGACTCCACCGGTATACAAGGATTAGGTGGATTGTAGCCATTTAAACACACATTAAATATCCCCTGCTTCTGCACATAACCTTGCAACATGTTCTCATTCTTCACCAATGTAACACACCTGGAAACTTGCAACATCTCTCTCAAATATAAGCCAGTCACTGATAATGGATTTTGATGAATATGACAGCTGTGTAAGATTGGCTGTGGATTCAGACAAATTCCCCTTTTCGTAGCACGCTACGAAATCACTAAAACGGGCTGCGCTGCGAAAATACTCACTCTTTAAGCCAGGCTAAAAAATTTTGGCTTCAGCATTTTCAGTGATAACAGTGGCTCCACTTGGGATAGTGTGCCCTTGTGGTGCGCTAAGAACACGCAGCTCCAGTGCCTTACCCATTTGTAACAAAGAGAAATTTGCTTGACAAGCCTGACTGTAGGAGAAAGAAACTAATGCTACTGAAAAATAAATGCTCAGCCAACCTTGAGCTTATTTGCAATTTACCTACCTACCTACCCTAACCATTTAAACTTTCCTCAGCTCAATCAATATGAGACTTCCAATGCAGCCAATCCTTTGCTTTGTCTGACATTTGATTTCTTTGCCTGTCCCGAAGTTCAGCGCCAATGTAATAATGTAATGACCGCTGCCACTGAAAATGTCTCTGATCTTCATAGGTAAGCTGAAACACTGGAGAATAAAACTCTTCCATGTAATCAGCTATAGGATCCCAAAACACATGATCAGCTTGTCCTTCCTCGACACTTTCCAGCTGTGCAAACTGATCTTCAACCACAGTGTTCAGTTCCTCAATCATGAAAGAGGATGGAAGCAGCATAGTCTCCTTGCGCTCTGTCACAGGAAACTTTTGAGAATAATAATCATGATCATGAAAATTGTATGCCTGAATCTGTCCTTCTAAACCTTCAATTTCTTTCTCAATATCTTTGGCAATTTCATCAAAAAATTTCATTTTATCCTCTGACTTACAGTCAAAAGATTCCAGATATGAGGACAGGGACAAAGAAAAAGATTCATTTGCTTCTTCTTTATTATGATCATCATTCCACTGTTTAAAACCTTCAACTGAAGGAGATTTTACTTCCACCTCTGGCCTATCTATCCATTCCTCCAAGAACAAAAGCCAAAAGTCTGGCAATGACTTAATGGACTTGGCAGGCAAGCATTCAACCCACTGTTTGCATTTCCCTTGGAGTGAATCATAAAATAACCTTATGCAAACATCCTCATGTTTAATTCTAAGAAGCTGTGCAAAACGACAAAAATCTGAAATATGATCCAAGGTTAAACTCAAATCTTCACCGTTGAATTTTGGACCACTCCTTAGAAAGTATGCATCCTTGGGAAAATGATTTGGAAAACCATGACTTCCTGAGAAATCAATGCATGCATACCTTGAACAAAGAAGGGCAGCTTCTGGGTCTTTCATAACTCCAGTGGAATCACCATGAATATATAACTTTGAATTCTTCAATAATGGAGTCGCCAAGGTAGTTTTGCAGCCTTGAAAATCATTTGAACTCCTGCTACCTTCAGAAATTCAATCTTAAGCTCCCGGCAGACGCACCAAAATGTTATCACAAAACCAGTACTAGGGACTGCAACCAAGCTAGGTCTCATGTAACTGTTTCAGACCATACTTTAGATTAGGAATTAGCCTTCCTAATCAGAGAGGGCTCTCTCACGACTCTTGACAAAATCCTTCAAACACTAGAGGGCTAACTCTTCACACATTTGTAAAAATATAGCTGGCTGGACATACATCAAATTAGTCTTCATTGGGCTATGGAGTCTCTCACAGCTAATAAACCAAATCACAGTCATCTCATAGAAGCCAAGGCTCTTTGCATCATCAAAGGTTCAAACATAATTTACCTAAATCGAAGCCTGCTGAACATACAGGAAGTCAGAGCATTAAAAAATGAATTCTGAGTGATGTTCAAACATGCTTCACCAAAACCCACAGCCTGTCAAGCACACAGGAAGTCAGAGCATATAATATGAATTCTGAGGGATTGTACCATAACAAGGCTGTAAAAAGAACATTAAGAAACTAAAACCACCATCACATTTGAACAAAAGGATGCATTGAGAATCTTGGGAAGAAAAAACTCTGTTTGCTATTACTGTAACAGTCTTTTCATAAGCTCTAGAAAACTCTGTTTTTTTATATTAACAGTCCAACCCTTTTTTACATTCTAATCTGATTCATATATAGACAAGCAAACTAAACCACCTCGAGCTTCCTCCTCCAGCATGAGGGGAGCCTCGAAGGTGGCTATTAACTATTCCTACATGCTATTTAATTAATGTATTTATTACAAAGTGCTGAAATGTAATTGCACCAATCCTAATCAAACTAAAACATTAATTATTTTCTCCTCGTATGCTTGATGCTTTTCTGGCTCTTGACACATGTCCTTTTGCTGCTTGAGTTGAGATGACTGAAGGGAAGTACATTAAATGAGTTGGCCTTGGATTCCAGTCACGTAGATGAGTTCATTAACTAACTAAAGAAGGTGCTCTGTTTTCACGGCTTCTGTCTCCCAACATTCTCCTAAAGTGTAGCAACATGTTCCCAAGTCTTTTAATAATCCCAGGTATGGAATGCTGACATGTTTTTGAATGTGCTGTAGATGGTATTGATAAACAGATATCTCTCTTCCACAACTCCCGCTCACAGTATCACACTAACAGTTCTGCGCTTTAAAATCATCACCTACAGCAGTTTCGTAGCGCGCTACGAAACTGCTGTGTGATTTAGAAAACACAGTCTTCTTCACTGGTTTCTGCTAACACTGTGCTTATGGCTGCATTGGTTTCCAACAGTGGCATCCAATGAAACTTGTAACGCATTAAGAGATCACTCCATCCCTCTTACTTCATCAACAACTTGAATTGCATGCTGAACTTGTGGTATTGCCAAGCCTGTGAAATAGGCCGTTGCCTCGGGAATGAATCTTATAAACAAGTCCATAACCTCTTTCACTTAAACACTTAGCAAAAATGAACACAATTACTGAGAACCTGCCCTTGATATGCCTTATACTCTGAGGGAGTTACTTATTTAAAAGCAATCAGCTAAGCCAGTTATGGTATGATTATGAAAACCACCTTGAAGATCAAGGAACACAGCTGTGTTAATCCTTTCCTCATAGTCATACTTAACCTCTTGCCCCTGCCTGTTGATTTCTTTGATACCCTTTCCATAAAATATTATTGCAGCATGATGACCACGGAGTGACTTGTGTGTAGTAACAATCACTACATCTGCAAACTTAAAAGAAAATGGAACTACACCAGTTGCAACAAGTCCATTTATGTTTGTCATGTCCGCCAACAACACAGCTTTTTTACTTGTCATAAACCTTGCGCATCCGAGCATAATCATAATGGTGCGCATAAGCACTAGCCACAATGAGTTTAAGTCTGAATAGGACTGTGTTTCTCCAGCTGGTCATAATCCATATAACCATGAGAAAATTTATATGCTTCAGATTACCAGACATGGCTCAATATTATGTAGGTGAAGAATTTAGGCTCCAACTTATAATCTCAGAAACACATGGATACACAGCTTGACTACTTAGAACTGGATACATCAAACACATCAATAAAGTGTTGATCCACAGCATTTGATTTCAAACCAGTCAATCACAGGTATTCATAAAAATTGATGACATGTGCCAACTTTACTCTTCTTATCCGTCCCCTGTCAGATAGTATTATTGAGCGCTGAAGAATTTTGGTTCCGCCTTGTGATTTCAGCACAGGATGATTCCCAACATCCAATAAAACCTTCAATATTTCTCATATAACCTCCTCTGGTATATTTACAAAAGGCTCCTTGTTTCCTTCGATCCCAAAATGAAATAGCTTAATTCCATGATTCTTTAAAAACTTTATGTTGTCTGCTGAATACGGCTCCTGGCAAAGATAGATGATTGAGCAGACGAAGGGTTTCCAGACCTATACACGCCCTTGTCTACCGTTGAAAAATTAAAAGGCGTAACTTCAGATGATCAGCATGTGGAAAATCAAGTGCCATGATGAGATCATGGAGCTTTTGTTTTTCAGGACAAAAATAATCGGCCTTATTGGAAAAAACAACAGTAGATTGCAGAGCTTTTTATAACATAGCCGATCCGGGCTTAAACAAGGGTGAACTGGAGATTTTTCGCATGGTTGCCATTTCCATAACATTGCTTTGCCATGTGGTAGCCAATCTTCAAGATCAAAGTTCACAACTTCTGAGCAACCCCATGAAAATTGATGCAGCAGTTTCACACGAATTATCTTTGCCGGCATAAAACCATTAACACGCATTGATTCTGCTCTAACTATTTGACAATCTGAAGGTTCTACATTAGATGTTCTCTTTTAGGCCGCAATCTTTTGGAATGAAAGTCTCCTTCATTATTAAAACTCCGTTGACATCAATAACTAGAGGAGATAAGGCCCAGTCATGATAAGCAACAGGGCGCAAAAATCTTAAGAAGCCTGTCACTGGTGAACAAGGAGAAGAGAATGGGGATGACCTGACAAATAGATATTTAGCTAATAACTCCACCACTTCACCTACAATCTCACTGAATCTGAAACTCCCACATGCAGAAAACCGAGTATGAGAAAACCCCGATTTCTTGAACTGTGGCTTTTAAATGAGCGCCAGAGATTATAATAACAATCCTCCATTTGCGCATGAATGGAATGGTCTATAACATCTGGCAATTCCACAAACGTAATCCACAATCCGGCGCGCTGTTGTAGAGGCCATGTGTCATATAATTAACACGTATGTTATTACTTGTCCAGTAAGACCTTTATTTGCTCATTGCTATCTCTAACCAAGGCTTCATGTTTTCATTATAGTGACAGACAGCTGAATTCTCAATATCTGAAAACTTGACACTTGGGTGGTATCCTAGGCGCAATACGTGCCAGGAACTACTCAGAAGGAAGGTCAAGTTGTAAAATATAATCAAACCCGGTGGCAGTGTTCCAAGCTTCCACAATACCCTGTCCTCATTCATGCTTTGCTACTCGTGGTAAATGCCAGTTATAACACGTTTCTTCCATTCTTTCAAATTGAAAACATTCATTCCATATGCCCAACCACAAGTATTCAGATCAATTCCTGAGCTATGTGAGGATTAGAAAAGTTCAAATATTTGTCAAAGCAATGAAAACTTCTCGCTACATGTTTCAACTGCACCATTTACTTTTCCTTGGAGGTTGACAGACCAGAATGCAGTCAAATCTTTCTGTACCATGATATCATCATCCAAAAAGAGGATCATGTCTAGTTTATATTTCGGAATGATTCATCAAACCTGTATATTAAAACCTTGGATACTTGTGCATCATATAAAGCCAGGAATCGGGTACATTCAACAAAAGCTACCAAATCAAAACCCCGTTTAAATATGCGAATAAGATTGCTCCCATGCAGAAATGGTCCTAGCTTTGGGGACATGTACAAGTTTAACCAATTACATACTCTGTCATGGATAAAAATCAGCAACTCACCCAATCTCAGAAATGCCACCTTTTTAATATTTTCTATCTCAGGATCACAGCACACTTATTCAAATGGATCCGAAAAAGACGGGACAATGCAATGCATGGAATTTGAATTTAACTCATCTAAATCTTTTCAATCTTCTGACATTCATCATATTAACCATTGTTTTCCCGAAAGACAGATTTAATTTGCAGTCTTTGTGCCGAAGAAGATTCTTTAGAGACATGACAATCAACGGATGCTTTGAACCCTGGCCATCATATCCATGAGGAAGCAAAACAACAAGTCCAGATTGGCGAAGCCATTTCGATTTCCCACTGCTCATGAGTTGATCAAAAATGACTTGGGGGCCATTTGCAAAATTACCAAATTAAACTTCCCACAGGACCAATAAATTGGGATTCTTTATTGAATAACCCAATTCAAAACCCAGAACACCAAATTCTGACAAAGAACTGTGGCTCACAGTAGACATCTCCTCAGGTTGAATCATGATAACATGGTAAATAACTTGAAGTATTTCATTAAAATAATACCGTGAACCAAAAGAACTTGTAAAAGAATTTGATGCCTAATGCATGCACTATGAACCATCTGAAGAATTTGCCACACCATGAATCCCTGTAAATCTCACACTCACCAGGACTCCACCGGTATACAAGGATTAGGTGGATTGTAGCCATTTAAACACACATTAAATATCCCCTGCTTCTGCACATAACCTTGCAACATGTTCTCATTCTTCACCAATGTAACACACCTGGAAACTTGCAACATCTCTCTCAAATATAAGCCAGTCACTGATAATGGATTTTGATGAATATGACAGCTGTGTAAGATTGGCTGTGGATTCAGACAAATTCCCCTTTTCGTAGCACGCTACGAAATCACTAAAACGGGCTGCGCTGCGAAAATACTCACTCTTTAAGCCAGGCTAAAAAATTTTGGCTTCAGCATTTTCAATGATAACAGTGGCTCCACTTGGGATAGTGTGCCCTTGTGGTGCGCTAAGAACACGCAGCTCCAGTGCCTTACCCATTTGTAACAAAGAGAAATTTGCTTGACAAGCCTGACTGTAGGAGAAAGAAACTAATGCTACTGAAAAATAAATGCTCAGCCAACCTTGAGCTTATTTGCAATTTACCTACCTACCTACCCTAACCATTTAAACTTTCCTCAGCTCAATCAATATGAGACTTCCAATGCAGCCAATCCTTTGCTTTGTCTGACATTTGATTTCTTTGCCTGTCCCGAAGTTCAGCGCCAATGTAATAATGTAATGACCGCTGCCACTGAAAATGTCTCTGATCTTCATAGGTAAGCTGAAACACTGGAGAATAAAACTCTTCCATGTAATCAGCTATAGGATCCCAAAACACATGATCAGCTTGTCCTTCCTCGACACTTTCCAGCTGTGCAAACTGATCTTCAACCACAGTGTTCAGTTCCTCAATCATGAAAGAGGATGGAAGCAGCATAGTCTCCTTGCGCTCTGTCACAGGAAACTTTTGAGAATAATAATCATGATCATGAAAATTGTATGCCTGAATCTGTCCTTCTAAACCTTCAATTTCTTTCTCAATATCTTTGGCAATTTCATCAAAAAATTTCATTTTATCCTCTGACTTACAGTCAAAAGATTCCAGATATGAGGACAGGGACAAAGAAAAAGATTCATTTGCTTCTTCTTTATTATGATCATCATTCCACTGTTTAAAACCTTCAACTGAAGGAGATTTTACTTCCACCTCTGGCCTATCTATCCATTCCTCCAAGAACAAAAGCCAAAAGTCTGGCAATGACTTAATGGACTTGGCAGGCAAGCATTCAACCCACTGTTTGCATTTCCCTTGGAGTGAATCATAAAATAACCTTATGCAAACATCCTCATGTTTAATTCTAAGAAGCTGTGCAAAATGACAAAAATCTGAAATATGATCCAAGGTTAAACTCAAATCTTCACCGTTGAATTTTGGACCACTCCTTAGAAAGTATGCATCCTTGGGAAAATGATTTGGAAAACCATGACTTCCTGAGAAATCAATGCATGCATACCTTGAACAAAGAAGGGCAGCTTCTGGGTCTTTCATAACTCCAGTGGAATCACCATGAATATATAACTTTGAATTCTTCAATAATGGAGTCGCCAAGGTAGTTTTGCAGCCTTGAAAATCATTTGAACTCCTGCTACCTTCAGAAATTCAATCTTAAGCTCCCGGCAGACGCACCAAAATGTTATCACAAAACCAGTACTAGGGACTGCAACCAAGCTAGGTCTCATGTAACTGTTTCAGACCATACTTTAGATTAGGAATTAGCCTTCCTAATCAGAGAGGGCTCTCTCACGACTCTTGACAAAATCCTTCAAACACTAGAGGGCTAACTCTTCACACATTTGTAAAAATATAGCTGGCTGGACATACATCAAATTAGTCTTCATTGGGCTATGGAGTCTCTCACAGCTAATAAACCAAATCACAGTCATCTCATAGAAGCCAAGGCTCTTTGCATCATCAAAGGTTCAAACATAATTTACCTAAATCGAAGCCTGCTGAACATACAGGAAGTCAGAGCATTAAAAAATGAATTCTGAGTGATGTTCAAACATGCTTCACCAAAACCCACAGCCTGTCAAGCACACAGGAAGTCAGAGCATATAATATGAATTCTGAGGGATTGTACCATAACAAGGCTGTAAAAAGAACATTAAGAAACTAAAACCACCATCACATTTGAACAAAAGGATGCATTGAGAATCTTGGGAAGAAAAAACTCTGTTTGCTATTACTGTAACAGTCTTTTCATAAGCTCTAGAAAACTCTGTTTTTTTATATTAACAGTCCAACCCTTTTTTACATTCTAATCTGATTCATATATAGACAAGCAAACTAAACCACCTCGAGCTTCCTCCTCCAGCATGAGGGGAGCCTCGAAGGTGGCTATTAACTATTCCTACATGCTATTTAATTAATGTATTTATTACAAAGTGCTGAAATGTAATTGCACCAATCCTAATCAAACTAAAACATTAATTCTTTTCTCCTCGTATGCTTGATGCTTTTCTGGCTCTTGACACATGTCCTTTTGCTGCTTGAGTTGAGATGACTGAAGGGAAGTACATTAAATGAGTTGGCCTTGGATTCCAGTCACGTAGATGAGTTCATTAACTAACTAAAGAAGGTGCTCTGTTTTCACGGCTTCTGTCTCCCAACATTCTCCTAAAGTGTAGCAACATGTTCCCAAGTCTTTTAATAATCCCAGGTATGGAATGCTGACATGTTTTTGAATGTGCTGTAGATGGTATTGATAAACAGATATCTCTCTTCCACAACTCCCGCTCACAGTATCACACTAACAGTTCTGCGCTTTAAAATCATCACCTACAGCAGTTTCGTAGCGCGCTACGAAACTGCTGTGTGATTTAGAAAACACAGTCTTCTTCACTGGTTTCTGCTAACACTGTGCTTATGGCTGCATTGGTTTCCAACAGTGGCATCCAATGAAACTTGTAACGCATTAAGAGATCACTCCATCCCTCTTACTTCATCAACAACTTGAATTGCATGCTGAACTTGTGGTATTGCCAAGCCTGTGAAATAGGCCGTTGCCTCGAGAATGAATCTTATAAACAAGTCCATAACCTCTTTCACTTAAACACTTAGCAAAAATGAACACAATTACTGAGAACCTGCCCTTGATATGCCTTATACTCTGAGGGAGTTACTTATTTAAAAGCAATCAGCTAAGCCAGTTATGGTATGATTATGAAAACCACCTTGAAGATCAAGGAACACAGCTGTGTTAATCCTTTCCTCATAGTCATACTTAACCTCTTGCCCCTGCCTGTTGATTTCTTTGATACCCTTTCCATAAAATATTATTGCAGCATGATGACCACGGAGTGACTTGTGTGTAGTAACAATCACTACATCTGCAAACTTAAAAGAAAATGGAACTACACCAGTTGCAACAAGTCCATTTATGTTTGTCATGTCCGCCAACAACACAGCTTTTTTACTTGTCATAAACCTTGCGCATCCGAGCATAATCATAATGGTGCGCATAAGCACTAGCCACAATGAGTTTAAGTCTGAATAGGACTGTGTTTCTCCAGCTGGTCATAATCCATATAACCATGAGAAAATTTATATGCTTCAGATTACCAGACATGGCTCAATATTATGTAGGTGAAGAATTTAGGCTCCAACTTATAATCTCAGAAACACATGGATACACAGCTTGACTACTTAGAACTGGATACATCAAACACATCAATAAAGTGTTGATCCACAGCATTTGATTTCAAACCAGTCAATCACAGGTATTCATAAAAATTGATGACATGTGCCAACTTTACTCTTCTTATCCGTCCCCTGTCAGATAGTATTATTGAGCGCTGAAGAATTTTGGTTCCGCCTTGTGATTTCAGCACAGGATGATTCCCAACATCCAATAAAACCTTCAATATTTCTCATATAACCTCCTCTGGTATATTTACAAAAGGCTCCTTGTTTCCTTCGATCCCAAAATGAAATAGCTTAATTCCATGATTCTTTAAAAACTTTATGTTGTCTGCTGAACACGGCTCCTGGCAAAGATAGATGATTGAGCAGACGAAGGGTTTCCAGACCTATACACGCCCTTGTCTACCGTTGAAAAATTAAAAGGCGTAACTTCAGATTATCAGCATGTGGAAAATCAAGTGCCATGATGAGATCATGGAGCTTTTGTTTTTCAGGACAAAAGTAATCGGCCTTATTGGAAAAAACAACAGTAGCTTGCAGAGCTTTTTATAACATAGCCGATCCGGGCTTAAACAAGGGTGAACTGGAGATTTTTCGCATGGTTGCCATTTCCATAACATTGCTTTGCCATGTGGTAGCCAATCTTCAAGATCAAAGTTCACAACTTCTGAGCAACCCCATGAAAATTGATGCAGTAGTTTCACACGAATTATCTTTGCCAGCATAAAACCATTAACACGCATTGATTCTGCTCTAACTATTTGACAATCTGAAGGTTCTACATTAGATGTTCTCTTTTAGGCCGCAATCTTTTGGAATGAAAGTCTCCTTCATTATTAAAACTCCGTTGACATCAATAACTAGAGGAGATAAGGCCCAGTCATGATAAGCAACAGGGCGCAAAAATCTTAAGAAGCCTGTCACTGGTGAACAAGGAGAAGAGAATGGGGATGACCTGACAAATAGATATTTAGCTAATAACTCCACCACTTCACCTACAATCTCACTGAATCTGAAACTCCCACATGCAGAAAACCGAGTATGAGAAAACCCCGATTTCTTGAACTGTGGCTTTTAAATGAGCGCCAGAGATTATAATAACAATCCTCCATTTGCGCATGAATGGAATGGTCTATAACATCTGGCAATTCCACAAACGTAATCCACAATCCGGCGCGCTGTTGTAGAGGCCATGTGTCATATAATTAACACGTATGTTATTACTTGTCCAGTAAGACCTTTATTTGCTCATTGCTATCTCTAACCAAGGCTTCATGTTTTCATTATAGTGACAGACAGCTGAATTCTCAATATCTGAAAACTCGACACTTGGGTGGTATCCTAGGCGCAATACGTGCCAGGAACTACTCAGAAGGAAGGTCAAGTTGTAAAATATAATCAAACCCGGTGGCAGTGTTCCAAGCTTCCACAATACCCTGTCCTCATTCATGCTTTGCTACTCGTGGTAAATGCCAGTTATAACACGTTTCTTCCATTCTTTCAAATTGAAAACATTCATTCCATATGCCCAACCACAAGTATTCGGATCAATTCCTGAGCTATGTGAGGATTAGAAAAGTTCAGATATTTGTCAAAGCAATGAAAACTTCTCGCTACATGTTTCAACTGCACCATTTACTTTTCCTTGGAGGTTGACAGACCAGAATGCAGTCAAATCTTTCTGTACCATGATATCATCATCCAAAAAGAGGATCATGTCTAGTTTATATTTCGGAATGATTCATCAAACCTGTATATTAAAACCTTGGATACTTGTGCATCATATAAAGCCAGGAATCGGGTACATTCAACAAAAGCTACCAAATCAAAACCCCGTTTAAATATGCGAATAAGATTGCTCCCATGCAGAAATGGTCCTAGCTTTGGGGACATGTACAAGTTTAACCAATTACATACTCTGTCATGGATAAAAATCAGCAACTCACCCAATCTCAGAAATGCCACCTTTTTAATATTTTCTATCTCAGGATCACAGCACACTTATTCAAATGGATCCGAAAAAGACGGGACAATGCAATGCATGGAATTTGAATTTAACTCATCTAAATCTTTTCAATCTTCTGACATTCATCATATTAACCATTGTTTGCCCGAAAGACAGATTTAATTTGCAGTCTTTGTGCCGAAGAAGATTCTTTAGAGACATGACAATCAACGGATGCTTTGAACCCTGGCCATCATATCCATGAGGAAGCAAAACAACAAGTCCAGATTGGCGAAGCCATTTCGATTTCCCACTGCTCATGAGTTGATCAAAAATGACTTGGGGGCCATTTGCAAAATTACCAAATTAAACTTCCCACAGGACCAATAAATTGGGATTCTTTATTGAATAACCCAATTCAAAACCCAGAACACCAAATTCTGACAAAGAACTGTGGCTCACAGTAGACATCTCCTCAGGTTGAATCATGATAACATGGTAAATAACTTGAAGTATTTCATTAAAATAATACCGTGAACCAAAAGAACTTGTAAAAGAATTTGATGCCTAATGCATGCACTATGAACCATCTGAAGAATTTGCCACACCATGAATCCCTGTAAATCTCACACTCACCAGGACTCCACCGGTATACAAGGATTAGGTGGATTGTAGCCATTTAAACACACATTAAATATCCCCTGCTTCTGCACATAACCTTGCAACATGTTCTCATTCTTCACCAATGTAACACACCTGGAAACTTGCAACATCTCTCTCAAATATAAGCCAGTCACTGATAATGGATTTTGATGAATATGACAGCTGTGTAAGATTGGCTGTGGATTCAGACAAATTCCCCTTTTCGTAGCACGCTACGAAATCACTAAAACGGGCTGCGCTGCGAAAATACTCACTCTTTAAGCCAGGCTAAAAATTTTTGGCTTCAGCATTTTCAGTGATAACAGTACCTATCATAAATGACCTCGCAACATTCATTAGAATTTCCTTCGATCTCATCCAATGTATCAAAACAAGAAGGAATGTGGAACACATGTTCTTTTATGTCAGAAGAATGATCATTGAATGATTCTCTATCTTGATAAAAACTAATTGGAAATTCATTTAGATCAGCCTCTCTGTTTCCTGAAATAACTTTAAAGTGAAGAGAGGATAAATTGTTATCAACAAAAATATCAGGATAAAGGGAAAAATGTGAATTAGAAGAAATGAATCTAAAATATTCTCTGTTTGTAGATTCAAATATATTTTCTTCATTGCAAATTTCATATTTATGATCATTCATTTGTCTATTAATGCTTTCTTGAAAAATGTTGTTTGGATGCCTTGAATTTGGTTTTTGATCAACATGATCAAATTCAAAAATTCATACGACATATTGCATATTATTGGAAACTTTAATTATTGTTTGTACTTGTTGATTTACACTCTGATTTTATGAATTTACTGCACAATAATTTTCAGATTTTAGGGTAGCCTTTTCTCCAAGATTGTTGTTAGTATCTTCTTGCGATTGATTACCAAAATTTTCCAAGCTTTTTGATATTGGTACATTAACATGATTATCATTAATATCGTAAGAAGTGCATACTACATTTAAGAATTCATCGTACATGGCTGAGGACGCTTCATCATGATTAGTATGCACCTCTATGTTGAAATTCTCAATTATGTTAATAGAATTTGAAGAGGATTGATCAAAGCTTGTAATAATTCCACATGGATTATAAATGGGAGGAAGAGAGTAAATATATTCAAACCAATCTAATAATTCCTCTTTCAAAGGTTTATCTTTAATTTTAAATCTCAAGCAATTTAAATGAAATCAAATGGAAAAATCAATAAAAGATTCATTTTCAAACCTTCGTAAATCTTCAAAATCATCACATACCTGTTCGTAGACATAGCCATCAAATTTACAAAGAAAAATTGTAATAAATTGATCCCAGTTGTGAATTGAGGCAACTGGAAGCGATTGACACCAACTTCTAGCTTTTTCCAAGAATGTAAGAGTATAAATCCTACATAAAATACCTTTATCAATTCCTTGAAAATCAAAATTTGAAACTTTTTGAATAAATTGAAGGGCATGATCCAAAGCTGAAGAATTCCTCTTACCATTAAACTTTACCTGAGACAAGAGTCTTACCACTTCTAGTGGAGTATTGACAGATGAGTTTCTATGGATACAAATCCAAATTGGAAGTTTAAGAGGAGCCATTGTGATTAAAATAAAATTTTAATATACAAAAACTCCAAAGGACAAAAAGTCTTCAGATACTCCTTCTAGCGCCAAAAATGTTGAAGGCTCGAAATTCCCTACCTACAACACTATAAGGGAGACCATCCGGTCCGAACCTTAAAGCAACTCCTTTTATGTTTGGAATGGTGGTTCAAACTGGTTTAACTAGGTCTAGTTACCTTTTCCCTATTGCTATCGGTTTAAGATGTGCCTTTAGTTACCAATAGGTAGGGACATCAGATCGATTCTTCTTGTTGATCAGGCAAGAGAATGACCCTTAAGCTGTTTTGATGGCATAACCAAACCACTCTAAAGTTTTGCCTCTTAAAAAAAGGACTTATTGAATGCAAAATGTATGATAACATATGCAAGATCTAATCTAATATGAAACTAATCTAACCTATCTTGATTAAAGTAAAGAGAAATACTTCTCTCAATCGAGAGCTAATTAACTTAACATGGAAGAGAAGCTTTAAAGAATTGGAATTGAGATGAAGGAATTAGATCAATGAGATAGTTCACAACATCCGATTCCTCATTAACACAAATACTAACAATTTAACACTTAGTAAATAGTTACATAAGATCTTATTGAAAATATATCCAATTCCTTATTTATCATATGCATAAGAACTAAAAAGGTTCATGATGAATTACTGAATTAGTTCAAATAAGACATCATGTATGCAAGAAAACAATTATTATCCTAAATCATAAGATAGCTTGTCGATATAAGATTATAACTATTTGTTCCTATGTATATTTCAGTTTTCAAATTACATTTAAGATCAAGTCTGTAGAATAGTCTAATCAAACTTTTAAATGAATTAAGAATTAAAACTCAACAATAGTGCATGAAGCCAACAATTAATTCATACATCTATAAATGTAAATTGAAAAATTGAGAAAGAATTTGCATCCATGAATTCAACAAACAATAGTGTTATATGAAAATCAATGAAACAAATCTTTATTAATAAAAGAAAATTGAATTACAAAACCTCACAGTATGGTAGTAGTGCACAATCCTATAGGCCTGCAATCAATCTCTGCTTGTAGAAATGGCCTCCTCCTTACAACAGTAGTACATAATAAATAAGAGTTTCTCCACAAATAGATGAAAACACAACAATATCAAGCCTTCTTCCCCCATGATTCCTCTCACCTACATGTTGGGTCCCTATAATACTAGTGATTACCCCATTACTATTGTAGTTATATCCCTTATTAATATTGTTGTGCCCCTATTGCCCCCATATTTTTATTACTGTGCCCCATAGAATCCCTCTATTGTTATTTTTGTGGCTTTATATTATTATTGTTAAGTCGGCTGGATTATATTGTGACTCCTTAGACTCCTATATATAGAAAGGAGGTTTTGTCATTTGTATCATCTAAGAATTGTTCATTTATGTAATGTAAAGGAGGTTTCCCCCTCGAAGAGGCTGAATTCTAAGGCGTTGATCTATCTTTTCTATCTTTTCTTGAGCTGGTTTCATAACATTTGGTATCAGAGCTTTGGATTCTAGCGTTTTGCTGCTCCAAACAGGTCATCGTGGAATTTTCACTATAACTTTTTTTTTGTGACGTTTCAGAAGTTGCAAAAAAAACCCATTTGAGAAGAAATCACGTTGAACCTTGGGTCCGAATTTCAGAGCTTTTCACGTGATATTTACAGAGATATGATCTGAGGAAGTTGGTCTTTTTGCAGACTCTTGAATTACATTCAAAATAGGTGACCTGGGGAAAATCATCATAACTTTCTCTCTGGGGATCGGATTGAAATTTCATAAGAAGGCACAGAAAGAGGATGGACTATAGTTTCTTGTATGCATGTTTCAGATCCAAAGGTTGAAACAGTGACTCGTGGCACGTCGTACAAGTTCGCTCTACTGAACTAGTCTATAAGCAAGTCACTGTGGGAGATTTCACATAACTCTTCCTTGGAGAATCCAATTTCAGTCAGACTTGTGGCATTGGAAAGAGGACACAGAGGGCTACTACAGATCACAAATTTAGAACTAGATGATTGGAAAGTACAGAGATACATCAGAGGCAATATCGAGCTCCTACAAAGTGAAAAAAGGTGTGTAGATTTTCTTAAATTTTTTGCATAAGCTTAGTTTGAAAATTTATTTTGAAGGAATTCAAAGGGCATAGTAGAGCATTATTATCGGTAACTGATGCCCCGAGGAAAGAAAATGCAAACACCTAGTAAGGAACCTGAAATCTCTAGCATGACTCATGAAGAAGAGGAAGAAATGCAATATGATATATCAAAATTACAAGACCAAGTGCAACAACTGTCCCTTGCACAAAAAGGAACAGAATCTAAGATGGATGGTTTAAAGAAAGATGTAGAAGCTAAGATGGATGGTTTAAAAAAAGGTGTATAAGCTAAGATGGAATGTTTAAATAAAGGCGTAGAATCTAAGATGATTGACGTGGAAGCTAAGATGGATGATTTGAAGACAGACATGGACGAATTGAAGATAAATATGAATAAGTTGCTACAAGAAATGGTCCCTAAGGGTGAAAGGGTACTAAAGGAAACTCATGATGAGAACAAAAGAAATGTTAATCATGATTCCATAGACGCTAATGTTGGATCGAAGACTCACCATATTCCAAAAATCGATATGAGGAAGTTTGATGGCAAGGATCCTACCACATGGATATTACAGATGGAGCAATTCTTTGATCTCAATAATGTGCAAAACACACAAAAGGTACGTATGACAACTTTATATTTGGAACCAAATCAGTTTGTATGGTATCAATGGCTTTGCTCTCGTAAACCATTTATCACTTGGGCAATTTTTACGGAAGAATTGATAGCACATTATGAGGATACAAAAAGCAACACTTTTTTTAGCCAATTGATAAGTCTCAAACAAAAGGGTTCAATAATGGAGCACATTGAGGAGTTCCAAAAATTGAACATAAGGGTAAAAGATATTCCAGAGGAGCATAGGATTGATGTGTTCATAGGGTCTTTAAAGGATAATATCCAACATGATGTTCGCCTTTGGGAACCTGATTCATTAGAGAAGGCATTCAGGTTGGAAAGAAAAATTATGGCAACCAGGAAGCATACCACTCACAACTATAAAGACGGAAGTGTTGTTGCCCCTAGTCTTCCACAACCTATAAGGTTGACACCACAACAATTGGAAGAAAAAAGAGCAAAAGGGCTTTGTTACAGTTGTGATAGCAAATACACTAAAGGTCATAAGTGTGCTGAGAAGAAATTATTCTACATAGATTGTGAAGAGGAAGAAGAAAAGGAGCAAGAAAGGTCAAAAAAAGAGGATATACTCCAGGAACAAAGCCTAGATGAAGAACAAATAAATCCGACCATATCTTGTAATGCATTGGCAGGAATTACCACTCCTCAAACCATCAAGATAGAAGGACAAATCAAGAAGAAAAAGGTAATAGTGTTGATTGATTCAGGAAGCACCCACAATTTTATTCATTGTAAGGTAGCAAAAGAATTGAATTGCTTCCTATATCCAGCACCAGAGTGTCAAGTGATGATTGCAAATGGAGGAACAATAAATTTCTCTGGAAAGTGCCATAATATCAAGCTATCCATGGGAGAATATGTATTGACTAGCCCAATGCTTTCCATTCCAATGGGAGGTGCTGATGTTGTACTAGGAGTCCAATGGCTACAATCCCTGGGTACAATAGCTTTTAATTTTCAAGAACTTTTCATCAAATTTTCTACGGAAGGAAAGGAAGTTGAATTAAGGGGTATTGCAGGGAAACCAGGAAAGATAATCAGCTCTAATAGTATGACAAAGCTTCTAAAAAAGGAGCAAAGAGGTGTAATTGCACAATTATGCTCGCTAGATGTTTCCACATCGGAATCATCTATTTCTCCAGATCTCCAAAAAGTCTTGGACAATCATTCCAAGGTATTTGAGACTCCCAAAGGTCTCCCACCTATGCATGATCATGATCATGCTATTCATCTGATTCCAGGAAGTGTTCCTCCAAACATCAGGCCGTACAGATATCCCTATGTCCAAAAGAGTGAAATTGAACGTATGGTTGCAGAAATGCTAGAGGCTGGTATAATTCAACCGAGTCAAAGTTCTTTCTCTGCTCCAGTAGTATTGGTGCACAAGAAGGATGGATCATGGCGCATGTGTCCGGATTATAGGGAGCTCAACAAGCTCACTATTAAAGATAAGTTCCCCATTCCTGTCATTGATGAATTACTGGATGAATTGCATGGATCAATTTACTTCACCAAGTTGGATCTTCGTTCAGGATATCATCAAATCAGAATGAAGACTGAAGACATTCCGAAAACAGCATTTAGAACTCATGAGGGTCATTATGAATTTTTGGTCATGCCTTTTGGCCTTACCAATGCACCTTCAACATTTCAAGGTTTGATGAATTCAATTTTCAAACCATTCCTTAGAAAATTTGTGTTAGTATTTTTTGATGATATACTAATCTACAGCAAGTCTTGGAAGGATCATGTTGAACATGTTGACAAGGTGCTACAACTATTGAAGGAGAAACAATTATATGCAAAAAGATCCAAATGTTTCTTTGGAGTCCAGGAGGTGGAATATTTGGGTCATATTGTATCTCATGAAGGAGTTAAGGTAGACCCTAGCAAAATTAAAGCCATTAAGGAATGGAAAATCCCCACATCCATAAAGCATCTGCGAGGATTTCTCGGGTTGACAGGGTATTATCGCAAGTTTGTTAAGAATTATGGGAGAATAGCAGCACCTCTAACAACATTATTGAAGAAAGATGCATTTTCATGGACTCCGGAAGCAACAAAGGCCTTTGAACATCTTAAAGAGGCAATGTGCCAAGCACCGGTCTTAGCTACACTGGACTTCACAAAAACCTTTATTGTGGAATGTGATGCTTCAGGAAATGGAATTGGTGCTGTTCTAATGCAAGATGAAAGACCCATTGCTTTTGAAAGTCGTCCAATCAAGGGAAAGTTTTTAAGCAAAGCTATTTATGAGAAGGAAATGTTGGCAATACTCCATGCACTTAAGAAATGGCGACCCTACCTAATGGGAAGACACTTCAAGGTAAAAACGGATCATGATAGCCTTAAATACTTTTTAGAACAAATATTATCCTCTGAAGAGCAACAAAAGTGGGTCACAAAGATGTTGGGTTATGACTTTGAAATCATCTACAAAAAAGGGAAGCAAAATGTGGTGGCAGATGCACTCTCAAGAAAGGATGAGGATGTGGAAGCATTGTTGTGCGCCATTTCTATTATCCAACCAGATTGGATAAACGAAGCAAGGGAGGAATGGAAGAATGACGAAGAAGTGTGGGCACTTATTCGAAAGTTACAACAAGATTCCAGTACGTCTGATACATTTAGCTGGCAAAATGATTCGTTATGGTACAAAGATCGCTTATACCTCTGTAAGAATTCCCAGCTAAAACAAAAGATTCTTATGGAATTGCACACTTTTCCCTTAGGAGGGCACTCAGGATTTTTAAAAACTTACCACAGGGTTAAGAAGGAATTTTTTTGGGATGGCCTTAAATCAGATATTCAAAAGTTTGTGGCTGAATGTTTGGTTTGCCAACAAAATAAAGTTGAAACAATTAAGACACCGGGTCTATTACAACCTTTATCCATTCCAAGCCAACGTTGGGAGGAGGTTTCAATGGATTTTATCACAGGTTTACCCAAGTCTGAGGGAAAGAGTGTCATCATGGTGGTAGTTGACAGACTTACCAAGTATGCACACTTTTGTGCATTATCACATCCATTTAAAGCCAGTACAGTTTCTACTGCATTTATGGAAACAATTCAAAAGCTACATGGAAACCCAAAGATTATTGTAAGTGACAGAGATCCCATTTTCACTGGAAATTTTTGGACAGAATTATTTTCTTGTCTTGGTACTCAGTTAGCTCATAGCTCATCTTATCATCCTCAATCTGATGGGCAAACTGAGATAGTAAACAAATGTTTGGAAGGATATCTTCGTTGCTTTGTATCTGATAAACAAACACAATGGGTCAAATGGTTGCCTCTGGCTGAATGGTGGTATAACACTTCCTTCCATACAGCAACAAAAATGACCCCATTTATGGCACTTTATGGGTATCAACCACCATCCATCACATCATATTTAAGAGAAAATTCTAAGGTTCAGGCAGTGGAACATCACATCGAACATCAACAACAAGTCCTCCAACTCTTAAAGGATAACCTCGTGTTGGCACAGAATAGAATGAAACAACAGGCAGATCAACATCGCAGTGAAAGAAGTTTTGATGTAGGTGATTGGGTATTCCTACGGCTACAACCATATAAGCAAATGTCCCTCAAGCAAGCTAAGAAGGATAATAAATTATCACCAAAGTATTATGGTCCGTACAAGGTGTTGCAAAAGATTGGTACTATGGCATACAAATTGGAGCTTCCTGCAGCTTCTCGATTGCACCCAGTTTTCCATGTTTCATGTTTAAAGAAGGTTATAGGCAACAAGCTCCCAGTTCAAACAATATTGCCAGAACTTGACGAGGAAGGAAAAATTATATTGGAACTGGAAGCAGTCACAGAAACAAGAACTCGACAGCTACGAAATCGTTCAATTTCAGAGTATCTTATCAAGTGGAAGAACTTATCCGCTGAAGATTCCACATGGGAGGATGAGAATTTTATGCAGAAGTATCCAGAACTACTCAAGCGTTGAGGAAAACACTTTTTTGAAGGAGAGGGGCATGTTGGGTCCCTATAATACTAGTGATTACCCCATTACTATTGTAGTTATATCCCTTATTAATATTGTTGTGCCCCTATTGCCCCCATATTGTTATTATTGTGCCCCATAGAATCCCTCTATTGTTATTTTTGTGGCTTTATATTATTATTCTTAGGTCGGCTGGATTATATTGTGACTCCTTAGACTCCTATATATAGAAAGGAGGTTTTTTCATTTGTATCATCCAAGAATTGTTCATTTATGTAATGTAAAGGAGGTTGCCCCCTCGAAGAAGCTGAATTCTAAGGCGTTGATCTATCTTTTCTATCTTTTCTTGAGCTGGTTCCATAGCACTACAACTCTAAATCCCCACTACAATAGCGCTTCTAGGAATTCCATAATTGCATAGGAGAGGAGACCCTAATACATTCTACAACCTATTATCTGTAATATTTACAAAAAGAATTCTCAATTAGAAATTTGAAGAGTAGTTATGGTCAATCAATTTTCATTGGCCCAAAATCTTATTCTTCTATTGTTGGATCATTCTCATTGATTGATATTTTCTTCTTCTCATATCTTCAACTATTTTCCTGGAAAAACAAATCAAACTTAAATTAAAATGCGAAAATAAAATCAAAATACCAAATCTGGAATTAAAACACATCCAATCAAAACTTAATATGAAAATGAAATATGAGCTTTATATTGATGCATGTGGTGATCTAACTAATTAAGGAGAACATAGATGAATGGATCTGCACTTGGTAGAGGCTGTGGACAAATGGGAATGCAGAAAATAAAATTCAGAAAATTGATTTTGTTTAAAAACACAAATCTTGATCTTATGCTGAATTGTAGACTCATTAAATGATCAAATCTACTTTTTCATCCACTTTATAAATAATCTCCATGATTTTTCTATCCAACGAGCTATCCTGTGCCTCATTTGACCATGTAAAACTCAACTTATGAGCCTCGAAAGTTAATGAGTCAAAACTGCAAGAATTCTAGAAACTCTGTTCCCTGGGCTAAAAATAGATTTTTTAAATTAAATTCTAATCCTATATTAGACTGCAATTATTTATTAATTAATGCTAGTCTAATTATAATTATGCTATTAATCTTAAGAAAATTAAATTAACAAAATTAAAATATTATTATATTATATTAATATTATAATTATAATATATTAAAATTATAATTTAATATTATAATTATAATTATAATATAAACTAATTATAATAATAAAATAATACAATTATATTAAAATAATAACCAAAATAAATATCAAGATACAACTCACCTCATATTAATTAACACATATATGTGGGAGATGAGGGCTAATGGAGTTATAAGGGGAGGTGAGTTATGGAGGGATAAGGAGGGTGAGTGGAGAATGAGGTGGAGGGATAAGGTGGAGGGTGAGGTGAGGATGACATGAGTGGGAGGATGAAGCAGGAGTTATAAGGAGCTGATAAAAAAATCCATAGGATAAAGCTAAATATGCACGAAATAAAAATCGGCGATTGGAATTTTTCGGTATCACAAGTTTTATTATGCGTGCACAATTGCCAATACACCGATATTGCGATATTGCGATATAGGTGATTTAAAAATCAAAAAAATCATATCAAGTATTTCAAACCAGGGTTTTTAAAGTCGAGATTTTGGAAGGAAAGATGTGATGTGATGTGGGGCCACATGGAATAAAATATTCTACAAATTGAACTACAACTACTTTGCAATTTTGAGATTTCGGGTTTGGAAAAATAATAAATTGGAATAAATTACCAAGAGCCCGAAACACGTTTTTAACCGTTCTATAATTTAGCTGGGTCATTTTGTAGGATCATTAGTGAAAAATTAAAAAATTAGTAAAAATTAACTAAGAGTTAATATTTACAATTAATGACTATTTTAATTGTAAAAATTGAAATATCATACATTTTATACATTTAACGACAAAAAAATGATCAAACTTCAAAGGAGTGCTATTTACAAACCAATTAACCAAATGAGGCGAAACAAGTATCGATGGAAAGCTAGTGAAAAGTCGAATTCAATGAAACAATAAAAATATAAATTCAATGAAAATTAAAAAAATGGTAAAATTGTAAGACAATTAACTTCAATGAAAATCATAAAATGGTTTTGCCAAAAATTAGTGGAATTGGTCCCCATTATTTGAATAAAATAAATGAAAAATGGAGGGTGTTGGGTTTTCCCTACAACACATGGAAACTTAAGATCTCAACTATGTACTGTTCATTGCTAGTCCATTGAGGGTGCATTGAAATAGTCATAGGTAAATAGAGTCATCAGTGATGTTGTTGGATGAGCATCAAAGGTGAACAATCATAACATGGTTTCTCGGGTATACCACTTGTTTTCTTTCGAATTTTGGGATATATGAAGCTAACTTGTAGGCATGGATGGAAAAATTTGGCCATGTTCAATGGGGTTATTGGTTAACTCACTTAAATTTGGAATCTTTAAGGAAGCTAGAAACGGGACTTGGTTGTTGTTTTTCATTTGCGAAAAGATTTTGAACAATAATTTGTAAAGGAGTTCCCTGTGGGGAAGTATGAGAGGGGTTACCTTGATGGGAACCACGTGGACTCTCTGAAGGTGTGGTGTGTGAGCTCCCCAAAGGGGTAGCATGTGGAGTTCCCTGAGGGGTGGTGAAAGGAGTACTTTGAGGAGGAGGGTTCCCAATCAAAGTTGCACGATAAAGGATGATACTATAACAGTGGTTGTGTGATGTCTTCTATGCCTAAATGGTGATACACCAGGCACACCTCTCGGTAATGGTGGGATGTTTTGAAAATGCCTAGAGCGATGGGGAACCGTGGGGTCCCCTACGGTGTCAAGTGTGTGTCACTTTTCGTGATTATGAAAGGGGATATGTATCAAAGCAAAATCACCTGCATAAAACAAAGAAAACAATAAATGGTTATTTTTCCTTTATGCTATGTTATGTGATAAATCAAATAAGAAAAATGGTTTTTTGTTTGTTTCTGCATATGATAAAAAATCCTATGAAGACCTATTCATCCTTACCACTCTCAAAGTAACCGAGCCTTGCGAAGATATATTTTATGACGGGTATTGGGGCTACATCCCAAAAGAATTGGTGACGTTTACAACAGCCAAAAGAATAAACCAAGGTAATGAATGAGGCTTTAGTGCTTCCTGCACCTCCACCTATAGGGAAAATATGCCCTAATATTGGTCATTAAGATACCTTCATCCCATTTGAGTAGTCAAGTATTTAGCTTCTTGGTAATCAGTTAACAATATTGAGCATTATATAGGTCGGGTAGCCTCGTATAGTACTACGTTCATAAGACCTAAGTTGAACCCCCTCTGAATTGGGTCTCTGACGTGCTCGGGTAGTCTTTTCCATGGGATGATGAAGGATTTTAAGCACCCTAAAAAGTAAACTTATATGTTTCAAAAATGTAACATGACCATGGCGGCTTATGGGATGCCTACCCCCAATGGTCCTAACCTGAACTATAAATTCTTTTATGGCCCCTGTGGGGAAATTTAATTGGTTCAAGTTATGGTTGCCTTTTAGGAGTCTTTCTTCACTTATGGTGTGAAAATGTAAGCTAAAATAAACTAAGTACAAAAACTCCTGAAATTGGATGCCCTTTGTACAAAGTTTAGAGAAGCTTAGTGTGTGAAGTGTAATGTGTGTGCAAGTGGTAGATTGAACATACAAAGTGTGAAAAGATGTGGATATGTGATGATCATTTACAATATCCTCTACTTACACTAAGTTTTGATTATTCTCTGCATGAAAAGAAATCATATGTGGGTAGTGGGACACTTACTTCATTTCAATTACACTATGTGTGCCTAAAGGGAGATGGAAAAATCAAGTGCTTTAAGAAAGATTTCATGTGCAAGCCCAGGATCATCTAAAAGAAAAAATGGAAGCATGGGTTACTTCCGCCTCCTCATGTTGCCTCTATCAACATGGTCTCGGTTAAATTTGACCCTTGGGTCGTACCTTCACCAGATCTTGTTGATACCTAGGGCGAGTTTATGTCGCTTAGTCCCACCAAAGTCAATTACGTGGAGATTGTTTTGGCTTCAAGTTCCGCATCCTCTGATTTTTATATTTCAAAGACCTCTCTCGATACGTACTCTCAATCCTGGTGGCTTGGCACTTTGGAATCACTTGATCCCTTAGCTGAGACCTTCCTTGCTGAGGAAGGTATCATGGAAGTCGTGTCTCTCAAGGAACCACCTTGGATCAATACTCATCATTGCTCCTTGTTCCTGCCTCGTCCGGCGGTCATGTCTACCACTTTTGAAGAGCCCTCTTCTCCATTTCCACCACCAATCACAACTCATGAAATATGGTCAGAACGAAATCTAGGTAATATTACCCAAATGATGCCGATTGGTATTTCTATCAAGCCTGGTATCGTTGAACATGTTCATATTCGGCTATCTTGTTCTCTGGATGAGATCAATACTTATACTCATCTATTTTAGGAATTCCATGATTTTTTTGTGTGGTCCTATGAAGAAATGCCTAGCATTGATCCTAGCATTATTGTGCACGAAATACCAACTTATCCGCACGTGAAGCCCGTTCACCAACGGCTTTGCTCGGTGCACCCTAGGAAGGTCACCGCTATTAAGGGTGAAATTGAAAAACTTCTCAAAGTTGGGTTCATCTGTCCCATCCCTCTTATAGACTCAATGTCCAATATTGTCCCGGTGACTAAAAAATAGGGCACAATCTGTGTTTGTTTTGATTACCGAGATCTCAATCGTGCTTGTCCTAAAGATAACTATCCTACTCCCTTCATTGATCAACTCACTGATGAATGTGTCGAGAGTGATATCTTTTCCTTTATGGACGATTTTTCTAGATACAACCAGATCAACATAGCACTGGTTGATCAAGAAAAGACAAATTTTATCTGTTCGTGGGGTACGTTCGTGTACAAAAAGCTCCCTTTTGGCCTAAAAAATGTTGGGGCTACGTTTCAATGGGAAATGTCCTATGTGTTTCATGATATTCACAACATTGTCTAGCCTTACTTGGATGGCCTTCCCGCTCATTCTCGTAAGCGCTAAGATCACCCAGACCATCTTCGGCAGAGTTTTCTATGTTGTAGACACTATAACATTTGGTTAAACTTGCATAAATGTGTTTTCTGCATAGAATCCGAATGACTCCTCGGCTTCATCGTTTCCAAGGATGGTATTCGCCTTAATCCACTAAAAGTTGAGGCCATTATAAATTTACCCCCTCCATCTTCACAGCACCAACTCCAGAGCTTGCAAGGAAAGGCTAACTTTCTTCGTCGTTTTATACCCAATTATGCTAGACTAGCTACAGGATTTACCCAGTTGCTAAAACAAGGAACGCCCTTTGTATGGTTACTTATGTACATTAGTGTGTCATTCATTTTTGTGCAGTGTGGTTTTTGTAGGTTTTAACCATGTACATAAATTATCTGCATATGAATTCTAAAACACAAAAAATAAACAATGTGAGAGCATAACACATAAAACACATATACACAGAGATTTTCCCATGGATTCCAAAACCAGGACTACTAGCTTGATTTTTCATTATATTCCTTTCAATGTTACAATACATATATATACATGCCGAAGCATCCAATACCATGGACCAAAAACCATCGCGTCCAAAACCATGGACCAAAAACCATAGGTAGGTTCGCCCAACCTAATATAGGGTCCAAAAAAACAATTCCTAGGGCGCTGCCCTGGACCTCGTAGAGGGGGGCTACCCGCCCCCCTCTAAACCCCCAGTTTACTATGTAGGATAGTCGTGGAAAGAATATAACACAACCCAACATTCTCTCACTTGTTGTTTTCTTTCCACAGGAGAGCTTAGTCATTTTTCCAACCCTGAAACACCCATTGTTTCTCTACACCAGGAGAACTTCTCAGAGCTCATAGATTTTGTCAATGCATCTGCAGTATTCTTCAAAGTTTCCACCTTTACCAGTAACACCTTTTTGTCTTCTATCATATCCCTCACAAAGTGATACTGAACATCAATGTGCTTTGTCTTTGAATGATAAGCAAGGTTCTTTGCCAAGAAAATTGCACTTTGGCTGTCACAGTCTATCCTTATAGCTCCCTGTAGTAACCTCATACTTGAACACAATATCTGCAACCAAACTACTTCCTTGCTTGCATGAGTGCCTGCCATGTATTCTGCCTCTGTAGTTGATAGTGCCACTACATATTGTTTCTTACTCATCCAACTGACTTCACCTCCAAATAGGTTAAACACATACCCACTTGTAGATCTTCTCTGATCCAGATCTCCAGCCCAATCTGCATCAACAAAGCCACGAATATCCAACACTATGTCCAATCCTGGTCTTGCTTGGTAGCACAAACCATAATCACTAGTACCACGCAAATACCTGAAAACCCGCCTTACTGTTTTCCAATGCTCCTTCCCTAGTTTGACATAAACCTACTCAATAATCCCACTGCATGTGCAATGTATGGTATAGTACAAACCATTGCATACATCAGGCTACTGACTGCACTTGCATATGGAACACGAGACATATCCTCTTCCTCTTATTGTGTCTTAGGACATTGTTCAGCAGATAACTTTACAACTACAAGAATAGGAACCTTCACCGGTTTACTATCCTACATATTAAACCTCTGCAGTATTGTCTCGACATACTTCCTCTGTTTTAACTAGAGCTTCCTCTTTGCCCGATCTCTTTTAATTTCCATGCCCAAAATATAGTTTGTAGCACCAATATCTTTCATGTCGAATTTGGAGGACAATTGGGTCTTCAAATCCTGGATAATTTCTTTGTCATTTCCAATCAGCAACATATCATCCACATACAAGACCAGATAAATAACATGGTCACCAATTAATTTAAAATACACACAGTGATCTGCTTTGCTTCTGGTGAAGCCAAGTCCCCGTATAAATGTATCAAATTTTTGATACAACATACTTGGTGACTGTTTTAACCCATATAGAGAATTATTTAACTTGAATACCAGTTCTTTCTTACCCTTAACCGCAAAGCTTTCAGGTTCCTTCATGTAGATCTTCTCTTCTAGATCCCCATGAAGAAATGTTATCTTCACATCCATCTGTTCTACCTCAAAATCAAAAGCAGCAGCAACAGATAAAAGTAACCTAATAGAAGTTACATTGGCAACAGGAGAAAAAATATCACCAAAATCAATTCCTGACACCTGGGAATAACCTTTTGCTACCAACTGAGCTTCGTATTTCTCCACCTTTCCTTCTACATTTGTCTTCTTCTTGAACACCCATTCGCTACCAATGGGTTTCCTTCCAGCCAGCAACTCCACCAGATCCCAAGCCTCACTTTTGTCCAAAGATGTCATTTCATCAACCATGGCCTCTTTCCAGAGTTTTCCATCCTCTGAATCTATTGCTTCCTTCACAGTTCTGGGATCATCATCAGTGTCAAGCTAGGTAGTAACTCCTCAAGGCAAAAATGATTTGTATGTATTATTCCATCAGGTAGGTATTCATTATATACATGAGGGAGAGACTGTTTAGTTCATCTCCCGATGACTGTTCATATTACTTATTTATCTATTTACATATATTCACCCAATCATGAGGATTAGGTGTCAACATTCCCCCCCTTAATCTGAAGGGATGTTGGTGAGTCCAAGCATCGTTCTGAATCGTTCAAGCTTTTCTCTTCCAAGCGCTTTGGTGAAGATGTCTGCAATTTTGCTCATTTGTGGAACAATGATGGAGATGGATTGTTTTGGCTTCAACATGATGTCGAATCAGATGATATTTAGTATTGATGTGTTTCTTTCGATCATGGAACTTTGGGTTCTTGGCCAGCTTTATTGCAGAGGTATTATCAATCATGAGTGGAGTTAATTGTACTTGTTTTACCTACAAATCTTCAAGAATTTTCCTAAGCCACACAATTTCTTTTGTTGCTTCAGCTGCTACCACGTATTTTGCTTCTGTTGTGGAATCTGCTGGAACTGATTGTTTGCGTGATCTCCAGGAGACAGCTCCTGATCCAAGACTCATAGCATATCCTGAAGTAGATACCCCAGTTTCTTTGTCTCCATTGAAGTCTGAATCAGAGTATCCAATCAAGCTGTAGTCATCCACCTGTGTATACTTGATTCCAAAGTCTTGAGTTCCCTTCAAGTACCTTAGAATTCTTTTTGCAGCAGACCAATGTCCCTCACAAGGATTTTGCATAAACCTGGAGAGGATTCCAACAACAAATGAAATGTTTGGTCTGGTGGTAGTTAGGTAGCTGAGACTTCCTACAAGCTGTCTATACTTTGTTGCATCCTCAAATTATTTTCCTTCAATAGATGTTGGCTTTAAGTTTTGTTCCATTGGAGTAGTAAGAGGATTGCATTCTGTCATGCCAAACCTATTCAACAGATCTCCAATGTATTTCTTTTGAGAAAGAAATATGGACTTCAAATGTTGGGTTACTTCAATGCCAAGATAGTAATGAACATAGCCCAAATCAGTCATTTCAAAACTTTTCCCCAATTCCTTCTTTATGGATGCAATGTAGCTTTCATTGTTCCCTATCATCAAAAGATCATCTACATATACCACAAGATATACAACTGTTTTTCCAACTTCCTTGACAAATAAAGTTGCATCATCAAGATCATATTTGAAATTGAGTTTCAGAAGATGCTCAGTTAGTTTTTCATACCAGGCTCACGGTGCTTGTTTGAGGCCATACAAGGACTTCACAATTTTGCATACTTTATGTTCATGTCCTTTCACAACAAATCCTTCAAGATGGGACATAAAAACATTCTCTTTTAGATCTCCATTCAAGAAAGCAGTTTTTACATCCATTTGATGGACTTTCCAACCGTTCTAAGCTGCTAATGCAAAGAGTCTCTGGATGGTAGCCCATTTTGTTGTGAGGGCAAAAGTCTCCTCATAATCGACCCCTTCCTTCTGTGCAAAACCTTTTGCCAAAAGCCTAGCTTTGTGCTTGTCAAGTGAGCCATTAGCTTTATACTTGTTCTTGTAGACCCACTTGCAACCAATTGGTTTGGTTCCTAATGGAGGATCAACCAACTTCCAAGTGTCATTCTTTATGAGGGCTTCATACTCCTTTTGCATCACTTCTTTCCATTCATCATGAGAAGCAGCTTCTTTGAAGGAAGTTGGTTCAAAATCTGTAAACAAGTTCAATTCACAATTATAAGAAACATCCATATCAACAGGTGAGTTAGAGTGATCCACGTCACCTCCATTTTTCCGGTTTGAATTTTTAGTTCCTGTCTTTCCAACCTCATCAGGGTGAACACTTTCAAGTGTCTTTGTTAGCCACTTTGGGGGACCTTTCTCAGATGGTCCAGGCTACTCCGTTGATTGAGTTGGGACTGAATCAAGATTGAGTCTCCCAATTCTATCAATCACATCACTTAAAGCATCATTTGTAGTTGGAGTTTCATGTGGGAGAGAGTGTTCCTTAGAAGAAGATTCCACATGTTGATCTAGTATAGGAATCCCCCCTTCAAGATGTGGAATCTGATTATCAAATTCTTGAAATGATTTTTCTTTTGCGAATCTATCTAAGCGATCGAGTTGTCGCTCAACAACATTGTCAGTTTTGGATGATTCAAGAAAAATTACATCTCTAGATACAACAAACTTCTTATTTACTTCATCATAGAGACGGTATGCTTTGGAGGTGTTTGAATACCCCAGGAAGATACACTTACGACTTCTAGCACCAAGTTTGTTTCTATTTACCTTTGGTATCAAAGAATAACAGGTGGAACCAAAGACCTTGAGATGCTTTACCGAAGGAACATGTCCATACCACATTTCATATGGATTCCTGTTTCTAATAACATTAGATGGACATCTATTCTTTATATATGCAGCACATAGAATAGCATCAACCCAAGAAATTATCTTTACATTTTTGAAGAAGAGCATGGGTCGTATCATATTTAATATTGTCCTATTCATTCTTTCATCTACACCATTTTGTTGGGGATTATAAGGTACAGTTGTTTGATGTTTGATCCCATGTTGGTGAAGATAGTTTTCAAATTCATTTGATGTGTATTCTTTTCCATTATCGGTGCGAATAGACCCAATATGAGATTGTGCATCATTTTCCATCCATTTATGAAAATTCTTGAATGTTTGAAAAGCATCAGATTTGTTCTTCAATAAATAAGCCCAACACATTCTGGTGTAGTCATCAATAAATGTCATCATATATTTATTTCCATTTGCAGAAGGAACAGGCATTGGACCACATAAATCTGAATGAATGAGTTCAAGTTTTCTATGTGCTCTTGAATGTGAATCATGAAAAGTCTGTTTGCTATGCTTTCCTAGAATGCAAGCATCACATTGCGTAAGTTTCCTAGGAATTGTAGGCAAACCAACAACACCATTTTTCTTCAACAAGCAGAGACTGTCATAGTTCAAATGTCCAAATCTAGGATACCATAATAAACTTGATGGAAGTGTACCTTCTTCATGATGAGAATTGTATGAGAAATGTTGTCAACGAGCAAAGGTTCCTTGCATCTTGAGAAGCCTTTCTTCTTCTACTCCCCTCATGACAAGTGAGTGGTCAGATGATTTTCTTACCTCAAGCTTGCCATCAAACATATGAATGGGGTGACCTTCCTGGCGGATGTGGACCAAGGACAACAAGTTTCTCTTGAGCTGTGGGAGATGTAGAACATGATGCAGAAGAAAGTTTAGAAGACCAGGCAGTTTAAGCTTGATTATGCCAAGCCCTGATGGCTTGATTTTTGATTGGTCTGCAAAGTATACTGCTCCATCAACATTGTTAGTAAATTCTTCAAAAAAATCTTTTCTATGAGTCATGTGGCAAGTTGCTCGTGAATCAAGCAACCAATCATTTTCCAAGAAGCAAGTGAAGCATTAAATAAATCTTCATTTACTCCAATATTACATTGTGCCACAACATAGTGAGTGGATTCAGGTGCTTTACCTTTGTCTGTATCATCAGTTTTACCTTTCTGTTGGTTTCCTTTTTGCTCAATTTTTTCCCATGGTAACTTGCATGTAGAGGCATCATGTGATCCATTTCTCTTGCAGCATATGCAGTGCAAATATGTCTTTTCTCCTTGAGAGTGTCTGCCCCCCCTGCCTCTGAAATATCTTCCTCTTCCTCTTCGACGACCTTTTCCTCTTGAAGAATCTTGAGCAGGATGCTTTTCTTTATGAGCAAGGCACATAGCCTCTTCAGAAGATTCAGGGGCTGTATTCTTTCTAAAAGCTTTCTCTCTTTCAGCAAACTTTTTCACAAGAGAGTCAAAGGTGATATCTTTGAGATTTCCATTTGCTTGCAAAGACTCAAGATAATTGGACTAAGTAGGATAAAGTTCCTTGAGAAAAGTGATAATAGGAATATCCAATTCAACTTTAGTGGATTTGATATCATGCAATATAGACTTTACTTTAGATGCAAGAGCAAGAGGATCATTATTTTGCAGTTCAAGAGTGAAGAGTTTAATCATGAGTTGAACAACTTCAAGTGCAGAATGTGAGTCATAGAGTTCTTTCAGCTTTTTTAAGGCTTCAAAGGCAGTTGAATATGACGAAATATGGCAACTCACCTCTTCATTTACAGATGTTGTGATTAATGCATAAGCTTTGATGTTATTGTTTTCCAAAATGACGAGCTATTTGTCTGAGGTAGGTTGCACTGGTTCATTGTCTCCGTCTCCAACACACACTCCTTTCCACAACTCACTGAAAATGAGGGTGTGTTTTATCATCCGGGACCATTTAGGATAGTTCTCCTTGCCAGTGAGAACTATTCCCACCATGGATATGATTGAATGCATACTGTAACAAAAAAAAAATTATGCTGCAAAACTTTTACTCTTAATGGGAAAAATAAGACGGGACAGCAAATTCAAATGTCAATTGGCATTCATATGGACAGCGTTAAATTATAGAATATATGGGTGAGACAACCAAAATATGAGTGACTGTGTATATATATATATATATATATATAGCAGCCTAAATAGACCATAAATATATATATATAAAACTGTGCAGCGATGGAAACAAAGCTTTAAAACGCATACAACAAGGTTTATATCAGAGTTGCAATAGTGTTCCAGCAGCATGATAGTGGCCCTTCACGCAGTACTCCCAACTTAAATTCACCGCATATCAATCAAATACCATGTGACCCATATAAGTGTTTTGCTTTAAATCTCATATAAATCCACCGTTATATATGTATATGCCATACGTCCCCTTTATATATAAAAATTCAATTACCATACGTCCCTTTGTATATGTATATGCCATACAATAGATGTAATATTTTCACCATTTAAAAACCCCATTTGGCTTAAGCGCGCTTGAGCCAGAGGAGTTCTGGGATGGGTGACCTCCTGGGAAGTCCTGGTTACCGGGTGCAAGCCCCGGAAGTGATGATTGATGCTATGTGATTCGTTCTCCACATTTCACTAGTTTCAATCCCACTTCTTCACCCCTGTGAGCATCACCCGATGCAATGAGTGCTAAGTGAACTATTCAAAAATCATGAGAAATTAGTCAGTTACGACTACCTCTCATGGAAATGGTCATACGTGAATGATCTTACTTAATGTAGTTGAATCCCAAAAATGATATCTAATATAATGCACTGCGTAAATCCCCCATACTTAAATTCAAAAAGAGTCAAGGGATCTCTACTTGAATGGTTCATGAGGCACAATACTTGCTAAGGTTTTGCAAATGGGGTAGCAAGCTAAGTGGGCTTGATTGTGGGAAAAACTCCACAGTTAAGCGCGCTTGAGCCAGAGGAGTTCTAGGATGGGTGACCTCCTGGGAAGTCCTGGTTACCGGGTGCAAGCCCCGGAAGTGATGATTGATGCTATGTGATTCGTTCTCCACATTTCACTAGTTTCAATCCCACTTCTTCACCCCTGTGAGCATCACCCGATGCAATGAGTGCTAAGTGAACTATTCAAAAATCATGAGAAATTAGTCAGTTACGACTACCTCTCATGGAAATGGTCATACGTGAATGATCTTACTTAACGTAGTTGAATCCCAAAAATGATATCTAATATAATGCACTGCGTAAATCCCCCATACTTAAATTCAAAAAGAGTCAAGGGATCTCTACTTGAATGGTTCATGAGGCACAATACTTGCTAAGGTTTTGCAAATGGGGTAGCAAGCTAAGTGGGCTTGGTTGTGGGAAAAACTCCACAGTTAAGCGTGCTTGAGCCAGAGGAGTTCTGGGATGGGTGACCTCCTGGGAAGTCCTGGTTACCGGGTGCAAGCCCCGGAAGTGATGATTGATGCTATGTGATTCGTTCTCCACATTTCACTAGTTTCAATCCCACTTCTTCACCCCTATGAGCATCACCCGATGCAATGAGTGTTAAGTGAACTATTCAAAAATCATGAGAAATTAGTCAGTTACGACTACCTCTCATGGAAATGGTCATACGTGAATGATCTTACTTAACATAGTTGAATCCCAAAAATGATATCTAATATAATGCACTGCGTAAATCCCCCATACTTAAATTCAAAAAGAGTCAAGGGATCTCTACTTGAATGGTTCATGAGGCACAATACTTGCTAAGGTTTTGCAAATGGGGTAGCAAGCTAAGTGGGCTTGATTGTGGGAAAAACTCCACAGTTAAGCGCGCTTGAGCCAGAGGAGTCCTGGGATGGGTGACCTCCTGGGAAGTCCTGGTTACCGGGTGCAAGCCCCGGAAGTGATGATTGATGCTATGTGATTCGTTCTCCACATTTCACTAGTTTCAATCCCACTTCTTCACCCCTGTGAGCATCACCCGATGCAATGAGTGCTAAGTGAACTATTCAAAAATCATGAGAAATTAGTCAGTTACGACTACCTCTCATGGAAATGGTCATACGTGAATGATCTTACTTAACGTAGTTGAATCCCAAAAATGATATCTAATATAATGCACTGCGTAAATCCCCCATACTTAAATTCAAAAAGAGTAAAGGGATCTCTACTTGAATGGTTCATGAGGCACAATACTTGCTAAGGTTTTGCAAATGGGGTAGCAAGCTAAGTGGGCTTGGTTGTGGGAAAAACTCCACAGTTAAGCGCGCTTGAGCCAGAGGAGTTCTGGGATGGGTGACCTCCTGGGAAGTCCTGGTTACCGGGTGCAAGCCCCGGAAGTGATGATTGATGCTATGTGATTCGTTCTCCACATTTCACTAGTTTCAATCCCACTTCTTCACCCCTGTGAGCATCACCCGATGCAATGAGTGCTAAGTGAACTATTCAAAAATCATGAGAAATTAGTCAGTTACGACTACCTCTCATGGAAATGGTCATACGTGAATGATCTTACTTAACGTAGTTGAATCCCAAAAATGATTGTTACACTAAAAAATGTCACCATGACCACTTACAGTTAGTATGGCTCAAATCAACAGTCATGCTACCCTCTTAGGCAAGTCTTATGCCTCTGTTATCCATCTCAAACTCAAAGAAGAGAGAAAGTCTTGTAAAAAATATGTTTATCTCTGGGGTCGCAGGTTCTCTCTAGCCTTACCTGCGGGGACGCTGACCATGTTCACAAAAGGTGCGTCCTTGGACGCTCTGTATGTTAAGGGACAGGTGCGTCCTTCTGTAAAAGGCAAAATGCGCGAGTTTCATCTTAAAAAAGTTACTTGTGGTTACTTCTAGAACTTTCTAGAGGTCGGTTTGATGATTTGGATGCGCCTCCAGTTGGTTCATGTATCTCTATTAAGGGGGAACTTATCCCATCAATAAGGGAGCTATCCCACCCAAAGAGGGGGATTATCCCATTGATGGTGGACCTGAATAACCTCTTTACAGCACTATAAATAAAGACATTGAGCCAGAGGGAGGAGAGGTTGGAGCTATACATTTTCTTTGGGTAAATGCTGCAGGAATTAGGACTCCCATTTAGAACCTTGTGAGGAGAGATTGTCTTTGCTTGATTCTACTTGGAAGTGGGTGAGCTTTGTCAAAGTAGAGGAAAACCCTTGATGGACCCTGGGAGGAACTTGCACAACACCAAGGCCAGGTTGTAAGAGTTTCTTTGTTTCGTTATTAATACAAACTGGTTTATTTTTCTCAATAGCTTGTGTTAATGAGTTATTTCATGTGTTCCTTGGTCTGCATGTTGAATATATGTTTTATTATATGAAATGCAAGTGCTTGGTAATTGTTTGATTGTTTGTGGTTGCAGGAATTGACTTGAAGGAGGAGCTCATCCGGATCGGCAAGGACGGACTACAACAACCGCGTTTTGGAATAAGGTAAGCCTAAACACTTGTAGTTTTCATGTTTTAAAAGGTATATTTAGAGAAAGATCACTCCATTTTGTCTTGTTTGTCGCTAGAGAGTTTAGACTCCTAGGGAGGTCAGTTGTGTCCGCACAAACGACTTTTTCCGCCACGACAAATTGGCGACTCCGCTGGGGAATCCATTAATGAGAGAGTCTTTTCCTTTGTGTGAACTTTGCTCTGTGAAAATCACTTTTATTTTCTGGTTTTTTACTGTGAGAATTAGTATTTGGGTGGCTTAGCTTTAGATTTAGTTAGATTTGGTTTTTCTCAACTTTTCCAGAAGGACGCACCCTCTGAGTACTGCACAGTGCGTCTTTGGACGCGCTGTTGCCGTTTGCACAGAGCGGGCCCGCACCTGTTATAACGGGTTGCCTGCGTCTTCCTGTAAAATTTAGGAAAATTCCATTTTTTGCTTTAATTGCTTTTAGATTTTGATTTTTCTTAGTGTTTTCTACCCAGATCCTTTAGTACCCTGTCAAGAATTTTCACCTGAACTTGTTTTGTGAGCTTTGAGTGTTTTAGTGGATTTCAACGAAGTTTAGGCCTAGGGTTTGATTTTTCAATAGGTCCTGTAGTGACTTTGACGGTAGAAAGTTGTCCAGCCTTAGATCTCTCTGGTTAGTCAGCCTTCTTAGAAGTCGGGCCTGTCGAAAAGTCTCCTTGTGTGAGCAGCTTGCCATTTAAGTTGTTTTGGGTCAAATTTCGAATTACTTGTTTATAAAGTGTTGATTTCCATTTTACAAAAGAACAAAAAGATTAGAGTTTTGTTTTGACTAGTTTTTGGTTCTGCAATAAGCTAGTCCTTGATTTGATTGTGATCAAGTAAAACACCTTAGAATAATCATTGTTAGTTTTGGCCTCGTTAAGATTGCTTAGAGTAAATTTACCTTTTAGTTTGCTTATGAGTGCATTTTCATAGATTTTAATAGTTGTTAAGATTGATTTTTGGTTATATTAGATTTATTTGCTTTATTAAAAGAAAAAAAAAAACATCTTCTTTAAAAGTCTTGTTTCAAGTAGCTTTTTGTTTTTGAAAGAGAAAAAGAGTTTTTTTGTGCATGTAAAGAGCGGTCATGTTTTTTATGCTTGGAAAAGACAAACGAATTGTTTCTTTGATTGTCTTCAATTAAGAAGTTGCTTTTATAAAGATTGCATTCTCTCAACTTTTTAGTTAAGCAATTCATCGAAAAAGTAAAGTAGTGGGTAAATCATCCTAGGTGCATTTTGTAGTGGTTTCGAGTCGAGTCAACACACCACTGGTTTCACTTCCATCACCTTTTGACTTAAGAAACAACCTTAAAAGTAACGCTTAAATTAAAATCAATCTAGTAATTTTTATTTTTCTAGGGCTCTGAAACACCAACATAGCTTAGGCTAGGGTCTTGGAGTAGGTGAGTACTTAACTCTCCAAGACTACAAAACCAAACAGATAGTTTATCTTGAGTAGATTAAATCCAATTGTTTCAGTTATACTCTGGGAAAGCTCCTCTTAAAGGAGAAGCACGAGCTCGTGTCCGAACCAGTGAGGGGATCATTCCTCCCTCGTTGGGAACGACGCCAGACAGTACGTATTACAAACGGTAAACCTCGGATTAACCATTGTCGAGGAGCCAGGGGTCACTTATCGGTAAACCTTGGATTGTTGTCAAGGAGCCGGTAAGGGGATTGGAGCTTGCTACTCTGCCCTTGCGTGCTGTCGGAGTTTAGACTGTTCCCCCAGGTGTAATTGTTGTGATTGGTAACTTTAGTGACCATAATCTTTAGGGTTCTACCGAGGTGACGGTGGAGGGAAGGTCCCACTGTACCTGGAGCAGACGTCGGTTATACTCACTTGGATTTTCCGGGGGGTTCACTTCACTTCGAGACGGTTAAAGTGGAGGAACTTGTGCCGGTCTATTCATTAAGCAGGTTGCCGGGGTAACTGTTCCACCCGCCATTTCTGTACTGAATCCTGCGAGGTTGGGCCTAATCACCAACTAGCGCTTTTGGTCCGGAAGACTACTGTTTGTGTGTGGTTTGACGCTCTAGATTATTTAGGCGTGTGCTTCAAATTTGTTTGCTTCTTTAGAAGACTTTAGGTGGTTTGATTTGAAATTTTTACTTTGTTTTCGTGTGTTGTAGTTAAAAATCTTTAATTGTGGCGGAATTACCGAGACAGTCCCGTAGACTTCGGGGCCAGTCTCCTGAAGTTGTTTCTGTGGCCGAATTGTTGAGAAGATCCCGTAGACTTAGGGGATCCCCTCCTCGAGACGACCCGGGTAATTTAGAAGGGTTAAAGGTCCTTGTAACTCCTCCTAGTGACAGTAGAGTAGGTTCACCTGAAGAAGGAGAATCTTCCTTGGTAGTCCATCCAGATTACCAAAGTTTAGAAACAGGTTACAATCCCGAAACTGTTACAGTTTCCGAGCTTGCTGGTAGTTTTTCATCTGCCAGTGAAACAGGCGAAGAACCTGAAATTTCCGAACCTGTTACTCCAACTTCTAGTGTCCCTGATTCACCGAGAATAGAAAGAATTATCACCGAAAATCTACCTTCTGGTTTGATTGCTATAGAAGAACTTGCTCCAGAAGAAGATATAGGTGTCTCTCACCTTGAAGGTCAACTAACTATTGATCTAAGGGAGCGTGAATCCATCTTTTACAGTCCTCCTAGAAGTACTTCTTGGTACCTTGCGTTAACCAATTTTTTAGACAACTCAGTCGGTTTTTCCACACCTCGTACTCCTTTTCCACCTGGAGGTATTCATACTCCTGTAAATATGTCTGGTCAGTCGTCCGTGTTTACACAAAGTCCTGAATCTTTTTTACACGGCGGTCCTTCTGTTCCCACTGGGTATCAGTCACTTTCTGGTACCTTTGCGGGGGCATCTCCTCAACCCATTGATCATGGGTTATTTGCTGGAAACAGTGGTAATATACCATTGGGTGTAGGAGACATTTACATGATGTCAGGTTCAGTTCCCGTTTCCCAACCTCAAGGTGGCCAATTACCGCCTGGGGGGCAACCGCAGTTAACGCCTGGGGGGCAACCTCAAGGTACACAAATCGTGTCTGGGGGGCAACCTCAAAGTCAGTATGTACCTATGGTGCAATACTTACCTCAAGGTCAACCTCAGCCTCAATATGTACCCCAAGGTCAACCTCAGTATCAATATCAACCTCAAGGATGGCAACCTCAAGGGTATCAACCCCAAAGTTATCAACCTCAAGGGTACCAACCTCAAGGTCAAGGTCAACCCCAGTATCAGTATTTACCTCAAGGTTATCAACCTCAAGGTCAATACTCAAGTCAAGGTTATCAACCGCCTCAAGGTCAGTCATATGTTCCAAGTATGGGAACTGCACCTTACAATTATCAATCCTACCCTCAATCTGGTTATGGATCTCAGTACCCTCAACCTGTTACGGGTCAATACCCTGGAATGTTAGTGTGGGATCCCTCACAGGGTCAACAGGTGTTGCAGCCAAGTGTACAGATGCTTCCTCAAGCTGGACAACCCGTAGTTTCTGGTCCAACCCAGCAACCGCAACCTGTCCAGCCAATGTTCAAACTTCTGTAGCTTCGGTAGTTACTCAGCCGCAATTGCACCTAGTACTCCATCTCAAACGGCTGCTGCAACTACCGCTACATCTACCATACTTACTTCTGGAGTATCGACGGCTCCAGTTTCTACTGTCCCTGTTACCACACCTCAGACATCTTTACCGTTGTCTGGATCTACGATTCAAACCACGGTCCAGATGCCTGTAGGTCAGCCTGGTATAAGTACGGTTGTGACTACTCAACCTCAATTTGTTCAACCTCCGTACCAGGGACAGTACCAACCTGGGCAAGCTGTCCAACAACCGGTTTACCAGTATCAACCGTATCCTGGGTACACTTATCAACAACCTCAACAACCCCAGTACGGTCCGGTTAATCCTGGTTTTCCAGGAGGATATAATATCCCAAATGCGACTCCTGTTCCTAGTTATCCTGGATATCCTCCTCCTGGGGCTGGTATTGTGACCCAGAGTTTTAGAGATCCTAACCGGCAGTTACCGTTTATTGCAACTTTAGATTTACCCGACTTGACGCGCCTAACGAACGATCCAATTCAATATCTTCAGTTCTGGCCGCCAATGCCAAATAAGTTGCCCAGTGATATACCCAAGTTCGAAGGTAAGTCTGGAGAGGATCCGTCCAATCATGTGATGACTTACCACCTCTGGTGTGCTTCGAATTCTATCTCAGATGATTCCATCCGCTTACGTCTTTTCCAGCGTACACTCATTGGTCTCGCGGCCAAGTGGTACATTGAGTTACCACGGGCCTCTTTTTACAACTTTAGCCAGTTAGCTACCTCGTTCTTAACTCACTTTCAGTTGCCGGTCAGATACGATAACGGCACGGAGTTATTAACTTCACTAAAACAATCGACGTCCACGTATATTTCTGATCACATTCATGAGTGGAGACGTCGAAGGAGATTAGTGAAAGTTTTTATCCCGGACCAAATCTTAGCTGAATGGTTTGTCAAATCATTATTACCGAAGATTACTGAAGATGTAGCTAAGGCCGGAGTAGTTACTGAGGAGCAAGTCATTGCTCAGGCACAATACCTTGACTTAGTTTACACTCAGTCGGGTACGTTACACGAGAAGATTCCGGATCTTCCAAAGTCGAATCAAATCGCTGCTGCTCCTTCGGGATCTCATGCCGCTGATGGTATGATTGGTATCGTGACTACGAAGAGTAAGAAGAAGTCTTCCAAGGCCTCCAATACTCCAATTATCACTTTGCCTGATTCTCCGACAGGAGAGTCTTCTCCTCCTGAACTTACCGCCGACATTCACGCTGTAGAGTCATCTACGGCCAAATCAAAAAACGGTGGAAAGAAGAAAGGAAAGAAGAAGGCTAAAGCAGACAAGGCTCCAAAGGAGAAAACTGAAAAGTCGGAAACCAATGACGAAAAACGCAAACCTCGATATCCTTGTCTTATTTGTGAAGAGGATCATTTTACGAGAGATTGCCCTCATCGGGCCGAGGTTGTAAAAATAGTCAAAGGTTCTCCCACTCCTGCTGTGTTAAAGAATCCATTTCCAGAGCAGGAGAATAAGATGATAGGTTCTTCTTCGAATGCCAGTGAAGAACCCATTTTGATGATGTCTCATGTGAGGATTGCGACTCGATCGCAAGATTATGGTAGTAAGGCTCCTGTTGATGGCAAGGAAGCAGAATCTTCTCACTCTAACCCATCAACCTCAGCTCCTGGTTCCGATCCACTACAGATCGAAAAACCTAACCCAGACTTAGTGATTAAGCCGCCCGCCAAGGGTGTACTTCGAAGGTCTGCTTTCAATCCACATGCGAGAGCAGCCCAGAATTACAACATTGTTGAGGACTTAGCTGTTTCACCTTCAGCAATGTCGGCACTCGAAGTGCTGCAATCATGCCCAGCACAACGAAAATTGCTTTTGTCGGCTATCGGAGCTGTCGATGTTCAGGACCCGAACCTAATGATCTTTGATCTAGAAAATAGTACACCACGTCTCCCCCATCAAATGGCTTTCCAAATTCCAGTGATAGTCAAAAACAGGCCTATTCATCGGACTGTGATTGATGAGGGAGCTTCTACGTGTATTATGTCGATTCAATGTTGGAGATCGCTTGGTTCTCCTTCGTTGAACCAATCCCCCACCATCCTTAAGGCCTTTGATGGCCGTGGGTTCCGTCCGTTTGGTATTCTACAAGAATTGCCTATAGGGGTTGAAGGTAAAACCGTTAGTCTGGATGTGGAAGTGGTTGATGCCCCTCTAGACTACAACCTTCTTTTGGGTCGAAGTTGGTCATATGCTATGACAGCGGTCGTTTCATCGGTCTTCAGAGTAATTAAGTTTCCACATAACGGTAAGATCGTGACTATTGATCAGCTGACATACTTTTCATCCGACCCAGCCTCTTCAGAGAGTATCCAGCATGTTGGTAAAACGACAATCCCTTATAGGGACGTTGGTGTAGGTTTAGTTAAGGATTCCGGTTTACTGGGAACTTTTCCTCTCCCTCCACTCAGCGCAGATCCTTCGTTTGCAACCATTCATATGATTACATCAGAAAACATTATTTATGATGATCCTTGGTTCGTCCCATCTGACTCTGAGATAGACTCACTCGGTGATGTTATGCCTTTGAGTCCATATGAAATTGCTTATGAAGCTCTCATGTCTTTTACTGACTTTCATTCAACCGAAGTCGACCAAATGAATGTGGTCAGTGAAGAGTCACTTTTCACCTCACCCTTAGAACGGATAACGTTTCCCGAAGTCGTGTCATCTGACGAACAACTTCGCGAAATCCTAAGTGTAGACGATCTACCATGGGAAGATCTCCATCACAGATCTTCGTTTTTACCTAAGGATGATGCATTTGAAAATGATTTTTCATCTATCTTTACCGCTGAATATGTCAAAGACGCTCAGGATCCAACGAAACATTCTGATTCAGAGTTGAATTTAGGGAATATTTCTCGTACTATTCCCATTGATATTTCAGTGAAGCCCGGAATCGAGGAAAACATTCATATAGGTGCCGCATGTACTGAAGAAGAAATCCAAACTTACAAGGCCCTATTCCAAGAATTCCGCGACGTGTTTGCCTGGTCTTACGAGGAAATGCCGGGAATTGATCCTGCCATTGTTGTTCATGAAATAAAGACCTACCCGGATGCTAAACCCGTCCGGCAACGGTTGCGTCAAATTCACCCTCGAAAAGCGGCTGCGATTAAAGCAGAAGTCGAAAAGCTGTTGAAAGCAGGTTTCATTTATCCGATCCCGTTAACGGATTGGGTATCGAATATTGTTCCGGTCAACAAGAAACAAGGAACAATAAGAATCTGTATCGACTATAGGGATATAAATCGAGCTTGTCCAAAAGACAACTATCCTACGCCTTATATCGATCAAATTATTGATGATTGTGCCGGAAGTGAAATGTTTTCCTTCATGGATGGTTTTTCGGGCTATAATCAAATCAATATTCTACCTGCCGACCAACCAAAAACGGCATTCATTTGTCCATGGGGGACATTTGCTTATTGCAAGTTACCTTTTGGGCTTAAGAATGCCGGGGCCACTTTTCAACGGGCGATGTCTTATGCATTTCATGACATCAAGCACATTGTGCAACCCTATCTCGATGATTTGCCTGCTCATTCTTTACATCGAGCTGATCACCTTGTCCACCTACGAGCAATCTTTATGAGGTGTAGGCATTATCGAATTCGGTTGAATCCCCACAAGTGTGTTTTCTGTATAGAAACAGGTCGATTGCTGGGATTTGTTGTTTCAAAAGCCGGCATTCGCGTCGATCCCTCGAAAGTCGAGGCTATCATCAAATTGCCTCCTCCTTCGAGTTTGCGCCAACTCCAAAGTTTGCAAGGGAAAGCGAACTTTTTACGCCGATTCATCCCAAACTACGCCGAGGTCACTAAAGGTTTTACACGGTTGTTGAAACAGAACGCACAATTCTTTTGGGACGAGATTGCCCAACAATCTTTTGATGCACTTAAACACGCGTTGACCCATGCACCGTTATTGCATCCTCCCAACTACAACCAAGACTACTTCTTATACCTCGCAGCTTCGCATTCCACCATTGGAATGGTGTTAGTTCAAGAAGATGAATTCGGAGCGGAGCATGTGATATATTATCTTAGTAGGACCTTGAATCCAACTGAGCTAAAATATTCGCATGTGGAGAAATTGGCCCTGGCAGCCGTTCAAGCTGTCCAGCGTTTCCGTCACTACATTCTTCTCCGCAAAACTACAGTTATTTCGGATTGCAACCCTATGATTTATATTTTGACAAAACAACTGCTAGGGGGCAAGTACTCTAAATGGATTGTTATCCTGCAAGAGTTCGACTTGGAGTTCGAGAAGTCCAAGTCTAAGAAATCCTTAGTTTTTGCGGAATTGATGTGTGATTTCCCGAGTGCTGACACAGAGACTGTGGCAGAGGAGTCCATTGCGGACGAATCTTTGTTTCTTATCAGTACTGTAGATCCGTGGTATGGGGATATAATCATTTATCTCCAAACCCAAACCTTTCGGCCTGAAGCTTCCAAAGCGGAACGTCGAAAAATTCGGTTTCAATCCCAGCCATACAAAATTATTGGAGATACACTTTATCGCCGGGGGGCAGACTTAGTTTTTCGACGTTGTTTAACTCACGAAGAGGCTGAGAGGGTTTTGAATGATTGTCACTCTGGAGCATGTGGCGGTCATATGTCTGGGTATGCCACAGCTCAGAAGGTGTTGCGCGCTGGCTATTTCTGGCCGTCTATGTTTAAAGATTGTATCATTGCAGTCAGGAAGTGCCACAACTGTCAAGTGTTTGATCGCAAGATGCGCGCTCCACCTGCTCCTCTCCACCCTATAATTGCCGTTGGTCCATTCGCCAAATGGGGTATCGACTTTATTACTTGTAACCCTCACTCGGCCGGGGGGCATGCGTATATCATCCTTGCGGTTGATTATTTTACTAAGTGGGCCGAGGCGATGCCTACATTCGACGCAAGCGGCAAAACAGCTGCAGTTTTCGTATTCAATCATATCATAACTAGGTTTGGTGTCCCACAAGCAATCATTACTGACCATGGGAGCCATTTTCGAAATGTCATGATGACTGAGCTTACAAGCCAGCTTGGTTTGCGCCACGATAGCTCTACTCCTTATTATCCGCAAGCCAACGGTTTGGTTGAGTCTATCAACAAAGTTCTAGTTACCATGATCCGACGAACCATTGGTGTTCATCGGTCGAATTGGCACAACATGTTATTTTCAGCGCTATGGGCATACCGAACCTCAGTGAAAAATTCAACAGGGTTCACTCCTTTCCAGCTAGTTTATGGCTTAGAAGCTGTGTTACCCATTGAATGCGAAATCCCATCACTTCAAATGGCTGTCGAATTACTTCCAGCTACTTCCGAAGAGGAGACACGTTTATTGTACTTGGCTAAATTAGATGAGACTCGACGTGACGCTACATTGGCAATCGAGACTCACGCGAAACGAATGAAAGCTCAGTATGATAGAAATGTAACCCCTCGAAGTTTTTCGGAAGGAGACCTAGTACTATTATATGATCAAGCTAACGATAAGCTAGGTGCCGGAAAATTCGTTCCCATGTGGCATGGGCCCTACATTGTAAAGCGAAAGCTAGCAAAAGGGGCTTATGAGCTAGTTGACTTTGATGGGGACTCTTTGGGTAAACCCAGAAATGGACTTTACCTAAAGAGGTATTATGCTTAAATGAGGGTATGGAGAAATTTTTAGATAGGTTAGATTTTCTTTCTAGCTAGCAAGTGTGTTAGTTTAGTCAGTGTGCTTAGCTTAGAGAGTGTGGTTTTTCGTCGTTATTCTGGCTTATCTTGGTTTTACTCTTGATATTGCAGATGTCGACGCCTCTCCAAACATACATTGGATTTGCTGATGGTGCTTGTCGTAGTACACGGAACATCTCTTCCGCAGCTTGGGTTATCTATTCGCCCTCTGACGAGTTAGTTTCTATGCATGGGGTAAGCCTCGGTCAAACAACGAACAACATTGCAGAATACAGTGCAGTGATTGAATTATTATCCGAATCTATTTCATTTGGAATTCGACGTTTGATAGTGAGGTTAGATTCTGAACTTGTTGTATTACAGCTTAATAGAGTTTATGCCATTAGGAATCCTGTGTTATTAAGGTTGTTTTTGAGAGTGCGTCTCTTGGAACGTGAATTTGATTACATTGAATATCAACATATTCCAAGGTCTTTGAATACATTAGCAGATGCAATTGCTTCTCGAATGTTGGACAGACATTTACGATAATCATGCAAGTAAATTTAAAAACATTTCATCACATATGTTAAACAAGATAAGCCGGTAATAGTGATATATATAGATAGAAGTGTGTCAAAAAATATATACATCGTCTTCGATCATAGGTTGAAAACACCTTATGATCGGCAAAATGATAGTACAAAAAGTCAAAATGTCACATGTGACTACAAAAGTGACTAGTCAATCACTGGTGGTGCTCTCTGTATGACACCACTGCGCGGGCTACCTTACGCAAAAATCTCCTAAACGGTCCAGGGACCGCGACTACGAAGCGCTGAAGCCTGATAGGAATGTCATCCATAGTAGTCTCAGGTATATCTGCCGTGAGACGCTCTAGATCATGCTCCAACTCAGCTAGTACGTCTGCAGCCGCGTCCTGTGGGGCCGGTACCGGTGCAGCTGGATGTAGTCTATCAAAAGGCCGGAGGTTGGCTGGACGCTGTGGACCAACATCTGCATTTTGAAAAGTTTTACTATTAGTTTTGAGACGATATATATGAAAAATTAAAAAAATACATAATTAGAAAACTTGTGAAAATAAAAGTACCTCTGTCGTCCCATTGTTCTCCCTGTGGAAGAACCATGTCCGGATCACCTCTGAAATCCATTCCGGCATACGGAAAGTCCTGTATCGAAAAAACCTGGTCCTCTAACCAGTGAAAGTAACTATCTGAGAATCGAACCACTGCCGCACCCTCGTCAGGATGCCGGGCCATCACCGCAACCCATCGTATCAGCTTTGGCTCCCGAGGACCCAAGATATCAACAGTGAGTTGCTGAGGGATCAGCATTGGAACTCTCTCCAAGGCAAAGCTCACGACTATAGGCCCATATCCAAAAGTCTTTAGTCGTCCGTTCTTTGCCTTGGTCAGTTGGCTCTTCATATGAGCCGACACAGCTTCACACCAGTTGAAAATGGTGCCTTGGTAACAGTCAATTGCCATCCGCATTTGGGATCCGGAAGCAATGTGTAAAGCGGCCGCGCCGCAAATTCTGGTAACCGTGAACGCTATGACTTTGAGTTCCGGTAGAGTGATGTGTTTTATCTCTATGCCTTTTGAATGGTGAGCCCCACGTGTGCACCAATCCTCGCGGAGACTATCAAGGGATTGGCCACCCGGCCTAGTCCCCGCAAGACTGAGTTGCTCACCTCTGTTCGGCAAGCCAGTGAGAAAGTATACATCCGAGGGCTCTATCTCGAGCTGGTGCCCTCCTATGTAAAAGCATTGTTCTTGAACGTTCCATCGCTCAACCAGCCATTCCAAGAATCTTACCTGGCCCCTCATGCCCGGTATGGTCCAATATTTGTATAATCCGCATGCTCTTAGGGCATCCAGAGAAGGTTGGTGATTTATTGCAGCTTCATCTTCCTCTACATGCTCTCTTTCTCTCCAGTCTAACATGATTAATGCCCTGCATATCAAAAATAGCAATTAGAAATTGATTTGGGAATTTTTGGTGGTTTTTTGAGAGAGTTGGGGTTTTGAAATGCGCACTTCTCGGAAGACGCACCCCGGCTTTGTAGCACAGGGCGCCCGGACGCAGCTGGCCTGAAGGCGGGCTGCGTCTTCCGACCGTTTTCCCGTATGAGAAAAAGTCGGGGGACGCAGGTCACCCGAAGGGCACCTGCGTCCGCCGAGAGGCGCATTCCAAAACCAAAACCCCCCCAAAAAATGAAACTAAGACCTAAAAATTAATTCTAAACGGATAGAAATGCAGAGTAGGATGTGTAAAATACCTGGATGAGACGGCGTTCGATTCCGACGGTCAGATTTTCCGCAGCGACCACGGGAAGTTTCTTGTCAAAAGCTCCTTTTTCAACCTCAACAGTGAAACGGTAAAAATGACATGGTAAAAGGTCTTTTTATAGGTTTTTTGGATGAATTAGTTCATTTTTTACCATGAAAAGATGTTTTTCGATGTATTTTTGCCTATTTTAAACAGGTATGAGTAATGTGTCGCTTTTGTGCAGGACAAAGGGATTTCAAGGGAAATTGTAATTTTTTCACAAATAAAATATCAGAGTCATCTTTTAAGCCCTTTTCTGACTCCTAAAAAATGAAAAGATCGCCGAGCGTTTCTTTTACACTCGTTAAAACGGAATTAAAAGACGGTCCCCTTTTAGCTCTTTTCTGACCGTAAAATCAGGAAAAGATTGCCGGGTTTTTGTCGTTTCGAACTCGATAAGGAAATAAAACGACGTGTCCTTGATCGCTTTTTACTTTTCAGGTCAACGACACTATTATGAAAGTACTCCTTGGTCGCAAGATCAAGCGGTTCCCCCAGGTATTATTTTATACTTTTTCGGGCTTGAGGGACACAAATATACGAAAAAGTTCAACGTGGAGTCTCCTTTTGTTTTTTCAGACTCTCTAAAAATGAAAAACGCCGAGTTTCTCCTATACTGGGCTCGTTAAACTTTTACAGTAAAGGACCTGTTCAATTACAAACAGGAACGAACCACTCCTTCCTAGGGTTCGAATTTAAACTAGGTTGGACTCGTCCGAAGGATGAGCTTATAATCAAGCATATGTTATCCTCCTCAAGCTTGTTAAAAATAAAGAGGTACTTGCCAGAAATGGTGGGGGAAAAGAGAGAAGAATGAACCTATTTGTTACCTTTATCTCAAAAGAAACTTTATTACCACTCTTGAACACGACACTTTTCATTCACCTGGGTTGGGAAATCTTTTACCTCACAGTTGACCAAACCACTTTGAAAGTCTTTAACCGGGTTTCGGGGATTAACTTTGAGTTATTCGTCACCAAGCCATCTGTCGTGTCGTTATGTGTTCAAGAGGTCTGCAAGCAAAAACTTTCATCTGCAAAATACTTGTCATCCATTTGACCATCCCTGAGTCAGTCCTTACAGCAACATTTCTTCAACTTGAACAATGATTTCGTGTTGTGGGCTTGCCTGCAACGGGTCGCTTTCTATCGACATCGACACATTATCTAGAAAGATGACTTAGGAATCGACAGCACCTTGAAGTCTGCATGCATCAATGGCAGGTTTCTCGCCTTTGACGTCAGTTTACATCATTGACTTTCGATCAAAGGATTCCGTGAAGTGTTCGACATCAAAACATCTATTCACATTTCACGGGTTGTGCTTGGTACTTTGAGAACCATTGACATTACTGGTGGTTTCTCTCACGCTTGTTAACAGTTTACATCATCGACTGGTAATCAAGTGGTTTCTAACATGTTCGACATCGAATCATTTAATCACATGGCTAGAATCGTACCAATTCGGGAAGTAGAAGTGAAGACCCTGGATCTAGTTTCTACCATCCAGGCTGCGAGGAGTTTTGTATTCATTATCTATGTAGACTAATCATAAACAGATGGCTGCGTCCATACTGTGTCTACAAAAGTCTATAAAAATGATGTACTGCAAGATCATTCCTGTATCAGAATAGTTAGTCCATTAGTTAAAGTTTTGAATCTGAGTATGGGAATGCCTACCTCAGTGATGATATAATCTTATACATGTATTTTGTGTTGAAAATTGCAGGTTCCAACCAGGCCATCCACAAGACAATCCTTGAAATGATAAAGCGCTTCACCCTTCCTAGAATTACAAAACCCTAAATCTATTCCAGGCTTCGCACTTTAGGGGGCAATCTGTTACACTAAAAAATGTCACCATGACCACTTACAGTTAGTATGGCTCAAATCAACAGTCATGCTACCCTCTTAGGCAAGTCTTATGCCTCTGTTATCCATCTCAAACTCAAAGAAGAGAGAAAGTCTTGTAAAAAATATGTTTATCTCTGGGGTCGCAGGTTCTCTCTAGCCTTACCTGCGGGGACGCTGACCATGTTCACAAAAGGTGCGTCCTTGGACGCTCTGTATGTTAAGGGACAGGTGCGTCCTTCTGTAAAAGGCAAAATGCGCGAGTTTCATCTTAAAAAAGTTACTTGTGGTTACTTCTAGAACTTTCTAGAGGTCGGTTTGATGATTTGGATGCGCCTCCAGTTGGTTCATGTATCTCTATTAAGGGGGAACTTATCCCATCAATAAGGGAGCTATCCCACCCAAAGAGGGGGATTATCCCATTGATGGTGGACCTGAATAACCTCTTTACAGCACTATAAATAAAGACATTGAGCCAGAGGGAGGAGAGGTTGGAGCTATACATTTTCTTTGGGTAAATGCTGCAGGAATTAGGACTCCCATTTAGAACCTTGTGAGGAGAGATTGTCTTTGCTTGATTCTACTTGGAAGTGGGTGAGCTTTGTCAAAGTAGAGGAAAACCCTTGATGGACCCTGGGAGGAACTTGCACAACACCAAGGCCAGGTTGTAAGAGTTTCTTTGTTTCGTTATTAATACAAACTGGTTTATTTTTCTCAATAGCTTGTGTTAATGAGTTATTTCATGTGTTCCTTGGTCTGCATGTTGAATATATGTTTTATTATATGAAATGCAAGTGCTTGGTAATTGTTTGATTGTTTGTGGTTGCAGGAATTGACTTGAAGGAGGAGCTCATCCGGATCGGCAAGGACGGACTACAACAACCGCATTTTGGAATAAGGTAAGCCTAAACACTTGTAGTTTTCATGTTTTAAAAGGTATATTTAGAGAAAGATCACTCCATTTTGTCTTGTTTGTCGCTAGAGAGTTTAGACTCCTAGGGAGGTTAGTTGTGTCCGCACAAACGACTTTTTCCGCCACGACAATGATATCTAATTTAAAAACACTATTTGGTCCTCATAAAATTGGATAGTGCATAGTCAATTTACCAACACATGTAATGGCTTCAAAAGAAAAACCCAATTAAGATTATAACCCAACGTTGAGATCTTCAAGAGGCCACATGCAGGTCATTAAGAACAGATTCAATTTAAGAGAGAAATTCCATTTCTTCAAATATTGTCTGTCAAGCAAAGAGACTACGATCTTCACCAGTAATCAAGCCTCCATTGATGTGTCGTTGGTTCTATAGACACCGCAGAGATAGTGAACACTTGTAATTAGATTCGAAACCCCCAACGAGTCCCTAATGTCAGAGAAATGGATAATGGTATTATAACCATGAGGAGGAATACGGGATGGAGATGGAGAGTTGCAGCCCAAGACGCAGATGATTTTGAAGGTGGAGACAAGGAGGAATACGGGAAGGAGATCTCTGCAAAGAAGCTTTGCTATCACAGTTGGTTCCGAAGAGAAAGCTATGGAGTTATCAGAAGAGTACACTGATAATTCTAATGGAGCTTCATCAGACTTCTCTAGAAGTTATTTTGGACAGCCAGTTGATAGTACCGGGTTGGAATCCACGCGAGCAGATAATGTTAGAGCGAAGCTTATTAGAAAGTTTAGTGAAGCTAATCAACACAATCAACACCTGAAACGCCAGCTTCATGATAAGGAAAAATCTTTGAACAAATACAAGAATGAACTTGCAATTATGGAATTGGAGCTCTAGGCTCTTGTGACCCTAGCAGAAGAAGTGGACACGCAACGAATCGACTCCTTAACGCACTTCAATGAATACATTAAACAATGAATGAGATTTCGCAGGGATATGACAGAGATGTCAGCCTGCAGAACATGGGCAGAATATAAGCAGAATATGTAGGAGGGAGTTACAAAGAAGAGGGAAACTAAAAAAATGTGTTAGCTCTGATACCGTGTCAGGCCAAGCAGTAACTCCTCAAGGCAAAAATGATTCGTATGTATTATTCCATCAAGTAGGTCTTCATTATATACATGAGAGGGAGACTGTTCAGTTCATCTCTCGATGACTGTTCATATTACTTATTTATCTATTTACATATATTCACCCAATCATGAGGATTAGGTGTCAACAATTAGTAATAGCTAAAGCAAAATTTGAACAGAAAATAGATGGACTATAACTTTCTGGCTGCCTTCTTTCTGAACTGATCTTCTTACACCCGGATTTTGTGGCTCTTTATCTTCTAATTCCTCCTCTACTGTAGAGTTTGATTCTTCCTCCTTTAGCTCAAACTCTATCTTCTCAGGTTCCTTTGGTTGGACTTCATGTTTAATAACATCTTTCACCTCTCTGAACACCACATCTTGGCCATACATAACCTTCCTTGTTGCTAGGTTCCAAAGCTTATAACCCTTTAAACCATCCTTATACCCAATAAAGATTCACTTTTCAGATTTACTATCCAACTTGGTTCATTTCTCCTTTGGAACATGTACATATGCATCACATCCAAATATCCTCAGATGTGAAAGAGAGGGTTTCTTACTAGTCCATACCTCTTGTGGAGTCTTATCCTCCAACACTAATGAAGGTGATCTGTTGACCAGGTAACATGTTGTCTCCACTGCCTCTGCCCAGAATTCCTGTCCTAACCCGACACCACTGAGCATGATTCTTGCCCTTTCCATTAATGTCTTGTTCATTCTTTCTGCAACTCCATTTTGCTGAGGTGTATATGGAGTAGTATTCTGCTGTGCTATACCACAGTTCTTACAGAATTCTTCAAATTCCTTACTACAAAACTCTCCACCATTATCTGTCCTCAGCACCTTTATCTTCTTCTCTATCTGGTTTTCCACCAGAGCCTTAAATTCTTTAAACCTGTGAAAGACTTCAGATTTCTTCTTAAGGAAATATATCCATGTATTCCTTGAGAAGTAATCTATAAATGATACATAGTACATAGACTTATCCAGTGATGGAACCTTCACAGGTCCAAACACATCACTGTGCATGAGCTCTAATATCTGTTTTGCCCTCTTACCACCCGAGGGGAAACTCACACGATTCTTCTTCCCGTATACACAATTTTCATAGAAATCAAAATCCAGAGAGCTATTACTCATACCTTCTACCATACCTTTACCATGAAGTATTCGAAGGACCTTCTCTCCAATATGTCCAAGCATTTGATGCCACAACATGTTCTTCTCTCCAGAGATCACTAGATTTTCAGCTCCACTTTTAGGAACCATAGAACTGTTGCACCCATCAACAACAGTGCTACCTTGCATCTTGTACAAAGTTCCAATCCGAACTCCCCACATCAATACCAGTGCTCCCCGAACCATCTTGCAGGTATCTTTCTCGAACACTGTCTTTACACCTGCATCATCCATCTTGCTTATAGAAATCAGATTTCTAGCCAATGCAGGAATATGTAGAACACCCAGAAGTGTTCTAACCCTTCCACCTTGCAAATTCAACTTTACTTTTCCATGACCAATGATTCTAGCTTCCTATCGTCCCCCAAGAAGACATCACCACCATCATATTTATCATACTTGCAGAACCACTCTCTATGGGGAGTGAAGTGAAAGGATGCACCTGAGTCAGGCAACCATGCCTCGTGATCTACATGTGTACTTGAAGAAGCCAAGTACACATCCCCACCTTCATCTGAGGTGGTTTTTGCCTCTACTAAAGGAGCATCATCAGATCCCTTTCCTTTATCAGGAGCTTTAGATTTACAGTCCCTTTTGAAGTGCCCTTCCTTTCCGTATTTCTAGCACACCACATTTACAGGTTTTCCTAAAGATTTAGATCTCCCTCTAGATTTAGATCTCCCACTCGATGAGTTATTTTTGGTTTTGTTCTAGGACTGTCCTTGTATAGACAAGGCATCACCATTCTGGCTTTCCATATTTTTCCGTCTCATCTCCTCCATCAGCAAGGATGAGACTATTTCATCAAACTACAAGGCAGTTGCATTGCTACCTATTGCAATAACCAAACTATCCCACGAATCTGGTAGAGAACACAACAAACTGATGCGCTTATCTTCATCTAAAATTTTAATATCAACAGATGCTAATTGTCTTACTACAGTATTAAATGTGTTTAGATGCTCTGTCACCGAGTCTCCATCTTTCATCCTCAGGTTATGCAGCTTTTTCTGCAAGAACAGTTTATTCACTAGAGACTTAGATTGGTACAAAGTCCCTGACTTGTCCCACAAAGCCTTTGCCATAGCTTCCCTTGATACATTCAACAATATTGAATCTGAGACACGTAATCGTATTGTGCTTTTTGCCTTCCAATCCAACTTCTTCCATTCTTCATTGGATACTTCCGTTGGTTTAGTACCCAGATCTACCGCAATCCACTGATCTTTATCCACCAACAGATCCTCCATCTTGAGTTTCCACAACTCAAAACTTTGACCATTAAATTTCTCGATCTCTATCTTTCCACTGCTCGCCATCTTCTTTTACGACCAGAATCAATCTCATAGATCTCCCATTGAACAGGGTCCACCACAGGCCCGAGCGAAACCCCTCAACAACAAAGGCATCCCCTTGAAGCCAAAAAAACTCTGATACCAAATGTAGGTTTTAACCATGTACAGAAATTACCTGCATACGAATTCTAAAACACAGAAAATAAACAATGCAAGAGCATAACACATAAAACGTATAAACACAGAGATTTTCCGTTGGATCCCAAAATCGAGACTACCAGCTTGATTTTTCATTATATTCCTTTCAATGTTATAATACATATATATACATGTCGAAGCATCCAATACCATGGACCGAAAACCATCGCGTCCAAAACCATGGACCGAAAACCATAGGTAGGTTCGCCCAACCTAATATAGGGTCCAAAAAAAAATTTCCCGGGGCGCTGCCCCGGACCCCGTAGATGGGGGCTACCAACCCCCCGCTGCACAATCGGCGCAACAAAGGGCAGGCTCCACTACCCCTCTAACACCCTGGTTTACTATGTAGGTTAGTCATGGAAAGAATATAACACAACCCAATAGCTTTGTGTGTTAGTTTCCAAACAACTTTCCTATTTACTATGCTTTTCTTTCTTTGCAGATGTCTGCGACTCCCCACATTCGTTTCGTTGATGGTGCTTGCCATAGTACCTAGAACCTATCATCCACGCCATGGCCTATTTATGACCCTAATGATGATTTTATTGACCTTCAAGCTATTTTTCTAGGTCGCACAACTAACAACATTATTGAATACAATGCGGTCATCGAACTGTTGTCAGAAGCCATTGCTCTTGACATTAGAGAGTTGGTTGTCAACATGGATTCACAGCGTGTCGTCCTTCAACTCAACGGGCAATATTCCATCAGATCCCCTCAAATATTGATAATGTATCTCTGTATTTGTCTACTGGAAAGGCATTTTGATTACATTACATATCATCATATTCCTAGACGCATGAATACATTGACATATGCATTAGCTAATTACGTGTTGGATGGACATTTCCGAAACATGTGAAAAGATAAAACAAACCATTTGTACCATAGTAGACAAGACAATATAGCATATATATATATGGTGATAATGTTTGATACATTAGAACCCCAAAAAAAAATATGTTCGTGTCCAAAATAACATTGGTGGCACAGCCCCAAGGGTTAGCTCAACTGGTCAAATCAGTGCCTCACCGATTGGGAGGCCACAAGGTCAATTCTCCCCAAAAGCCCTTGGGGTCAGGTCTAGCTATTGGCCTAGGGGCTTGATCCCCTTCGGGGTCGATCAGCGTAGTTCTTACCATGGATGTAACGACTACCCAGTGACTACGAGTGTCCGTGAACCACAAAAAAACAAAACACCAGCCCGTGGACGTAACAGCTACCCAGTGACCGCGGGTGTCCGTGAACCAAAAAAAAAATCGGCACCTCGTAGGCCTCATATATCCATGGCACGCAAGCCTAAAAAATGTAAGTGCTAGACCTAGGAACTAATCAGCATGGTGAGCGTGGTAGCATGATACACTGCATGCAACACGAGTCAACAATTGACGAATCCAATCCGAGACTCCCACCATGTGTCTCTGGTACTGACGAGGAATGTCTCCTACCTGAGCATACTCCTGGATGCCACGAGTCAACCCCTCAAGGTTCCCCACGATCTTCTCCTCGTTGTCACTCCCCTCCTGATAAGGAGTGACAACATCAATTAGGTGGGGGACTCGCCTGGCTGTTGGGGACATCCTAGTAGGCCACTTTGGTCCAACATTTGCATTAACAAGAGAAATGTTATAAGCACATATATACCAAAAACATTTAAAAAATCTCAAAATTAAAAAAGTTGATTTTTTACCTTCATCGTCAAAATCCTCTCCATATAGTAAGGGCATGTACAGATCTCCACAAAAGTTGGTGCCACTGTATGGCTATTCCTCCACGATGATCTTCTGTCATCTTAGCCATGAAAATAATGCAGGTTCGTATGACATGTCCTAACCCCCAGTAATCTTGGGCATCAGTTGACTCCAGCGGGCCAACTACGGGGCGTGTGGCATAGGGGGATTTACCTCAGTCAACTGATACTACAAAAATGGCACCCGTTCCAAGAAGAAGGCCACGAGCACAGATCCAAAGCAAAATTGCTTCAGATTCCTTGCGTTAGCTTTGGACAGTTGCTGCTTTATATTGGTCTTCATGGCCTCTGCCCAGTTGAAGATCGTAGGTGTTGTACAATTGATAGCATATAGGAACTTCGACTTGTTGGTCTCATGTTCTGCCTGGGACCCCACCACTCTGTTGATGGTCAACAGAAGCACTCTCAGTGTCAAATCCCAAACACTGGAAATCTCAATCTTCCCACTCTTGGATTTCAGGGCCTCAAGGCAGTGTTCAGCAAGCAATGAAGATATGCTTGCCCCAATCGGTCGTGACCCATACAAGTTAACTAGCTCCCCTCTTCGGGACAGTCCAGTGATGAAGTATATATCTGAAGTTTCCAACTCCAGCTCCTGGTCACCAATGACAAATATTTCTCGATTAATGTCCCAAAGACTAATCAGGTACTGAAGCAACTTGGGTTGGACCCGCATCCCTAGTGTGAGAAAGAATTTGAGGAGCCCACAAGCCCTCAAAGCTTCCAGGCAATTTGGATCATTCAATGCCTGGGTGTCCACATCCTCATGTTCCCATTCTTTCCAGTCCACCATTTTTGGCAATTCTTTCCTGCAAAAGCCATTAATTTGAGTCAACAATCATGCTTGGCCCATAAATTTTGAGTTTTAACAGTGAGTTTTTGAGGAAATAGGGTTTTCCCCTATTAACTATACCGACGCACCTGTTTTAAAAACAGTTGCACCGATGGTGCGAATGGCTTTGTTAACCATCCTCGGCCGGCGCGATTCTATGCCCAGAAGTCGTGCCGACAGAGGGTGAAAATTATTTTGCAAAACCCCCTCAAAAACCAAAAAAATGGTTAAAAATAGGAATAAAAGACATGAAAATGGAGCTCATGGCTTTGACTCTTATCTGTAGTTGGTGGCTCGACGAATGACCTCCCGGATCTCCCGCAATCTGCTCCAGAACAATTAGGGCAAAAGTTAGTAAAACGTTTTCATAGAAGGTAAAATGGTAGATGGTAAAAATATATTTACTTTTCTCCTTTGTATTCATTTTTTCATGAAAATATCAGGTTTTTGTAAATATTTTAACCTATTTTGCCTTAAGAACTGGATAATACACTTTACCTTTTTTGCACAGCGACAGGTGATGGATGTTCGACGATGATGACAAGTCACGTTTCAGCTCTTTTCTCGACTTGTTAAGCTCATATGAAAAGATTGTCAAGTATTTTTCCCTTTTGACTCGTAAAAGAGAATAAAATGGGGGGTCTGATCTCAAGCTCTTTTCCAACCCTTTAAAAGCGAAAAGGTGGTCGAGCCCTTTTCATTCTGAACTCGTTAATGGATGTGAAATGTCATGCACCCAGTATAAGTTTACCATTTTTCGGGATGGGAGGCACTATTTATGAAAAAGGTACTCCTTGACTGAAATGGTCAAGCGGTTCTCTCAAGTATCGTTTTCTACCTTTCCGGGCTCGAGAGACACAAACATACGAAAAGGGACCATGTGGAGTTTTATTTTACGTGTCTTTTTCAAAATCTCTAAACATGAAAAAGATAGTGAGTTACACCTTTGTCAAACTCGTTAAACTATTAAATGACATCGGATTCGTCATCATGATGAACATGAGCTTCTCCTTCCTAGGTCTCATTAAACTTACTAGGTCAGATTCGATCGAAGGATGAACTTACAGTGCAAGCATATGTTATCCCCTTCAAGCTTGCAATTAAAAAATCATTGGGGTACCTGCCAAAAATGGTGGGGAAAAATTTGGATATCTAATCAGTTGTGTCGGCAACTCACTCTTTAACATGACACTTTCTTCTTTGTGTCGGTTGGGATATCCTCCTTTGAATTGTTGACCTTTCTTGGGTTGGGTTGTTCATTTTTTCCTTCCATTTGATATCTGCCACTTCATCATGACCACCGATCCTATGGATCCAAAAGCTGCCAAACTTCCAATTGTGTCGCTGTTACATTCAAGAATTGTCCTTATGTAGTTATGCTTACCTTTGATTTTTTGTATCATCCAAAATCATTTTGCATCCTTTCGTCTCATGTTGATGATGGGGGAAACATTATGGCCCTCCTTCGACACGGTCACTTTCTGTTGACTTCATCTCATTATCCGTGAAGTTGACCGAGAGACTCCCTTCCAGTACCTTAGAGCTTGCATGCCTTAATGGCAAGTTCTTCGCACTTGATAACAAGTTCACATCATTGGCTTTTGATCGATTGATTTCTCAGGTGTTTGACTTCAGTTCCTCTATTCACATTCCATGGATTTTGCTGATAGTACCTTGAGGACCATTGTCATTATTGGTGGTTTCTCTTATGCTTGTTAACAGTTTACATCATTGACTAGTAATCAAACGAATTTCTAGCATGTTCGACGTCAACACATCTATTCACATGTTAGAATTTGTACTTTGATCGAGTCATGTTGGAGCGTAAGAACTTGGGCTCAGATCACAAAAATCCAGGTTGCAAAGGATGTGACATGGTATTGTTGATATACATGTCTATTTCAGTGGATGGCTACAACCATACCATGAGTCATCATATGTGATCCTTCTCATTATTGGATGGCTGCGACTATACCTTGGTTTCATTATCATCCTCTTTGACAAATGGCTGCACCCATACCTGGATCCATTTACGTGATCATTCTTTGGATGGCTACATCCATGCCATGATTCATGTATCATTTGACAGAGCTTTCAGTTATTTATATGTATCTGTACTTGCTTGCAGGTTTTCCGATGAAAAACTACAATTCCCTGCACTGATTCATAAAGCATTTCATCCCTCACTCTAGTTCAACCTTCACGCTTTAGGGGGCATCTGTTACATAACATTTCGTCACTGTCCCTGTACTCCCCATTCCTTGATCCTGGAGGACCTCTACAATGAACTCTACATGTTTTCCCTTCATGAAGAAACCCCCATTGTGTCCCTCTGCATGAGCAGATCAATTTCCTTTTGCACCATTTCCCATGAAACTTCTGTTTTGCCCAGTTTACAAGATTGGCACCAATGGCCCTTGTCTTCCCCGCTCTGATGTGTAGAGATTAGCACTGTCCCTAGCACTGACCGGAGTGATTGAGCTATGTTCCAGTTGCGTTGGTCCTGTTATGGAATTTTTTTTAAATTAAGAGCCGAAGCTTCTAGCTCTAGAAGCTTCGTAATGGAATTCTGGAAAATGGTTTGGCCGGATGGGGTCAAGGATGTCAATTTGGGATCCTTTCCCCTATAATGACGGAACTGCCTCAAGGGATAAGACCTTCTCCCATGAGAAGAGGATCCATCTCCCATCCATTCATCTTACATAAACCTCCCTTCTTCCTAAACACAAGCTAGTGTTAATGTTGGTGTGCTAGTGCCATTTTGATTTGGAGTAAACAACAAGCTATTCATAGTTGTAGCTCTCTATTTGTGTGAGGGAGAAGTGTGATTTGGTTTGGAGTGAAGCCTAAAGGGAAGAGCCTTAAAACTATTGTTGATTGAGGCCATCATGGAATGCTTGCAGAAGTGTGTGGGAACCTGGTCTTCTCAAAGGAGAACAACAACATCAAGACGATGGTTGTAATCTCTTCTTGATTCAATATATATGCAACTATCAATTAATTTCCTACATGACTTTTCATCTTACATATTCATGGCTTAATGTTTCTTGACTTGTTAAGTAGGTTGAATTACAATGTCTATTACCACGGTTTTTGTTTGCTATCATTTAATTTTTTAGGTGCTTGAAGAAGGAAGCGAGAGATAGCTGGAGCGAAACAAGCAAGGACATCATCAAACAAGATAAGCGTACTAAGAGGTAGGCCCTCTTAATTGTTCTAACCTAAGGAAATATTCCATAGAATGTATCAATCGTGGCTAGACCCATTATTGAGCTAGAGGAATTTATTTGTGTCCGCACTTATAATTTTACTTCACCACACCATTCTGAAGTTTCATGTTAATAAGAGTCTATCACAGTGGTTAGCACCATGAACAACGATCGGATGAGGTAGTCTGCAACATTATTGGTTCTTCCCTTCTTGTACTTAATGTTCAAATGGAATTGTTCCAGGTATGTGTACCATTTCTGATGGCGATCATTCTGAAACTTTCCTTGTGTCTGTATGAACTGCAGGGTTTGGTGGTCTATGTGGATGACTGTTTCATTCCCCATAATGTAATGCTTCCATTGTCGGCAGACCTGCATAATGGAATACATCTCTTTGTCATAAGTGGGATACTTTCGTCCTGTGTCTGAAAGTGTCTCACTATGACATGCCACTAAATACCCCTTGTTCAATGAGAACTACAACAATAACATAGTCGGAGGAATATGTCTCAATCTCAAATGGTTCTTGTAGGACTGGTAATGTGAGCACTGGTGTAGAGAAGAGGAGATGCTTCAACTGGGAAAACAACTTCTATTTGGATTCATACCAAAAGAAATTTATTTCGCTGCACCTTTGGTGACTTGACTCAAAGGCTAAGTGATATGAGAGAAAACCAACACAAATCTGCAGTAGAAATTGGCAAGAACTAGAAATTTGTGGAGCTCTGTTAGAGTGGTTGAGGCTGGCTAATCCTGAATAACTTGTATCTTGGTTTGGTCTACATGCACACCCTTCTCATCAATGATGTATCCCAGATATTGAACATGGGTCATACAAAAAGTGCATTTCTCCAAATTGGTACACAGTTTGTGTGGTCGCGGGGTTTGGAGGACCTGTCAAATATGGTGCAGGTGTCTTTCCCAACTCTAGCTGAAGATCAATATGTTATCCAAGTACACTACCACAAATGAGTTGGTGAAGGGACACAAGATGTCATCCATTAGCCTCATGAAGGTTTTGGGAGAATTCGTCAACTTGGAAGGCATGACTAGCCATTCAAAAAGGACCTCCTTGGATTTGAAGGCAGTCTTCCACACATTGAAGGGTTCGATTGGTACCTAGTGATAAACAGACTTCAATTGAATCTTGCTAAAATATTTGGCCACCTTGAGTTGGTCCAGAAGGTCATCAACTTGTGGGATTGGATATCTATTCTGGATAGTGATCTTATTCACGGCCCAATAATCAATAAAAATCATCCAATTTTCATCCTTCTTTTGTACAAATATGATCGGGCTCCCACAAGGTGATGAACTTGGCCTAATGTTCCCTTTCGAAAACAACTCCTAGATTTTCCTATTGATTTCATTGTTCTCTAGAACAGAGCATCGATATATCGGTCCATTGGGTATCGGCATGCCCGGGGTTAAATTGATGGAGTGCTTGACCTAACAATATAGGGGTACCCCTATGGGTGAGGTGAAGATGTCACCGTACTCCTCCACGACCTTTTTTTTTTTTCTGTCATGCAGAGGAGCCTTATCTAGAGGTCATGGATGTGGCCACAATCTTCTTCTTGCCCTGAGGGTGAATCATGATGAAGACAAATTTCTCAGTCTGGGAAATGATCTTACTACATTGCTTCCCAAATATCAAAGAGATGGTCATAGGCAGTGCTACCTCTGGTATCATGTATAACATATTTCCCAAAGTAATAATCATAGTGTGAGTCCTAGAATCATACATAGCATGATGCTTCCACAAGTATTTTTGGCCCAATAATACATCACAAACTTCAAGAGGAGCAACATCACATAGTACCTCATTTGTGAAGGGCTTGATGTTGTAGGGAATGTGGCATTGTTAGCTGATGCAGAGATCGCGTCCTTAGTGAAGCCACCTGATGGTATATAGTTGTGGGCGTGGTGTGGTTGGTAGGCCCAACTTCTTCATGACCTCTACTGAAATGAGGTTATTTTGTCTCTTGTTCTCTACAATGAACTGCAGCGGAGAACCCTTCACCCACATCTATGAGTGGAAGAGATGCTCCCCATCCTCTGGATCTTCAGGATCAAACTATTGGAATTTGGTGGTAGAAATGGTGGCACTAGGATCCACATCAATAATCTACTTCCCTTTGTCATTCTCCTCGTTAGATTCTAACTCAGAGTTAAAACATGCATCTAAATCTGAAACCTTCATCTCAGCCACAAGTGACTACTTGGCTTGACACTCACTTGTGTTATGAGTGGAGATCTTATGGAAATCACACCATTTTCCTGTGTCCTTCTTTCTCTCTGTGGTGTTATTCTTTTCTTGTAGCTTCGGCGGGTTGTCCTAGATCAACCAACTTAGCTTTGTCCTTTGTTTTTTGGTTTGGGGGTGCCTTTCCCTTGATTCAGATTCATAGATCCAAAGTTTTGCTTCTTCTGTTTAAATATCTGCTCAATGTTGATATTGTATCGATATGTGACACCAATTAAGGATATTTCCATGAACTCCATCTTGTCCTAAATGTACTTATGTAGATAGTCACAGTACTTGAGTACTAGATGTTGCTCATAATCCTTGATACCCAACTTCATGTGAAGACTATGAAAAATATTTGTGAACTCTGGCATGTCTTGGTTCATTCCCTACCACAATGTGGTCCACTTTATGTATTTATCTTCATAGCTCCTAATGGGGTAATACTGCTCCTTGATGGCATCTCGGAAATAATTCCAAGTGGGTGTAGCTGAAAATAGTGAGGGTTCCCCCTCGTCCTTCTTCTCACAGTAGGTTTCCCACTAGTCCTTGAGATGGGGGGTAGCTTTGAAGAGTGAAAAAGTAATCTTTTCCCTATTGGAAAAATCGTGAATCGAAAAATATCCTTCTAAAAGATTTAACCATTTATCTACAACATCTGCATCTATCGGGCCTTCAAATATGGGGGTGTCAAATTTTAATTATACCTTAAAGGGAGTGGCCCCTTAGAGTGGTTGTTGGTTGAAGATGCATCGTCTGTGGGTAGCTGCTGAAGGATCTGGGAAAATTTATCCATCATCACATTCCTTTGTCACTCGAGAGCTTCTTCGAGCAATATTTTGAAAGGATCTCCTGCTCCATCATCTTTCTTTTCTTTCACCATGGGAGGTTGTCGGGGTTTGTGATGTTGGTCTTGCAAAGGTTCAACCAGTTTGAGCCCTAACTCCTTATACCTCGAGTTCATTAGGGACATGCATAGAAAAATAGAGAAAGATCAGATTGCTCTAATACCACTGATCTAGAATTATGTAGGAACACAACAGAATATAGATACAAACATAAAGATAGAGATCCAACATAAATAAATCCTTATGTCATTAATATCAAAGAACTAAAATATGCTTACATACAAAATGGAAATAAACTAGCTCAAGTGATGGTGGCTTATCTCTAAGAAGAGATGTGGTGGCTACATGCCTCTGAACTGTGTTACAATGAAGCTCAAAGGCCTATTTATTATTGAGAAATAATGGAAAACCCTAAACATCAAAAAACTTAACCCTGGGAGATGAAGTGCCAAAATCGTTGGCCCCATTGGGGTAAATTGGTACATCAACTGCCCAAGATTGTAACTTTGGAAAATTATCTATGTTTGATGCTTATGATACCTCGTTAGAAATATATATCCGAGGAATACAACTTTCAACTGAAAATGTCAATTGAAGACTCACATTTTCCTATTTACCAAAAAAGAGTCGTTTAGGTCCTCAAAACTGATCCAAAAGTTCATAACCCAAAAAATGCCAAAATTAGTAAAGTGTGCTGCAATTAAGGAAACTAAAAAACTAAAAGAAACAATGGTGGGGGTCCAAGTGGAATAGGCGAGTGTCCACCAACATCGAACTAGATCACTTACACTAGGTCAAGGAATGTTATGAGAAATTGATTTGCATTAGCCCAATTTGGTCTTCATCTCTATTTTTCCGCACATACGTGGCCATCTGCTCTGCGTATGTGTGAGAGAACGAAGGTGCATAGGGACCTTTATTCAGCAAGGATGAAATTAATTTTAAAAGATTTCTTTGTTTAAAGTTTTTACTATGCATAGTATGAAGTATGTGTGGAAGAGAAGCTACGTAGAGCTTTGATTTTAGAGCTATGATTCTTTGCAAAGGATGAGGCATGTTCTGGAGAACATAATGATTAATATTGTTAATTTTCATTGTGCTTGGTTTTTACTGTAGGTTTATGCGGGAGAACAGGTGGTGCATAGGGAAATTATTATTAAACTATTAATGTTAATCTGTGATATTTTTGTGCATAATGGATTTGCTATGAAATGTTGCACATATGCATTTGTGTTATACTAGAAGCATATGTGTTTTCTATTTTTAATTAAGGTTTCTTTTTTAGCACTGACTGTGGAGCTAAGTAATAGATGGCTATTACTTTTACAAATTTGCAAAGTTTTAATGGAATCATTGAAACTATAGCTATAATGTTTCATTTAATTGATAAAATTAATCATATTTACCAATAAATCATTTATCAGTCAAACCATGTAAAAATGTTAAGCATTTAGGAACACGTGGCATTGATTCTTTTCTTTGAGTTTTAAAGGAAGGAATTAAACTTAAACATTCATAGTCAAAATCCGTTGACTTTCAATTATTTATAATTTATTATTATTATTATTATTATTATTATTATTATTACTTGCTATCTACCACTCCAACTTTGTTAAGTATCTAATACATATGTTTAATATTTATATGATAACATCACAATACTAGCCATTAATTTTGGTTGTGTTGTATGTAGAAGCATTTTCTAGGTGTTCGTCAGGCAATGTTTTTAGCATACACATTACGAATGCATGTCAAACTAGATTTCAGAGGAGCTGGTTACAAATAGAATCCTCGTTTCGGTTGTACGGTATTGTTTTGGTAGTTTCACACCATGAGCGACTATAATTTAGATTAAAATTGCAAAATATGTAGTATTATTGATAGGTTAACAATGCACTATTAGTTCCATATGCGAGTACTAAGAACGTTTATTCAATATATAGTATAGTCCATGGAAATGATATACAAAGTTCAAAAAATATTTAATGTCATATTTCTCAAGTACTTTTGTGCTATAGAATTAAAAACACTTATTTTTCTTATTTCTGTATATTTGAACAAACTCATATCCTCATAGTAGTGGAAATGAATACAAGCAAAACAAATATCATTAAGTACAATGATAACTCTTCTAAGAGGCATGTTTCTATTTTATTTATTGTAGATTATATTTGCATTAAGCATCGCAACTATGTTCCCCCCCCCCCCCCGATGCTTATGGGCCATATTTTTTAATGTACTATAACTAAAAAAAATATTTTTAAATTTTCAGGAAACATTTGACACTTAGAGATTCAGATACAGGACAACAATCACAAAGAAAGAAGTACTTTAAAGATTTCTATAAAACATTTGTATTTTTTAAACTAAAATATTTCTAGAATTTCTATACACTAATAATGACTTTGCTTTATCTTATTTTATTCTCATTAAACAATTCTTACCTAGTTTCAATTCTAATGTCCTTTTGAGCAATGATTTCAGTGTAATATTTGTGAACAGACAAAAGTTATCAAATTTGAATGATGTCACAGTAGAGATCAACAACAGTGTAGAAATAGCAATGAGAAGTACCATAGAAATAATTATCACAACAGACAAAAGAAAAGCAATAGAAACTAGCAAAGAAATAAATGTAAATAGGTGTTTTTGCACACGTTCAATTAAATATGTATCAGATTTCTTCTTTCTTTCTTTTTCTTCTTTTTTCCCCTTTGTCTTTCTATTATTTTCTCTCTTTTTTCTAAAAAAAAAATATTTCAATTCAATTCTCATGACTAGGCAAAAAGAGGTTGAGTCTACACCATTGTTGATCGAAGATATCAATAACAATATAACTGGAAAGATTTTTCATGGCGTTGTCTTGGTTACATATCGAACAGTTTTAGACAAGGAAAATAACTCAAAAGAAATATTATGTACAGACTTAACAAATAAGAAAGTGTAAATGACAAAAAAATTGCTTGTGCCAGCATCATTAATCGAATAACATGAGTCAAAGCTTGTTGCAAATGTCAGTGTTTCTATTAAATATTTTGAAATTATTCCAAAGCACAAATATGATAGTGGTGATTGTGAGAAAATTATTTGTCTAAATAGTTTTAGCAGTGTAGAAAACATTTGTCCTGTGTGTGCAAAGTGTTGATTTTTTCTAAACATGATGATTTCAAATCTGCCACGTAATGACGATGCATTTCTAGTTGGCACAATCGCAGCTGTTGAAATTTCGATAGTGTTTACACCAATGCAATATGTATTGGAAATCAAATACGAAAATGGAATACAGGACAGGGCTATAGTAAGCTTTGTTTTATTTCAAAGTTTTATTGTTACAAAGTTATTATCCATATGTTTGTATTTTTCCCCCACTAGAAAACCTAATTTTCATTGAAATAAAAAACAAGTTGCAAATGAGTAGGTACGTTTATTCCAATGTTAAAGTAAAACACATTTTTCATCTATTATATGGTTTTCATGTATTTTTTATAAGTGTTGCATACGTAATTGGTTCAAGTACACAATAAACTTGTTCTGGCATGTGTTTCAATTCAAAGCGATTTGCAACAAAATGTTTTTTTGTTGATCTTGGTAAAAAAATATAGTTAAAAAGCAAGAAAGAGTTTTTCTTACTTCACAATCATGTGCATTTAACACATGAAACAAAGCTGACGGTATAAGAAACCTGCTTTCCTTGCCAAACAGAATTTGCATGGTAAGTTATATAATATTGTTTAAATAGACATGGATAAAGAACAAGAAATAAAAAAGACATTTGATTTCACGTCACTAACCGTCTATTTTTTATATCAATTTTACAACATTTTCAAGGATACCTTAGAGAGGTAAGTTTATACACGAACCCATTGAAAATGGTATGTGCCAGATGTAGTACTCCAATTACAACTACTAGAAATATGAACAAAAGTATGCTCTATAGCACCGCTTGCAACTAGGACTCTCGCTTTCTTTCTTTTCATCGATTGAACTGCATCATACATGCAAGTGATAGGACTTTAAAATAGTGTATTCTAAGGGGATTCGAACTAGAAAGAGTATTACCTGCACTACAACAAATTTCCTATGACTAATATTATGCAGACAAAATGGATGTTATTGAAATCTTGACCAACTTTGAGATGCATGGTACATTCACAATAGACCATCAAAACGTAGTTATACATATATAATGACAAGTTTATTTGTTTATGTTGTTAAGAAATTCAGTAGCAACATAATGCTCATTCCATACATTGCAAAGCATCCTAACATTGACTTAAAATTTCTGATTCAAGAAATGATTTTATTTTTATTTTTCAAACTCATTCATTTTAATCGATATTTGGGATCTAATTTCACATTATCAATCAATATACTATACTCATGGGAACAAGATTAGCAATGTAATCATTAGATAAAACAAGATGATTTTTTCTACCAATGCAAATTCTAGTATGACATTGTACATAAATGTAATCCAATGAACTATTTTTATTCCATCTCTATGTTTTGTACCATGCTATGTTATTTTTTTCTTTGTTGCAGTCTTGTTTCTTACATTGTTTTCTTGATTTATCAAATTTTCAAGTTTTACAACTACTCGAGCAATATTACAAGTTGGTTACGCTACAATTTTTGGTGACATTACTTTACAATCATAGTTTTCTTTGTTTACACTATTGACCAATCCAATATTATTTTCTATTTAAACAATTATTCCATACAAGATTTAAACAAATATATAAATAAGTCATTGTCATACAAATATGAAACGAATTTCTAGACTGAATAACCAAGATTACAATATAACTTATAAAACATATTGCATTTATACATAGATTTGTAATCCAGAGTAGTCTGATATGTTTTTTTGCTTTAACTTTGTTGAGAATATTACAATACATCGGAAATAGCAAAAATTGGTAGTGATTTCTTTACTAGTTAACCATTGTTTCTGTAAATTAACATTTGTATTGATTATGCAACCAGAATCGAGAACTGATTCATTTGTTAATGTTTTGCAATAGCTCTTCTCACAACGTTCTTACGGTATCTAGTTCACCTTCCAAATGGCTAATCATTTGTTGAAGTTCTAGTATTTTATCCATTAGCATTAAAATATCTTTGTTAAGTTTTAAGATATCTTGGCTGAGAATTAAGATAGCTTCGCCCCTTGCATGTACCTCTTCCTTTGTGCCTCTACCATTGTTTCTTTGGGCCATTTCTTTGTTGTTAATAAAAAATTAAAAAAACAATAGACAAATTACATAGCAAAACCTTAAAACACTTAATAGTTTCAGAACAACAAAGCAAGTCAATTGCCTATAACCTACTAACCAATCTAAAACAAAATGAACGTTGAAAAAAAAAATTTACAGGTATCAAGTGTATATATAATACGTCAGAGGAAATAAGTCATATAAATCATGAATTAACATCTAAGTTCTTAAATGACATTTGACTACTTTTGATTTCAATGGTATCCACTAGCTAGTGATCGTTATCAATGTGGATAGTACTAATTTTCCTAATCTTTAAGCAAAACAATGTTGTAAAATATGTTACTTTAAATCATTTACGTTTTACATAAATTCCAATTTGACATTGTCTAATTGACATGCATACGTTTCATGATTAATCTTCCTTTCACACTTTAGAAATCAATATTGAGATATTATTTTATTAATATCGTAAATTGCATTCTATTTTCATTAACTAAATCTCTTTTGGCAATAAATAAAAATATTTTCTATAATTATTCACAATACTAATGCATATCTAGCACATTTACTATGTAGAATTGCCTTGCTATCGACTATGTTTTACTTTGCAAAAGTAATTTCAGATCCTAGATGTCAATTTGCCACTTGAATGCCTTTTTTTCTTTGTGAACTATGTTCACTAAAATAAGTAAATTAGGTAATGGTTTATAACTTCATATGGTTTGTCATTTTACTCTAAGCTAAAAGCTAGCATTCCAAAACTATTATAATATTTTTTGCACAACAAAAGCTTCAATTGTAAACTCTACAACAGTCTAACAAAACTTTCAACATCCAGAAAACCTGCAGGATCATTTCATTGCCAAAAACCATTTTGATCTAAACATCACCACAAAAATATGGCTAGACAGAAATATCCATTTTCATGTTACATTTTCAAATAAGCACAACATAATATAAATAAGTCTAAAATTATTTAGTCAAAACATATCATTCGAACTAGACTGAATCTAGCATCAAAGAGACGAAATCAGGTCGATTCGCATAACTATCACTTCGCCTGCAACCTAATGTATAGGATATGTGCTAGTGCATTATTTATAGGTTTAGAATTAAAGGTTTATGATTAATGTTTCTAAGTGACAGCAATAGAGCTCTACATAGCTCAACTAGAAATAACCATTTTCAGGTAGTCCTAGGATATCAAAGAGTGTCTCATTGATCTCGCATTGCCCCTTGCAACTACCATGGAATAATATACAATATTTACGTAATAAATATACACAAATAATGACTATAGTATGTGATAATTAATTTGATAAATGAAAATTGATATTGTACATTAGCTTTGAAATTTTCGGTAGTCAGACTCAGCGCTCACACATTTGTTCCAAGAAAAAATCTACAAAAGGCTTTAGTGCAAAATGCAGGCACTCGCAGAATCAAAGCTTGAAAGCTTCTTCCATCCAATGGATTTCCTTTGTACTTTTGCACATTTGCTGAATTTCAGCAACATAACCATAAACAAATCTTGTTCTTAATGATCTAATTTTTTTTTCGAACTGCACGTAAGCTTTACTCAATTGACTGTTGATATTCAGGAATACAGAGATACACATTATTTATAATTAAAATATTGCAAGAGAAAATATGGATTATTTAATACTAAAATATTAGTAATAAAATCATTATTTATAATTAAAATATTAGCAATAATATCGCATTAGTCCACCACTTGCATCATCGTTATTGCGAACAACAAATATGAATTATTTAATACTTAAATATGAGTAGTAAAATCCTTCAATGCGGAGTCCGAAGATACGCACAATGAAAGCTTCCAAGATTCCTCGCCAAAAAATATACAAGAGTCTTTGGTACGAAGTCCGTAGATACATGTAATGAAATCTTGAAATTTTCCTCATCACAATGGACTTCCTTCGCACTTTCGCACATGTGCCTAATTTCATCAAGATAACCATAAACAAATCTTTTTTCTCAATGATACAAACATTGATATAGTTACAGGTTCTTTTCATTTTAGAACAATGCAACGTTTACTCAATTGATGATCCAGGTGGATATTGGTGGCCACCCACCAAGTCCACTTGGACCCCCACTATTATTTCTTTTAGCTTTTTAGTTTCCTTAATTGTAGCACAGTCTACTATTTTTAGGAGTTTTTTGGGTCTTGAACTTCTGGAGCCATTTTGAGGCCCTAAATAATGTTTTTTGGGAAAAATGGGAGCAACATGGGTTCATGGATTGATGTTGATCTTCCCAAAGTTGTAGTTCTCAGATAGATATTTCTAACGAGATATTGTGTGCATCAAACAAAGATCGTTTGCCAAAGTTACGACCTGGGGAAGTTGATGTACCAATTTATCCAAAGAGGGCCCACAGTTTGACGTTTCATCTTCTATGGTTAGGTTTTTGGATGTTTAGGGTTTTCCATTATTTCTCAACAATAAATAGGCCTTCGAGCCTCATTGTAACACAGTTCAGAGACATGTAGCCGCCACATCTCTTCTCAGAGATAAGCTACCATCGCCCTAGCTAGTTTATTTCCATTTCTGTTTGTAAGCATATTTGAATATTTTACAATAATGAAATGAAATATTATTTCTGCCGCATCTCTATATGTATGGTTATATCTATGATTTGTTGCGCTCCTGTTTAAATCCGGATCAATTGACTAGTGATATTCAGGAATACGAAAATTTACATTATTTATTGTTAAACACACACATAGAATGGTGAACACAATATGAAGGATAATCGTGAGATGAATTTATTATTCAAAATATATACATTTATGCAATCTTTATGACCATTAGTTTCCATATTCCAAGGTATCTTCGACTCCCTTTGACTGTTCAACTTCTACACCATAACCTTTAGCAGATTAGGTGTCTAACATTCCCCCCCTTAATACAATGGGTATATACGAGTCCAAGAAGAGAGGTGTAATACAAAAGTGGTAGCTAATGGTTGAATGTACTCTCTAAAAGTATGGCATAAGGTGGGAGAACTCAAGGTCTCAACTGGCAGTGGTTTAATGGTGACCACTAACACTGGAATTCTTAGTGTAGTTCTTGGAACTCTTTCAAATCTGGCTAGAATTTGAAGTCTTCTGTTAGAGAAAGTGCTCCCATTTTTTTTTTAAGGGAGACCTTTGGGTCTCAACTTGGAATGCTTAGTGTGATTCCTAGAACTCTTCCAAATCTGGCAAAAAGCTGAAATCTTCTGTTAGAGGAAGTGTCCCTAATGATTTGAAGAGGGAGACCTTCAACCTGGAAAAAGGGAGGTCTACAACCTGCGGTGGTTTAAGGAAGGCCACCAACCAAAGGCATGCTTAGGGGCTTCTGTGTCTCTGGCTACAACTCTGAATCTGGGTATGGTTGTCTCTGGCTGTAGGCTCAGGCAGCAGGTTCAAGTTGTGGCTTAGGCTTGCTTGATTTATCTTTGAAACTTGTAGATGATCATCAATTCCCCCCTTGTCAAATAGAAGGTGAGAATATGAAGAGATATCAATTGCAAGACTTTTCAATATTCGAGAACAAATCCTATGATATGAGTGAAATATGTTCTTGCTTTTTGAAGCCCATTGCTAAGAAGCGATCCATCCAAGGTGAATCTTTGTGCTTGCAGGAGGTTTGTTTCTGAAGCTTATGTTTGAAGAATGGGTGTGCTGACCACAATGCTTGCACAAGTGAAAATCAAAATAGTGATATTTCATATGGTCAACTCGCCACAAAGTTGACATTTGCAAATATGTTGTTGAGGAGGAGCAGGAACATATGGAGTTGAACTACCATAGAGAAACCCAACACTTGAAAATTGAATGGGTTTGGAATAATGTAGAGTATGAAAGGACGCCTCCTTATCATATCCAAGACTTATTTTGTGCTTGTTTTTGACAAGCTTTTCCCAAGGTCCCATGATGGGCTTGCGAACTACAGGTTAAATTTCAGCATCTGCATGCAAATATGCTCCGAAGATGGGATATGATCAAGTTTTAGTTGTTGACGGGAATCAAATTTAGGCCGAAAAAGAAGATTCTTATGAACAAGATTTCTTTTTTGCTTTAACTCATCTTGTTGTGGCCGTGATTCAAGCTGCAAAAAAAATTATCTTTTCTTGTGCATTTTATAGACAAATCTGAATTTGAAAGAGAGATTCTTTGTTAATTTTTATTGTATCATGAATAGTAGAATGTATCACAGTTTTCATTAACTCTAGTACTTCTTCGATTCAAATCATTTTCTCCATTGTCAAAAATACACTTTAAAAACATTGGTCGCAACTATGAACAAATGAAAAAGAAGTAGCACCACTCACAATACCATGTCACTTTTTTTTATTCAACACACCATAGTCATCAAACGCATATCAGAATTTAATGCACATATAATATTGTGAACCATTGAAGTACATTTAACACCCAACGTAACTCCCAACATATATCATCAATTCAAACAACACACTTTATGGAGATTTGACAATGCATAAAGAGTCAAGGATACCTCGTATTCAATAATAATGACCAATGCACATACTTCACACAACAACAACAACCAATTCAACGCAGCACTGACCAACTTGCAGGAGCTACGCGCTAATGAAGGGATCATTCCACAAATTCAATGTAGGCATGACGACACAGATGAACCAACTAACTCATTTCCTTAACGCACAGCTTTGACACATTAAATAGATACTAGCGTTCAATAAGAACCATCGAACGGAAACCTCAACCAACTAATGTAAAATTCAGAAATTCCAACGAACAAAGACCACAATACTTGAATGGACGCAACGCATGGACTCAACACTCCATTCGTAGGAATTAATAAATGCATTCAGTTTTAATTCAACGTTCCAAATTTTATATTCCATAACCAATGCACATAATAATAACGTATGCACATATACATGAACCGACCACATATATGAATCAATACACCAACACATCTATGATTTTGAACTTGCATATAAATACACAGCGTACAATCTAAACCATCATATCTTACATACCATTCCCATGTTGCATTCCGGTTGTTCAACGCATAGAAAATCACCACATAGAGAATAATACAACTCACTGCTTCAAACTTACAAGCTTCTCATGGGGTCTTTACGGGTCCTCGAGTCTTACTAGCTTACGTAAAAATGTGGGCACAATATGATATTAGCAGGTTCAACGTAGATAACTCATGACTTCTACACAATGCATTCACTAGTACAGCATCGAAAATCATATGCATTCACTAGTACAGCATCGAAAATCATCCAGCAGACTGATTACTCTTAGAGGCATGGAAACTCATAGCGCTAAAAGCGCTCTTCTTCAATCGCTTAAGCTGGAGGGAAAATAGTGTGGCTCGAACAAATTTCGTGGTTTCTATGACTAGGGCCACCAACTGTCTTTATTGACAAATAGGGTAGCATTTTAGCGAAAAGTATGGCTATCAAAAATTCTTTATCAATTATGAACCTCCTTCAACAAAATGTGACATAGGCTTAACATAAGGAAGACCTTTGGAGATACATCTTGTCTCTTGACACTCTTAAATATTTAAAGAGAGTTCCACGTAATTCAGAGATGCATGACAATTTGAATTCGACAAAGGTCAAAGCACAAGTTTAGGAGAAGAATTCAGCATTGAACTATCTAAGAGGCTTGATAGGTTCTTGTCTCATGTTAAAGGTCATCAACGTTGGTCTATTTCTCCCGTTGCTCACGAAAGGCACAGAAAAAGAATGTCGGCAACGATGATTTGAAGAAGGCTTATCGAATCTAGGCCATGAAATAGTATCCCAAAAAAATCTCAAACAACAAAAAGGAAGTGGAATCCAAATTCAAATAGAACTCTCTAATGTACAGGCATTTATGCTGCATAAGTATGTTGTAGACCTGACAGGGTTGGTTGAGGTAACGCTTTTTCCGGAAGGACAGAGCAGAGTAGCAGAGAGACAGGCCTGAGCGTTACAACCATTACATTAAGGACTTTATGAGCTACATATCCATCTTTGTTTTCATGGAGAACTCAAACACTACTACACCAACGGCACTTTTGAGACATTTTTTTGAGACAAAAAAAATCTTTCGTCTCAAAAAAATATTTTGTCTCAAAAAATCATTTTTTTATTTTAGTTATTTTATATTAAAAATTAATATCAATTGATTTGTCTTAAATATAAACTTTAAGACAAAAATAGGTTGAGATAAAAATATTTTAAGACAAAACGTTATATTTAAGACAAAAATAGTTTAAGACAAAAATATTTTAAAACAAAAGTAGTTTGAGACAAAAATATTTTAAGACAAAACTTTATATTTAAGACAAAAATAATTTAAGACGAAAATATTTTGAGACAAAACTTTATATTTAAGACAAAAGTAGTTTGAGACAAAAATTTAAAGACAAAACTCTATATTTAAGACAAATAGTTTAAGACAAAATTATTTTAAGGCAAAAACAATTTAAGACAATTATTTTAAAACAAAACTTTATATTTAAAACAAAAACATTTTGAGACAAAAATATTTTAAGACAAAACTTTATATTTAATACAATGACCACTTTTATATTTAATATTTATAAGAACTATTGGTTTGAAAAAGTATTAAGAATGAATATATAGAGATGAGAATGTGAATATTAAAAAAACTATTAAGAATGAATATATGGAGATGAGAATGTGAGTATTAAAATACACTAGAAATAAAGAAAAAAATGATTTAAAAGAAGAAATATGAAGAAAAAATCATTAGGCGTATATTAGTAGGTAACATATTTGTAATGATAATGAAGCTTGAAAAGAAAGAGGTATTCTTGTTGCTTAAGAGATGCATTTCTAACATTTAAGGCCATAAAGAAAAGTGTAACGATCATGATGTTAAGGGAGTAATTTAAGCTTTTGAAATTTTATTTATGTAACCTTTGAAGTTAGCCATGGGGCCTCTTCCTAGTAGTGTTGGAGGATTGGATGTAAGAGGCAAGCAACTTGGTGTATGTTAATCTCTAAGAAGGTAGTTAAGTATACTTGTTACTCATAAGTTATGAGTGTCTCGAGAGAGCTAAGTGAATCTTTGAAGAAATAAAATAATATCTCTGATATCACAATAAGGTGGAGCATTTGAATACAAAAATACCAACATTTAGATATGGCATATGCATTTTTCTCCAGGAAGGTGGTGATATATCTCAATGTAAGTTAGGTAGGATCAAACTCTAAGAATAAGAATTATAGACAATCCCCTTCCCAATCGTGAATCATGAAGCTCATCTCATGGAACATCAGAGGGCTCAACAGCCCGGGGAAGGGACGATTAATAAGGAACATGCTACAACAGGAAAAGCCTCAAATTCTCTTCTTGCAGGAGACCAAGTGTAATTCCACAACGTTGGATCAGATCCTTGCCAAAGCATGGCCAGGAAGCAAAGAAGTGGCGGTGGAAGCCATGGGAGCCTCAGGAGGGCTAGCCATCGTTTGGGATGATAGAGCTATAACACTTACCAACATACATGCCAGTAAGCACTTTATTCAGGCCAAGTTTCATTTAACAGGGACAAATGTTCATGGACACTTAACTAATGTCTACTTCCCCTAGGAGGCAACAAACAAAGTAGACACATTGAACACCCTAACTCAGATCAACTCAGAAAGATCCCACCCACTTTGGATCACAGGAGGGGACTTCAACATGATTACAAGATTGGAGGAAAAAAGAGGAGGACGAATCAAGTTGGACTGTGAAAGCACGCACTTCAAAAACTACATTCATAACAACAGGCTTATAAATATGGAATTCAATAATGGTATTTATACTTGGAACAACAAGCATGCAGATGCCCACTAAATTGCGTCTTGGTTAGATAGATTCATGATCTCTGATAATGCAATACATCTTGGCAGGGATCTCTTGGCCTCTTTATTGCCACTCTCTGGCTCGGACCATTGGCCTATTGGCAAAGACCAGGAGACAACGTTCTCAGGCCCTTTCGCTTTGAAGCCTTTTAGCTGAATCACCCCGATTTTCATAACCTGATAACAGAGACATGGAGAAATTTCACACCACCAGAAGGCGCAAAAATGTAAAAACTCCAACAAAAGCTAAAACATATCAAGGAAAAAATAAAACAGTGGAATCGCTTTACCTTCGGCAATATCTTTCAGGCGCAAAACACTCTTGAACAAGAAATGCAAAAATTACAGCAGAGAATCATAGCTAAAGGCAAATCCGAAACCATAGCAGAATAGGAACGTCAACTAAAAATGCAGATCTCAGAAAGAGCAAGATAGGCAGAGATTCTTTGGAGACAAAATCGAGGATTCGATGGCTTAAAGAGGGCGAACGCAATACAAAGTTCTTCCACCATACCACTATCCAACGGAGAATGCACAACAACATTACTCTCCTCCAAAATCGACAAGGGGAACATCTAGAGAAGCATGAAGATATAGAACAGGAACTCCTCACCCACTTTCAAAGGGTGCATCACGAAACGGAGACTGATCGACTACCAGCTATAGAGAAGATCATCAAGATTATTCCTAAGATCGTAACTGAGGAACACAATCAAATACTCCTCGAGCCTATTACTTTACAGGAAGTGGAGACAACTATGCGACAGCTCAAAGTTGGGAAAGCACCCGGACCAGACGGCTTCACTTAGGAATTCTTTCACAACTTCTGGGATCTAATCAAGGAGGAAGTCTGGCAAGTAGTTGAGGAGTCCAGAGTTAATAGATGGATGCTTCCATCCTTGAATGCCACCTTCATCGCCCTCATCCCTAAGGAGGAGAACAGCCAGACTCTGGACAAATTCTGACCTATTGCACTATGCAATGTATTGTATAAAATTGTCTCCAAAGTGATCGCCACACGCCTCAAGCCCCTGCTTCCTCTTCTTATATCACCGGAGCAATAAAGTTACGTGGAAGGAAGGCAAATTACCGATGGCATAATTCTCACTCATGAAATCATTCACTCCCTAAAGCAAACCAAAAAGGCAGGTATGCTCCTAAAATCAACCTCTCAAAAGCTTTCGATACTTTAAGCTGGAAATATATTCAAAAAATACTGCTAGCCTTTAGCTTTACCCCCCCTTGGGTAAGATGGATTATGAGTCTCATCACTTCTACCTTTTTCTCAATTCTTGTCAACGGGACACCCTCCACCCCCTTCCACCCATCCAGAGGTATCCGACAAGGGGACCCTCTCTCACCCTTTCTATTTGTTATTATGGCGGAAGGTCTTGGACGTTACATCAAAGATTCCCTTCAAAACCTGCAATTACGTGGCCTTTCTTTCCAGAATACCCCTGCTTTCACCCACCAGCAATTTGTGGATGAAAATATGTTATTTGGTCATCCTTCAGTCTAGGAAGCCCATAAGCTGAAATCAATTTTATCTGACTTTTCAGATGCCTTTGGCTCCTGCATTAACAAATCAAAATCTCAAGTCTTCTTCTTTCACACACCTCCCATCACTCAAGCCTCCATAGCCAGAATTTTGGGCTTCTCGATTGCATCTCTGCCCTCCAAATACTTGGGAGCTCCTATGACAGCCTCTGCCTTAAAGCACTCATCCTAGAAAATTCTCCTAGAAAAACTTGAAGCCCGTATCTCTTCATGGACCTTCAAAGCTCTCAATATGGCGAGTTGCCTAGTTCTAATCAAGGCAGTGCTACAATCTATGCCGCTCTACCTCTTCACGGTCTTGGCAGCACCCAAATGGGTTCTTAAAGCAATCAAAAATATTCAACGGGATTTTTTATGGAGGAATACGAAACAAAAAAGAAAATGGGCTCTGGTAAAGTGGGAAACAGTTTGTCACCTAAAATCCTCTGGAGGCACTGGATTACGGGATCCTCAGCACAGCAACGAGGTCATGGGAGCACGCATCTGGTGGAGATGGCTCTCGAACCCATATACTCCTTAGGCAATCCTCTGGACAGCTAAGTATGCTCATAATAGACCAGTGGATGATTTAATTCGGCTCAAAGAAGTTGGCACAAGCTCTCTAATTTGGAATGCTGCTAAACAACATAAAGATCTAATCCAACAACACAGTTTTTGGGAAATCAGGAATGGAGATAATGCGAGGTTTTGGGAGGACTCCTGGCAGCAAAGACCAAAATTGAAGGACCTACTCACGCCCCACCAGCTTCAGGATTGGGTAGAGCAACCAACGATCAAAGTAAATCAACTTTGGGAGGAAGTTCACAACCAAGGTTATAGGCAATGGTTATGCTCAAACCTCATTCTTGGGCAAGCCACGCAATCCATCAAAGATAGCCTAGATACGGAACTCTCAAATAGGAAAATTCGCCAATCAGATAAGAAAGACATCATCAGATGGGGTTATGAAACGAGAGGTACCTTCACTTCCCGAGAAGCATATCATATAATACTAAGGGACCATACTGTCAAGGATAGCCTCTGGCACAAAGTTTGGGAACCACCAATTTGGCAAAAAATCTCCACCTTTCTCTGGTTGTTGTACCAAAATAGAATCCTTACTTGGGATAATCTAAGGAAACATAGTTTTCACTAACATTCCATCTGCCCAAATTGTAAACAGGCAGAAGAAACTAAGGAACATCTCCTAAACTCATGTCTGTTAGCAACCCGACTTTGGGAGAAGGTTAGCTTCAGATGTCAAAGAAATGGACGAAATAAGGAGGATTTAACTAGCACTATTCGTTCTTGGGCACCTCACCCTTATAAAAGCAAAATCTTAAACACCTTATGGAAGCTAATACCAGGTTTCCTCATGTGGACAATCTGGAAAGAGAGAAATAGCCGCATCTTCAAAGACCATTCCTCTCCCATAGAAGTTCTATGGATCAATATATGTCAAAACATACGAGAAACCTTGATGCTCCAAACGTGGATTGATGATGATTTCCCATCCAAACCACAGGAACAAAATATATGGCTGAACTGGAACCTTCAGTGGAACCATGAGCAGGTACACCTAAGGAAAATCCCTCCCTTTGGAGATACACTTGACAAATGGACTCCACGCCCACCACACATGGTACTGCTCAACTTTGATGGAGCATCAAAGGGAAATCCAAGCAAAGCAGGATTTGGGGGAATATTTAGAAATCACAAGGGCAATGTTCTCCAAACATTCATGGGGTCAATAGGTTGGGATACAAACAACTCAGCCAAATTAGAAGGAATTTGGCAAGGACTTCTCCTGGCTCAGAAAAATAGATTCTTCTCACTCATAATTTAAGGGGACTCTCAGATCTTAATTAACATGATCAACCAGATCTTACAGGGAACTCCAGCACATAAAGTGGGTAGCAGTTGGAGATTGGCGTAAAGGCTGGAACAGATTGAACAGTGGCTACTCATTCATAGAGCAGTTACCATCAGGCACACTCGTCGGAGTGGTAACAAAGTAGCAGACCTCCTAACAAACATTGGCGTTGAAAGTGGTAACACTCTTCATGTAGGAGCTCTTAGCACTATAGCCAATACTCATCAATTGCAAGATTTCAATGATCTAGTGCAAAAGGAAAGGGAAAATGCAGAGGAAATGCCCCTGGATGCGGGTGTCAACAACGACATTTAAATGACAAGACGGATCACCGGCGAGTTGGGAAGCCATCTGGCTAAGTGCTTCGTCCTGAGAGCTCACCGTAGATGGATTAAAAACACCTTGCAGGTGACATTTATTGACTCTGAAATATGTGACGAGCTCACCTCCTTTAACACCATGGCCCCTGCAAACCATTTTGTTACTCCTCCCCTTCTCCATGGCATTTTTCCTCCGCAAGCAGCTGAACCGTGTTTCAGAACTGCTACAGGCAGTCGCTGCCTAATTCTCCCTTGTCAGAATTTTGGTAATGGTTTTCATTTTTCGCATTCCTGTCATTGTCTTCTTGATTGTGGTTCGCCCACCCCTGCTCCCACTCATCATCACCTTCATTCCAATTCTTCCATTGTCAATTCAGCCATGGCTCGCCTCAGGCACCGCATGCGCAGTAGGCATGGAGTTTCGCATGGAGGTTTTAATTTCTCGCGAGCTTCTACCAGTTCCACCTCTAACTCCCTGGACTCAACTAGTAAATTGCCCAACTCACTCATTAACCCCACTCATAGCTACCCGAATACCAGAAGTGGGATAGGTTAGAGGGACAATGTTGTCCACACTATGGATCTCCCACTCCCTCCTCTTTTTGGCCCTCACAGCACACAATTTCATTTCTGCAGTTCACTAAACAGGCCTACAATCACTGCTACCATCACAATTTCTTTCAAGGAAGAGTCTGCGACACAAGCTACTCTGTCCAGTCGTGGGAACAAGCAGAACAGGGAAGAGACAGGTAGTCATGGGATTAACAACAAGCAGAAAGGTGAAAGTAGTAAGGCTCTGCATGACAAAGATAATGCTGGGGACGCTGGTAAGTGACAGATGGATGCTAAAGGCATTGTAGATTCTCCAACTGTTCAAGGTCGTGGCACGTCTGAAGAGGATGATGATTGGTATTAGTTTGCCTACCGGATTGAGGAAGAGCCAGCTCTGGAGGAACCACCAGCCTAACACGTGGCCTCATGAAAAGGTCTCCAACTCCCAGGTGGATTCGTCTCACTTTTTGTGGTTTTTGGTCTCTCGCAAAGGTGTCCGACTTCCAGGCGGATATATTTCTATGATTCGTGGTTTTGTGGTCTGGATGTGTTCTGTCTTCACGCCAAGTGTCTTGAATTCTCTGGTTGACTCTCTACTAGGTGGAAATGGCATACTGTTACTTTGTTATGTCCCTATCTTTTTGGTTCAGGATTGCATTCCTCTTTGTTCATTTTGGAAAACCAAGGTCTACTTTGAAATAGTTAGTCTGGTTCAATCACTGGTTTCCCCCATAACAGGGGCAGTCTTCAAAGCTTCTTGGACTGGTTTCCCCTCTGTTGGGGCAGTCTAATACCAACAGTTGCATTTTTTGATGATGACTGATGCTTAACATCTCTGAGATCAGGTTTCTCTGTAACTTTTTTTGTATTATAATAATAGATCAGTACTAAGGAAAAAGAAACCTATGCTTAATACAATTAACAATTAAGACACAAACATATCAATTTAAGATGATATTATCTAATTACAACTGAAAAATTTATTGTGACAGTACGCCCTAAGTCGGCCAGCTTGTAGACAGCTATTGTCTTGTGCCTATACCGAGGTTGTTATTTTACTTACCATTCACGTTATCTTATATAAAGACAACGATTTGTTGGGCTCTTTGTTTTGTGGGGGTAGTCGACTAAGAAGAACGTGACAAGTTTTACTAACAAGATTTCTCGGACATCAATTCCTCTTCTGTCCCTTTCATATATGCTGATACGATTAGAGACAACTTGTTTATTGTTGCATTTGGCACTACTACACGGAGGGGGACTTTAAGACAATTTTTTAAGAGAAAAGAAATATTTTGTCTTCAAAATTTCAATATGAGGCAATAGTAAAAAAAGGTAAAGGTAAAGGATTAGGGGTCTGTCTACTAGCATTCACTGAGTGGTTGGTTTACCATGGTTGTGAAGTGATATTCAACAAAGGAAAAGCATTCCTGAGACACATAGCCACGGGGCAGGTGAAGCAGATCGGGGTTCATGTGAAGAACCTGTATAAGCTAGATGTGGAAGAATGTGCTACATTAAGCACTAAGGTGGAGAAAGTGAAGGTCGCGATGTCTGATGAGCCCCAATTTTTGGTACAATTTGGGCTCATATTGGCCTACTTACCTTGCTCAACCATTCATATTTTACCACTTATGCATTCATTTCTTAGTATATTCGTGTTGTTTGTAGGAAGAAGGGCAGGCATTATATCTATGTGACTAATACATGATGATTTCAGGTTCTTGGCATTAAAGAGAGCAAAAGACCACGCAAAAGGAGACAAGGAGACAGCAAAGGTGACATTGCGGGTTCATAGGGAGGTTGTCCACAGTCTTGATGACCCTCCTCGTGATTTTTACCTTCACTCCGAGCTCTAACAGCTCTCCCCACCGAGCTTAAAGGCAGCCAACACGTTCTACAGGATCAACAGTTTTACAGCAGTTTGACTTTCAGTTGGACAGCCAAGCTCCATGAATGGAGGAAGCCAGCTTGATCTTCATTTTGTATAAATATGAAGGTCGTAGCCTTTGTTAGGAGCTTTTTGAACTTTTGGACTGATATTGTAATTTGGGAGCATAGCTCGGTGTTTGTTTTTGTAAGCCAGTTTTGGCATGACATTAAACTTTTGATTATGAATAAAGGCAAGCAGATTTGGATCTAATTCTGAGCTTTTAAGGGAGCTATAGATCTCAGGTTAGGGCCCAACCTGAGAGCAATAGATCTCCTCTTCTTGTAGTGTTATTTACCTTTCTTTCCAGCACTTTGTTTACTTGTTTTGATATGCATTTCAAGAACACAGTTTGCTGATTTGATTTCTTTAATAGGATTGAGTAGGATTGGTTTATGATTAAATTACTTTCAGCTGCTTAGATTCGGATAGGAGGTTTGTAATCCACTGGAGCTCCAAGAAAAGGTTGTTAGAGATCACTGCCATCTCTGTTTAGGGATTGGGGTGCAGTCTATACCAACCACCAAAAAAACGCAGTCTTTTCTACCTTCATGCAAGCTGCAACACAGTCGGTTTAATCGTGGATCCTTCCATGCACTTTTGCTCTTGAGCCATACTTCGTCATTGCAATTCCATGCACGACTTTTCTTCATGATTTACATCACTGTTTATTGATTTAATAGCAAAGGTAGCACTGGTTAATGAATTCTCGTTTTTGATGCAAGACATAAGTCATTTGTTTTATTTACACTGCTCCATATCATCCTACTTCCTTCTTCTTCTTCTTAACCTCTCCTCAAGCCACCTACTCGACCTCTGTTCAGCTTGTTTACCTTCCAACTCATCCATTGCCACGTAGCTTCATCTTTTTGACCTTTCGTTGCTGCCATCCTTCTATCCACCAACCAACTCCGTGCACTCACTCTCCATCTTGTTCCTCTGCCCCTGAGCCATCACAAGTTCCATCTCCACCTTACCTGTCCACCCAAACCATTCCATCACTTCACCATCACCCAAAACTTCCACTTACAGCACATCCTGTAGAAGTTAGCAGACTTCCTGTAGAATTCCTTAGTTTCCTGTAGGATCCCCTGCAGACATCCTGTAGAAGCCTGCAAACTTGGTTGCCGAGTATCCGAACGGTGTAGACTTCTATGGACTGATGCTAGGGACCCTCTGGGACCTCTCCTAGCCATCCTGACCTTTTCCAAGCTTTCTCTCCCTTCGCACCACCTCTGCACAGCCAAACCCTAATAAGAAACAAATTCATAATCACTCCATCCACTTAAGCAAAAATACAAAAACAATGTTCTTTTTCATAGAAGTAGTTTGAGTTCATGCATTTCACATCATTAGAAGTAATGGCATCATTTGTAGACATTTGCACTCTCACTATTGCACCATAGAGGTTAAACTAGTCAGATTAGGGTTTACTAGGGTTTCCATGCTTTGGTTAGCTTTCAGTTCATTTTTGCAAAGTAGATCAATTTCCCTTGAGATAGCCTTCGTCCATCATTTAGAAAGCTTCTTCTGAGAGCATATAGAAGTTGGCTTGAGCCCTAGCGGACTTGTGCCAACTGATCAAGTGACAGCTGCGACAAGAGCTAGTACTTGTGCATACAGCACCGTCGCTTCCAACTTTGTACGAACTACCAGGTTGATAAAATTAGAGATAGGAAGCCCTAGGAGTTGTATCATTATTGCTACAATATTGGGGCCCGCCATGTTTTTGGTGCCGTTGCCGGGGAAGCGTCAGAGTATTAGTAATTGTTGCTTTTCTTCTATTTTCTTACTCTTTCCTTCTGCTAAGTAGTTTATTTCATTTCCATTCTGCAAAAGTAGCATAGACATTTCCTGCTTTCATAGATTAGCATTTCCTACTTTCATAGATTAGCATTTCATTTCTGCAAGTGTAGACTAGCATTTCCATTCCTGCAATTTCATTTGAGCAAAGTAGATTAGTTCTTTCCTGCTTTCAGTTTAATTCTGCATCTTTATAGTTAGTTGTAGATCAATCTGTTTCAGTTTTGCAGGTACCAAGAAGAAAAAAGCAAAAGCAATCAAAAAAAGAAAGTCTTTTCCATTTCATGCCTCGTAGGAACCGAGATAAATCAGGCAAATTCCTACCCAACACCCCCACCACATCACTGAGTCACCCTTCTCTCTTCTTTGGTGACAGTGACCCAGAAGAACCTATAGGTGAACATCCCGAGATATACAAAGATCCTATAGTAGAAGAAGAGTTAGAGACCACTCCATTTGAAGCTATGGCTGACAATAGAAGAGAAGATGAGAGAATAGAAGGTGCCTTCCCCATCCGAGAGACCAATGGAGAGATGAAAATGAAGAACATTAGCCCCTCCGCCTTACCTCACTTCCATGGACTGACTACTGAAGATCCTGATACCTTCCTGTTTGAGTTTTTTGTCCTTTGTAGAACCTATGACTATACTGAAGATGAGAAAAAGCTGAAACTCTTCCCTTCAACTCTTAAGGATGCAGCATTACGCCGGTTCATGGGCTTACCTGGGAATAGTATCACCACTTGGGCTCAGATGTAGCAAGCTTTCAATACCAAGTACAGGGATTATTGTAGGTCCAAGGAAACCAAGGGAGAAATCTTTCGGATGACCATGGGAAATGATGAGTCCTTAGAGGATTATGAGGAGAGGTTCCAACTCAGCTATAAGCGGGCCAGGTGCACACTTGACCCTGAATCCCTCAAGTTGGTCCTGCTCCGAGGAGTCCCTGAAGACCTCTTAGATACCCTTCACATGTTAGCTGGGGGGGACATTTACCAACTGCCTTATGAGGACATCAAGACTGTGTTTAGAAACCACTCCAGGGCATCTCGGAAACGAGGTAGGGGAAACCTCCTCGCAACTAGTGTCCCTTTCTCCAAACATGAGCTTGCAAATCAATTAGAAGATATCAAGAGTGAGGTGAGACAGACCATTGCCATGCAACTGGACACATTCATAATCCAGCAGAAGAAAGAAGAAGCTGAGAGAGCCTTGGCTGTCTTCTGCCCTAGGTGCACAAGGAGACACCCTAAGAACGAATGCCCATTGCATTCGGTTGAAGTATGTTTCGTTTGTGAGGAGGACCATCCCACAAATCAGTGTCCAACCTTACCTAGGTTTAAAGCCATGTACCAAGGGACAGAAGCTCCCACTGAACCTCTCTATTACCTCAACCAAAGGAGGCCACAAGGATCTAGACCTTATCAGTAGGGAATGCAAGGGGCACCTCTAGCTTATTACAGCCCCAACCAATCGGCTCCTATGCCTTCCTGGGGTCCCCCTGCTCATCCTTCCTGGTCCATGCCTCCTCCATGGTCTTATCCACCTCAGTACCCTACTCAACCTACTTCTCATTCATATCATTCACATGCCCAGCCACAACCTCAGTGGAATGCACCTCAGTCGGGGTGGAGGCCCCAGTACAACACTCCTCCTGCCATTTTGCCTCCACCACCAGTTCAACCTCAGCCATTACCTCCTGCTCCTCCAAGGCAACCTCAAATGCCTGCTCAAGCGAACCCGAACCCCAACAATAGACAGGCCCAGCAGGTATACACTGGGGAAACCTCATGCCCTACCTATGCTGTGGAGATCCAGGAGATCAACCTTCGATCTGGAAAGACTCTACCAGATCGCCAACCTCCTCCCCCAGAGGATGAGGAAGATAAACAGGAAAGTGAACCAAAGGCTATTCCACCCTTTCCTGAGAGACTAACAGCCACCACACAACCCAACCCAGAGGAGGATGAGCTTATGGGTGAGCTCAAGCAGTTGTGTGTGAAAATACCACTTCTCCAAGCCATCAAGGATGTGCCAATATACAACAAACTGGTTAAGGAAAAGTGTTTCAAACACCCAGGCAGGCGGAAGAAAGATGCTTCAACCGTCAATGTCATAGGACAACTGTCTGACCTTATGTTAGGACAAGTCATCTGCCCAAAGTACCTAGATCCTGGAAGTCCTGTAGTAGATGTCCACATCAATGGCACCATCATACCTCACACCTTGATCGATCTAGGAGCTGCCATTAATGTGATGACCAGGGATACCATGCTCAAACTCAATCTTCATGGTTCCTTGAGGAAGACCTCGATAGTACTGCAATTAGCAGATCGCTCCACTGTGACTCCCGAAGGGATTGTGGAGGATGTCTTGGTCTCTATCGACTCTTGGGAATATCCTGCAGATTTCTTGGTTCTGCAACCCAAGGCAAAGATTACTGGATATCCTCTCATTTTGGGAAGGCCTTGGTTAGCCACTGCAGAAGCTTACATAAGTTGTCGTGCAGGAAATATGACCATCAAAAATGGTCCTATGTCCAAGCAGCTAGTCCTATACCCTCCTGCTCAACCCTCCTTAGAGCATGACTTACCACTCTGGTTAGAGGAAGGGGAGGAAGACGAGGTGTACTCAGCACCTCTGTGCACCTTAGAGACCACTAGAAGAGACCCCCCAACCGAGGATGACTTGATTGAGACCTTGATCCGGAATCCACCTTCCAGTACACTATCCTTAGAGAAATTGGTGGAGGATGCCCAAGCTAGCACTTTAGTGGATCTTTGTACAACCAACCCTGTCACTCCCAGAGTCAAGAATGTGGAGTTCGGCCCTGAGAGAACGTTGAAGATCAGCTCCTCCCTATCTCCTTCCCAGGAAAAGGAGCTATGTAGCCTGTTGGCCAGTCACCTAGATGCTTTTGCTTGGAGCTATAAGGAGATGAAAGGAGTCCATCCTTCGGTTTGTACCCATCACATATACATCAAAGAGGATTGTAAGCCGGTTAGGCAACCTCAGAGGAGAATGAATCCAGCCCTTAAGGATATTGTCAAGGAAGAATTGCAAAAACTGTTGGATGTCGGATTCATCTACCCCATCTTAGATAGTGAATGGGTGTCCCCTCTGGTGTTGGTTCCCAAGAAAAATGGGAAATGGAGAATCTGTGTGGACTACCGAGAACTGAACAAAGCTACCAAGAAAGACCATTTCCCTCTACCTTTCATAGATCAAGTGTTGGATGGACTGGCAGGAAAGAAGTTCTTCTCTTTCCTAGATGGGTTTAGCGGGTACAACCAAATCCAAATCAGCCCGGAAGACCAAGATAAGACCACCTTCACTTGCCATTGGGGTACCTTTGCCTACCGAGTCCTTCCCTTTGGGCTATGCAATGCTCCTGCTACCTTCCAGAGAGCTATTTTGAGCATCTTCTCGGAGCTGGTCCATAATGCAGTGGAAATCTATATGGATGACTTCACTCCTTATGGGGCCAAATTTCAGGAAGCATTGTCCAATCTGGGAAAAGTCCTAACCAAATGCATTGAGATGAACTTGTCCCTTAGTCCTGAAAAATGTGAATTCCTAATGACTGAAGGGACCGTGCTAGGCCATACCATTTCTTGCCAAGGGTTGCAGGTGGATCCTAACAAAATTGCTCTCATCAAGAAGGTTCCACCTCCTCAAAAGGTAAGGGATGTTCGGAGTTTTTTGGGATTAGCAGGATACTACCGGAGATTCATTAAAGATTTCAGCAAGCTAGCCTCACCATTGTTTGGCCTGTTGGCAAAAGATGTGGAGTTTAAATGGACTGACGATTGTCAGAGGGCTTTAAATGAATTGAAGGACAAGTTGGTGTCAGCCCCAATCCTGAGAGGTCCAAACTGGGCCCTACCTTTCCACATCCACACCGATGCCTCGAACAAAGCCATAGGTGCAGCTTTAGGACAAGTTGAGCAAAAACTTCCATATGCCATTTACTTTGTTAGCAAAAACTTGTCCAAAGCTGAGCTGAATTACACTGTAACCGAGAAAGAATTCTTGGCTATGGTCCATGCACTGAACAAGTTCCGACATTATATTACTGGCTATCAAACCTTTGTACATACAAACCATGCTGCAATTAGATATTTAATGAACAAACCAGATGTGAACGCTCGTATTATTAGATGGTTACTTTTATTGCAGCAGTTTGATTTGACCATTGTTGACAAACCAGGTAGAGAAAATGTTGTTGCTGACTTTTTATCTAGATTGGATTTGTCTGCAGATGAGGATGGAACGGTGGATGACCAGATGCCCGATGAACATCTGTTTGATATTTCAGTACTCTCTCCATGGTTTGCTGATATAGCAAACTACCTTGTTTCAGCACAGTTCCCTCCACACCTATCTTCCAGAGAGAAGAGCAGAATCATCAGAATAAGTGCCTCATTTACTTGGATCGGGGGCAATCTGTTCAAGCTTGGCCCCGATCAGATCTTAAGGCGTTGTGTAAGGGAGGAGGAAGTCTTTGATATCCTCCTGACTTGTCATGATGGGCCTTATGGAGGAAATTTTGCAGCAAAGAGAACTGCCTTCAAGATCCTGCAGGCAGGCTACTATTGGCCCACACTTCATCAAGATGTCAGAAGATATGTCAGCCAGTGTGACCAATGCCAAAGAATGGAGAAACCAACCCAAAGGGATGAGATGCCTCTCCAACCTCAGGTGACTCTTGAGCCATTTGAGAAGTGGGGTATGGACTTTGTGGGCCCAATCAACCCTCCTTCGAGGCAAAGGTCTTACATCATTGTGTGCACTGACTACCTGACAAAGTGGGCAGAGACCAAAGCAATCAAAGCAACAACAGAAGAAAAGGTGGCCGAGTTCCTAGGAGAAAACATCTTCTATAAGTTTGGCTATCCAAGAGAGCTGGTCACCGATCAAGGGAGCCAGTTCACCTCCAACCTGGTTGAAGATCTACTAGCTCATCACAAGATCAAGCATAGAACTTCCACCCCCTATCACCCTCAAGCAAATGGGCAGGTGGAAGTCACCAATACAGCATTAGAATGGATCTTGACTAAGGTGGTGAGCAGCAGCAGAAAGGACTGGGCAGATTGCCTGGTTGAAGCCACATGGGCTTACAACACCACTTGGAAGACCACCACCGGCTTCACACCTTATGAGCTGGTCTATGGGAAGAAAGCTTTGTTGTCCATTGAGTTTGAATACAACACTTTGAGGATGGCAGCTCAGCTGGACCTAGATCTCAGCCATGCACAACAAGAAAGGCTATTGTAGCTGAATGGCCTGGATGAGCACCGAATGCAGGCCCTCCTTCACTCAGAAGTGGTTCAACTTCAGAGAAAGGTGTGGCATGACCAACATCTCCATGACAAGCAATTTCAGCCGGGAGATTGGGCTTTGTTGTATGACTCCAGATACAAAGATTTCAAGGGGAAGCTGAGAACCAGATGGCTAGGGCCATATTCAGTGGAAAAATGTCATGACAATGGATCTGTGCTTATTAGGACCATTGATGAGGAAGCCATCCCCATGCTTGTCAATGGGCATCGATTGAAGATCTACAGGAAGCCTTCCTCAAGACAAGAGTTCATCAAAACTATGGAGAAGGCAGTGTTGGTCATAGAGAAGGGTTCTGCCTCTGCTTTGGGCATACCCTGAAGAATAAAAAATAATAATAATAATAATAATAATAATAATAAAGATCCTTGGGTGAAAACCTTTCTGAGGCGCCCAAGGCAGGTGGTAGGGGTGAAAACCTCATTGAGGCGCCCCTATTGTCTTTTCAAAAAAAAGAAAGAAAAAGAGATTGGAAAAAGATCCTTGAGTGAAAACCTCTTTGAGGCACTTAAGGCAGATGGCAAGGGTGAAAACCCCAATGAGGCGCCCCTGTTATCTTTCAAAAAAAAAAGAGAAAAAACAAAAGAAAAACAAGGTCAGTAGATTCATTATGTAAAATTGCATGCAGGTGTTCTATGGAGGAGAGGAAGCCTCTCAACTCAAAGCCAAGGGTCCTCATCATGCAGCCAGGACACCTCACCAGCACCTCCTCCAAGAATCCTCATTTTCTGCAAGGTATGTGCAATTTTATTACAGCTTGATTCTTCTACAGGAAGACGCAGATTTTCTACAGGAAAATGCAGAGTTTCTACAGGAAGATGCAGATCTTCTACAGGAAGGTGCAGACTCTCTACAGGAACGCATCCTTTCTACAGGAAGCGCTGTATTTCTACAGGAAGCTTCCTGTAGAAGCTCAGAATGGGCCAGAATTCATTTCATGAGGAGATCTAACGGCTAAGGATCGGTTTGGACGCATGCATGCCACTGTTGTCAACCATGCACATTGTTGTTATCTTGTTCCACCATCCTTGTCGACATGCAACAAAGTACCTGCACCAGCAAAGCAGATCGATGAGTCTCGAGGAAAAGCAAATTGTAAATGGAAAAAGCGCTAGAGATCTCACACCATATTCATCACAGTCAGCCCGAAGCTCCGAGAGCATGATCGTGAGGCCATCCATCGTCGTGCAGCATGCACCCAAGGAGGAAGAACTGTTCCAAGACATCCCGCGGGAGTCCTGTAACAGTTAAGCCTGCTGGAGTGGATACCATTCACCGCGCAGGCTATACGAAGTGAAACGTGGGCGCATGCAACTGAAGCATCCCATCCATCAACGGCAGCTCATGAACATGGACCTCCGGGCCTGTGTAAGTTCGCCAGCAGCAGGTAAATCAACTCATCAGCGTCCAAAGAGCCGAAACATCGTGTGCAGCCACGCAGGTAAGTGTCTCGACCCTTCCTTCCATCAGATTGCATGAATGTTACTTTGATTGATTGCTTAAGTGTAAAGGTGAATGGGTTGAGCGGCAGTATGGTCAGTTGGCCGGCCACGTCGGCCCGTCAGTAGTCTAGTTGGATGTATGGGTGGCGGCCGTGACAAAAGGAATGGGCAGCATGCACGTGAGAGAAATCCCGTCGAGAAAACGAGTTCAACAGAAGGGGCGGCGGCAGATCCGCGGGAATTGATGCGGCAGCAAGTGAACGCACAGTTGAATGATGGGGTGACGTCACCCAACGGTCCGGCGGGGACAGCTCACCCCCGCGCCACGGATTCCGCCGAATTCAAAATCTAATCGGCTAGATTGCATTCATGCATTTATCAACCACTGGTTTGAACTCGAGCGGCCATCCTGATCCTTCTGCAGTGTGATACGCCGAGCCTTTGGCTATCAGAGCGGTTGAGAAGCACACCCAAGGCGCAGACCGACTGCAGTCTCTCCCGAAAATCGCGCGCTGCATTCTACAGGAACGCTGTCATTCTACAGGAACGCTGCATGCTACAGGAACGCTGTCATCCTACAGGAACGCAGTTTTCTACAGGAAAGCGGGTGCCTCACGTAAAAAGGTGGCCAATTAAAGAGGTAACCCTGAACTCTTCATGCAACTGGTCATTAAAGGTGGCAGAATTGTCGTCCACAGTCTGGTCATAGAGAAACGGTGAAATTGTTGTCTGCTATGCCTATACTGTCATTCTACAGGATGTCGAGTAATTAAACTGTGTTAAGTCCTCAGGGATAAGTTTTGTGGGTTATGTGCATGACATTCTACGCTCTGTCTCAGTAAACCAAAATCTCTTCCACAATCACCACCTCTGGTTAAGAAACTTGTTTTATCATGCCAGGTGGTTTTATAAGACGAGAACCCACTGATTCAACCAAATTAAGGGAAAACCAGGAAGTGGTAGAGCTCTTCACACGGGTTCAATGGATATCTTTTTGTGACAAATTGCAGGGGTACGATGATGAAGTGGCAGAAGTATTTTTGTAGGCTCTGAAGCTGAAATCCAAGACACTGGCCACAGTGAACTTCAGAGGTCTATGCCTCAAGCTCACCCCGCAATATATCAGTCGGATTACTGAACTTCCGATGGGTTTGCCATGGGATAAGGAAGAAAGAAAGTTGAGCCAGCAAGCCAAGAAAGAATTCTTTCCACCTGAGGAGGAATTCTCAGAGGACAAAAATGGGGTGCGAAGAACCAGCTTGCTGCCAGCATGGAATGAAGTCAGCTTGCAAATCATGAAATATATAACTTGTGAAGGTCGTTTTAGCATCGTGTATGCATATCACTTTCGGTTTCTCACTGAATTGAGGCACCGGATTGATCTTCCTGTAGAACAAAAACTGAGCATTCCTTATTTCCTGTTGCAGTCTCTAATTGAGTGTGCCACAAAGCTGAAAGAGGGCATACCAGATCAGATAGCCCACCATGGGTTGATCAAGCTTCTTGTGGAGGATGCGCTGCATTCATATAAGGTTCCCCTCTCATGGGAATCATTTCGGAATTTGACAAGAGATGGAGACATTAAAATGTTGATTGAAGAAACGGGTTCCTCCAGCAGTGAGGAACAAGAAGCAGTGGCCGAGGGAAAGAGAGAAAAAGGCTGGAAGACCCCGACCACAGTACAGAAGAAAGCACAAAAGAAGAAGCATGAGGAAAAGGATGACAAAGAAAAAGGTGGCACACCCATCTTGTCAGCAAGAGAAAAGAGGTTGAAGAGCAGAGCGGACAAAGCTGAGGTGGTCCACATCAGCCCAAGTACCTCATCAGCACCTGCAACCAAAGCAAAAGGCAAAACCCAGGCAGCAAAGCAAGAAAAGGTGATGACACCCGTGTCTACAGGAAAGCAGAAACAGGCTTCTACAGGAAGCCCGAAAACAGAGACAAGGGCTTCTATAGGAAGCCCGAAATTGGAAAAAGGGGCTTCTACAGGAAGCTCGAAAATCATTGAAAAAGAGGCTTCTACAGGAAGCTCGAAAATTACCAGAGCAGGGGCTTCTACAGGAAGCCCAAAAGTGGCTAAAGCAGGGTCTTCTACAAGAAGCCCAAAATTGGTAAAGAAAGGAACTTCTACAGAAGGCCCGGAAGTGGGCAAAGCAGGGTCTTCTACAGGAAGCCCGAAATCTGAAAAGAAGGGGCCCTCTACAAGGAGCTCTGAGAAAGAAAAAAGCAAGAAAGAGAAGGTTGGTATTCTCAAAAAGGAGACAGCAGCTGCGCTGGCCGCCCTCAGTACACCTCCAAAGCCGAAGGAGAAGAGAGAGAGGGAGATCCCTCTACCATTTGAAGCCAGGAGAAGTGTTAGGATAAAGACGGGCAAGCCACAGCCTCCGTCCAGCAGCCCAATTGTCATCAAAGATACACCTGCTTCTCCCAAGGAAAAGTCACCCTCCAGGATCACAGTCACCTATGAGAAGGGGAGTCCAAAGAAAAATACGTGGCAAGAAAGGTTAGACCTGTTGACTGAAAAAACTCGGCTACAGGAAGCTGAAAATGTTCTACAGGACACTCTGGCCTGGCTACAGGAAATAGAGAAGAGGGAAGGAGAAGGACCCTCATCACCACCAAAGGAGGGTGAGGTAGAGCCACCTAAAGAGGCAGAAGAAGTACATATACCAGAGCCCAGCCCTCAGCCTAGTATGAGTTCATACTACACCTTTTTAGAGGCGGGCAAAATCATACCGCAGAAATTTACTGTACCCTTATTTTTTGCATTAGAGGAAGAAAGAGTCCATTCCCACACATGGATGCAGATCGCCAAATCAAAGGGTGTGGCGAACATAGGCCCTCTACAAGAGCAACTCAAGGAGGTCAGGAGTGAATTCACCATGGCTAAACATGTGGCTAATTGCCAACGTGTGCTTCTACAGGAAGAAAATCAGAAGCTGAGATTGCAGCTACAGGAACTAAGGGCAGGGGCAGGAACATCCTCCAAAGACATCACAAAAGAGCAACAAGGAAAAAAGGAGCTGACCACCGGTCTTGAAGAGCCAATGACACTTCTACAGGAAACAGAACAGCAAACAAAAATTGAAGTGCAAGCTCTAAAAGAACAGCTGCAACAAAAGGAAGCACAATTGGCCTGCATGGCCAGTTGGGCCATGGAGGCAATACAGTGCAGACAACCTGCAAAATCCTATGGATTGTACTTAAAAGATCAATGGCTGCAGTTCCAAATAAACACCTTGGCACAAAGAGGTATTTCACATATCCAAAACCCACAACAATTTTCTGAATTGTGCAGTACTAGTTCGTCAGAAGACAAAGCCAAATTAGCAGAGTTTTACCTCCACAATTTGGCTTTGCCTAATGAAGTCTCCTGGGATCCCAATATTGCCTTGGGTGATATGCAATTGATGGCGTTCGCTTCATGGTTAAACCATGAGGATCAAAGAGCAGCTGAAGCAAAATCGGTCATGAACCGAGAAGTGAGCGAGCCACTGTTCATTCGAGCAGAACCAGAGGATCCGGTGGCACTCATCTCAGCCCACCAACAGTTGGCTACTGATCCCACAGCTTCCTTGAGATTTATGGACCAACAGGCCCAAGCCATAGCTCACTTTGAAGACATGGAAAGGTTGTTAGGAGAAAGTGCTGCCCAAGCATGTACACGCAGATGGAATACCTTGGCACACAGCTTGAAAATCCGAGAGTACCATACCCCCATTCGGATGAGGGAAGCTTTGGCAAGGGTTGACCTTTACAAGAAATCCATGCAAAGCCTCCAGGCCAGCTGGATTGGCCTTAAACTCAGCCCACCACTACTGCTAGGGTTGACTGAAGGCAATACAGAGGAGGATGACAGTCAACAATGGGAAGAGGTGAACAGGAAAGTAGGGTTTCATATCAATAAAGAGGACACTACCACAGAGCCTTGGGATGCAAGGGAAGCAGTGAAAGCGGTGAAGGATGAAGACTTGGACTAAGTTGCTCAAGGATGAGCAAATAGTTTAGCTGGGGGGTGATGATGAGCCCCAATTTTTGGTACAATTTGGGCTCATATTGGCCTACTTACCTTGCTCAACCATTCATATTTTACCACTTATGCATTCATTTCTTAGTATATTCATTTTGTTTGTAGGAAGAAGGGCAGGCATTATATCTATGTGACCAATACATGATGATTTCAGGTTCTTGGCATTAAAGAGAGCAAAAGACCACGCAAAAGGAGACAAGGAGACAGCAAAGGTGACATTGCGGGTTCATAGGGAGGTTGTCCACAGTCTTGATGACCCTCCTCGTGATTTTCACCTTCACTCCGAGCTTTAACAGCTCTCCCCACCGAGCTTAAAGGCAGCCAACACGTTCTACAGGATCAGCAGTTTTACAGCAGTTTGACTTTCAGTTGGACAGCCAAGCTCCACGAATGGAGGAAGCCAGATTGATCTTCATTTTGTATAAATATGAAGGCCGTAGCCTTTGTTAGGAGCTTTTTGAACTTTTGGACTGATATTGTAATTTGGGAGCATAGCTCGGTGTTTGTTTTTGGAAGCCAGTTTTGGCATGACATTAGACTTTTGATTATGAATAAAGGCAAGCAGATTTGGATCTAATTCTGAGCTTTTAAGGGAGCTATAGCTCTCAGGTTAGGGCCCAACCTGAGAGCAATATATCTCCTCTTCTTGTAGTGTTATTTACCTTTCTTTCCAGCACTTTGTTTACTTGTTTTGATATGCATTTCAAGAACACAGTTTGCTGATTTGATTTCTTTAATAGGATTGAGTAGGATTGGTTTATGATTAAATTACTTTCAGCTGCTTAGATTCGGATAGGAGGTTTGTAATCCACTGGAGCTCCAAGAAAAGGTTGTTAGAGATCACTGCCATCTCTGTTTAGGGATTGGGGTGCAGTCTATACCAACCACCAAAAAAACGCAGTCTTTTCTACCTTCATGCAAGCTGCAACACAGTCGGTTTAATCGTGGATCCTTCCATGCACTTTTTCTCTTGAGCCATACTTCATCATTGCAATTCCATGCACGAGTTTTCTTCATGATTTACATCACTGTTTATTGATTTAATAGCACAGGTAGCACTGGTTAATGAATTCTCATTTTTGATGCAAGACATAAGTCATTTGTTTTATTTACACTGCTCCATATCATCCTACTTCCTTCTTCTTCTTCTTAACCTCTCCTCAAGCCACCTACTCGACCTCTGTTCAGCTCGTTTACCTTCCAACTCATCCATTTCCACGTAGCTTCATCTTTTTTACCTTTCGTTGCTGCCATCCTTCTATCCACAAACCAACTCCGTGCACTCACTCTCCATCTTGTTCCTCTACCCCTGAGCCATCACAAGTTCCATCTCCACCTTACCTGTCGACCCAAACCATTCCATCACTTCACCATCACCCAAAACTTCCACTTACAGCACATCCTGTAGAAGTTAGCAGACTTCCTGTAGAATTCCTTAGTTTCCTATAGGATCCCCTGCAGACATCCTGTAGAAGCCTGCAAACTTGGTTGCCGAGCATCCGAATGGTGTATACTTCTGTGGACTGATGCTAGGGACCCTTTGGGACCTCTCCTAGCCATCCTGACCTTTTCCAATCTTTCTCTCCCTTCGCACCACCTCTGCACAGCCAAACCCTAATAAGAAACAAATTCATAATCACTCCATCCACTTAAGCAAAAATAAAAAAACAATGTTCTTTTTCATAGAAGTAGTTTGAGTTCATGCATTTCACATCATTAGAAGTAATGGCATCATTTGTAGACATTTGCACTCTCACTATTGCACCATAGAGGTTAAACTAGTCAGATTAGGGTTTACTAGGGTTTCCATGCTTTGGTTAGCTTTCAGTTCATTTTTGCAAAGTAGATCAATTTCCCTTGAGATAGCCTTCGTCCATCATTTAGAAAGCTTCTTCTGAGAGCATATAGAAGTTGGCTTGAGCCCTAGCGGACTTGTGCCAGCTGACCAAGTGACAGCTGCGACAAGAGCTAGTACTTGTGCATATAGCACCGTCGCTTCCAAGTTTGTACGAACTACCGGGTTGATAAAATTAGAGATAGGAAGCCCCAGGAGTTGTAGCATTATTGCTACAATACTGGGGCCCACCAATGTCGATGAACTTTGGCACAAAATACTTGGTCATTTGTATCATGGTACCTCGAATACTATAAAACAAATAACCACTCGCCTCTCTAAAGGAGCACTTAAGTAATAGGATATATGCAAAGGATTTACATTACAAAAGTACATAAAATCCACATTCCATGATCAGGACAAAAAAGCATATGCAGTCCTAGAAAGGATCCACTATGATGTTTATGGACCTTTCTTGACAACCTACACTGTCAGACACAAATATTTTGTCACTTTTATTGATGACTTCTCACGGAAGTGTTGGATCTTCTTCACGTGGAATAAATATGAGACATTCTTTGAGTTCGTAGAATTCAAGACACTAGTTGAAAACGAAGCTAGCAAGAAGGTGAAGGCTTTGTTGTAGAGGCTGCAACACCCTCCAAAATTTTGGCTTGCACTTAAATTTTAGAGCCTACTATGGATATTGTGATCAATCGTTCCTTAGTCACTTATTGGTAAGTTGATGATCTCAAGCTCCCCTTTTCGATCTTAAGAGTCGTTTATGCTTTTATCTTTACATAGAATGTGTCATCTTTGGGCATGGGGGTAATCGCTTGTCATGCAAAGGGAGGTTTGTTTTGCTTCAAGGGGAAATATTTATGAGAATGATACATGTTTAACACTCATTTCACACACTCTTACACAAGTGTCACCTTTATCCTCCCGAAGTCTATAATCAAAGCTGCACTTGCCGTAAGCTGCCACAAAGGTTGTTGCATTAAGTGAAGTATGTGTTATATGTTCTGGATGGTCTATGTTGTATCGATAAGTTTTCAAGTGTGTGATCGTAGTGAATTTTTATCACTATTCACATAAGTTCCACTGATCCGACACTTAGCTAAATTTTGGAGTTTCCTTAGCAACCTAGCCTCATCCAACTTTCCTGAACTACATACTTCACATATGTAACCCTCAAGCTTTTCCATTGCTTGTTCGAATCGTGCAATGTGCAGAAATCCCAACCTCCCTTACCATTCAAAAATGCACAGTGGTTTCCTCCAGTGTCCTTCCCTCAGCCGGAACCCACTGTCTCCAAAAACTATCTCCAAATGATGAAAAATGATTTTTGGGTAAGGCCAAAACCCCTTTCATATCAATATTCAACCCTGAGACCTATGGGTTTTGGCCCACGAACTTATTGGAAGAATTATTTGTGGCCTTAGCCTTTAAAAACCAGGACCATACGACTTAGTGGATTTTTCTTTATAAATCGGGACCACAACACATTATTGGAAATACACAAGAATACAGGGGAAAACACATAGTCGAAAGCATGGCCAGACTTCAAAAAGAATGAACCCGCATTCATAAATCGTCGGGTCCCCACATCCGGTCCATCGGCGTCCCGCTGCGCTCTCCATTCACCGATCTTTGCCGTCCATTACTTTCCCGGATCCAACGGTCAACATTCACTTTGAATATTCAAACTGGTGCATCAATCCTCCACCGTCGATCTGCACTTAGTGGATCCGATGTTCCACATTGATTTCAGGTGGACAAATAGCATGAGGATTAACCGCCCGATAAAGAGATTTCCTCTCTCCTCCTCGTTACTACGTGTCAATCACTAAGTGGAATCAGGTTCTCACCCTTCAATATCACTTACCACTTTTCGCTCACCCAAAATACCACTTCCACTGTTTTGAAACCACTTTTTTTCACGAAATAACTTCTGTGCTCTTCCACCGTGTGATAATCGTCGATCTATTCCATCGGACGGTTCTGATGGTTCCTTCAAGTTCCTTTGTATTTTGATCTGGACCGTTGATCTCTGAGATCCAATGAATCCTGTGCATTCTCTCATTCGTCTGCCATTTGATGGATTCTGCGCTTAAAACATAGTTCTGCCACCGACTCTATCTACACATGACACACCATATATAACAATATTTTCGTTAATCAATGGATCACCATCGATCGTTATAGTGATCGATGGTCGATCAAAAATCTCATAACACAGGAATTAATCCATCATCTCATATATATACGGATAACACGAAAAGGCATTATTACATATACACACATTGAAATCCACACAATATCAACACTGAACACACTTTATATTATACACGATATGATTATAGATCTAAGGAATTTCAGCCTTGGGAGCAAATTCCCCTTCAACTGCATTTTGATCACTCTGTTCTCACAAATTAACTTTGTTCTCACTCTTTCCTATTGAACACGCAGGTTCATCATTTATAAACACATTGGATCGGATCACTGAAAGGATCCAATCAAATCCTCTCCATGAATCATTCAACTGTCCCTAATTCTCTCTACATGCATACATACATATGGCAGATTACATTAAATAAGTCTTCTAGAGACTTTATCCATTCTATCAAACTAGCTTTATTTTAATAGAAATGTCCCATGTTTACTCCGATGGTCCACATCGTCCTCCTTGCTTCGCTTTGGATTCCTTGTTTGATTAAGAGTGTCGAATGCTCCTGCATTAGGCTCAAGGATGTCATGTTTGTTCTAGGCCTAAAGAAAAATCTCATCTTTGTTGCAATTTTGGAAGACCATGGTTGTGAAGTGATATTAATCAAAGGAAAAGCGTTCCTAAGACACATAGCCACAGGACAGGTGAAGCAGATCAAGGTTCGTGTGAAGAACCTGTATAATCTAGATGTGGAAGGCTATTTTGCATTAAGCACTAAGGCAGAGAAAGTGCAGGTCGCGATGTCGATGAACTTTGGCACAAAATACTTGGCCATTTGCATCATGGCACCTCGAATATTATACAACAAATAACCACTAGCCTCCCTAAAGGTGCACTTAAGTAGTAGGATGTATGTGTAGGTTTTAATCCCATACAAAAATTACCTGCATACGAATTCTAAAACACAGAAAATAAACAATGCGAGAGCATAACACATAAAACACATATACACAGAGATTTTCCCCTAGATCCCAAAACCGGGACTACCAACTTGATTTTTTCATTATGTTCCTTTCAATGTTATAATACATATTTATACATGCCGAAACATCCAATACCATGGACCGAAAACCATCGCGTCTAATACCATGGACCGAAAACCATCACGTTCAAAAACATGTGCGAAAATCATGCACAAAACCATAGGTGGGTCCGCCCATCATGCACAAAACCATAGGTGGGTTTCGACCCAAAGAATGCATTACTGTCCCAAGCTCCTTTGTTGTGATACATCCACCTCCATCCTTGTAAAAAAATCTAAAAGCCTCCCTGAACTTAGACATAACCTCCATCCCATATTCCTTTAGTAGATAAAACCCTTCTCTCATTTTTTGACCATGCCAATCTACCCTCCATCCCATATTCTCTCACGAGCCCTGTGTAAACCACCATTTCGTTCAAGGATGGGGATTTTGATGCCTACTCTAACCATATTTGTTAGATAGCTTCCCCCTTTTCTTGCTTATGGTTTCTTGAGTTGGCCTCCTCTAAATATTCCCTACTCTCCTTAAATTATTTGGAAGGTAGTCTTTGGATGCTAACCACATTTTACCGGAGATCCTTGACATGTCCCTTGAAATTTTGATTCGGCCCCATGATCTATTTTATGCCAGTGAGTCGAAATCTTTAGATTTATTTTCCGCATATTCATTCATGACCAAGCACTATACCACTAGTTCTAAGAATCTTGTGGTTACTATCACCACAATAAATGTATATTGTATTTTAGAGGAGATAAGAATTGTATATTTCCCTTTGGGACACTCAAAATATATTTTGATGCACCCTATTTCTCTAACACTCTAGTCTACTTTATGACCTTAATTCCCATTCCATGTTCATCTACGTGGATGCACTCTATGATGTTATAGGACAACCTAATGTCCTTGTCAACTCCCTCTCATCTTCCTTGCCATGTTTTCTAGGACTTGTGTAGCCAACAAGAAATTTGGGAGATGAATGACAACAAGGTAGAAAATCAAGGGGTTTTCAAGTCATTTATTTAGGGTTCCCACTAGAATAGTCCCACCATATGATTCACCCAATCCCTAAATTGGGGCTTAGTTATATTTCAATTAATTATTAGATGATCATGGTGGGCCATGATTCCAAGTTAAATGTTATGACTCTTCATAGGATATTATTGGAGATACTTTAGGAGACACCTCTTTGGCTAAAGGGTTAAGGAAGGATTTTGACTTCAATATAAAGACATCAACCATATCCTCAACATTTCTCCCATCAACCATATCCTCAACATATTGAACCAACAATCAAGAAGACAACTAAGGTGAAGCATGGGCATCCTCTCTCACCCATGTTGTTCAAGATATATATGAATCTATGAATGCCTCTACACTCCACCAACTATGCATCAATAAAAATTTTGGTTTCCCCACTGTCCACCAAGATGGATACATGTTGTCCCTGCATTGTGCCTTTGATTGCCAAAATTTCAAAATTGGGATTTTCCATGTCAAAATTTTAATTCAAGATTGACCATGCATTGGAAGGCCATTAACACAATATTATGACATAAAAAATGAATAATTGACACAATACCAAATACAATACATAAATCGAGTTTTATCGCACAAGGTATCTAGATGCTAATTGAGCAAGTTCACACGAAGAGAGAAAGGCAATGTCATGATACATTGTTCAATTTGTAATCAAGAGCATTATCTTGGATAAGGGAGAAGTAACATTTAGTTTCTTTCTCATATACAAAGGAAAAATTATGAATCAATGTCAAATGCCTTTCGTGAAGCAATGTTGTTGTAAAGGGTGTTAGAAAGCTTGCATTGTAGGCAAGACCCTCACACCATACTAGATTGTGTTAACCATGTCTAGTGATCTCAAATTTCATGAGCATGTTCAATGAGTGACCATAAATAAGGGGTGTCAGAGTGGCTAATAATCATAGCTTATAGTGGATGACTGTCATCGTACATAACATTCATGGTCCAAGTCATTTGTTTGGTGCCCAATGTTGGTGAATCATTGCATTGCATCATGGTAGCATATCTTGCCTTTTTTAAAGCAAAAATATATTGAAAATAAATTAAGTTATGTCTCATTCAAATGTTCAATATTGTTGTGTTGTGAGTGGTTTTCATATTATATGTATCATATATCTATAATCACTTATTTCAAGCATACTTTAAGAAATAAAGGAAGAGGTGTAGGGCCTTTCCATAAGAAGGACTCCCACCAACTCCTCTCCTCGTAGCAATTTTTCAAATGTTAGCCCATAAATCAAACACATGCCCTTGTTTCTCTAGTTTGGAAACCCTTGGATGGATATGACAATGAAATCCTCCCAACCAATGCTTTAAACATCTATTGAATGCCTTTGATTAGTATGTATAAATGATTTTGATTGATTCCTGGAGAGGTGTGAAATCTAATTTTGCATTGACATAATACACATACCAAATTTAACCCGTGGTAGCCAAAATTTCAGCCTTACAACTCTCTCATCCAATATTAAATACTTCACTAATTAGTCAAGGGGTAATCTCCTTAACAATATATTAAATATTATAAGCATTCATATATTCGGCCAATAGATATACTTCTGTAGTACTGCCACTGTTTTCTTGACCCCGAAATTCCCAGCGGCCCGACTGTAGTGCGCTTCCCAAATCATCTTCGCATGCTCGCTTGAAGGAACACAAAGGTGTCCCATATGGCATAACAATGCATCCTAGAGGTGAAAACCTGGAACTTACTGACCCCCCAAGAGCATATGGTATGTGTGTCTGAATTCTGGGTTGCTTTTGTAGAGAAGTGGCCAATCAGAAGTCTCATTCCCACAAGAGTTGAGCACAGTAGTTAACACCATGATCGGTGGTCGGCTGAGGAAGTCTGCAACATTATTTGTGCTGCCCTTCTTTTACTTGATATTCAAATGGAACTGTTGCAGGTATGTGGACCACTTCTGATGGCAATCATTCTGCAACTTCCCTTGCGTCTGTATGAATTGCAGGGATCAGTGGTTGGTGTGGATGATTGTTTCCTTCCCCAAAATGTAATGCTTCCATTATCCACAGGCCTGCACAATGGAATACATCTCTTTATCATAAGTGGGATACTTTTGTACTGTGTCTAAAAGTGTCTCACTGTGATATGCCACTGGATGCCCCTGTTGAGTAAGGACTACTCCAATAGCATAGTCAGAGGCATCTGTCTCAATCTCGAATGGTTGTTGCAAGTCTGGTAATGTGAGCACTCGTGCAGAGCAGAGGCGATGTTTCAACACTGTGAATGCCTTCTATTGAGATTCAGACCAAAATAATTTTTCTTTCACTCCTCCTTTGGTGACTTGACTCAAGGTCCAAGTGATATGAGAGAACCCCAACACGAACCTGCGGTAGAAATTAGCAAGACCCAGAAGGCTGCGGAGCTCTGTCAGAGTGGTTGGGGTTGGCCAATCTTGAATGACTTGAATCTTGGCTGGATCCACCTGCACCCTCCGTTCATCAATAATGTATCCCAAATACTGAACCTGGGTCATGCCGAAAGTACATCTCTCCAAATCGGCACACAGCTTGTGTTGCCACACTATTTGGAGAACCTGTTGGATGTGGTGAAGGTGCTCTTACTAACTCTGGCTGAAGATCCAACGGTTCTTGTGCACTGTTGCTTCATTACGTCTTCCTTTCGTTGATTGCAATCTTCGATTGCTCTTCCACTTGACTCCTTCTCGAACATTGCTATGTGTATCATTTAAACACTACCACTCCTCAGCTTTGATTTGGTTATTCAATTAGACTCCAACACTGTCCGATCATCGCAAACACCAAAAAAACCAAAAAAAGTGAAAACAAATTTAGTTTAGTTTCCTTGCTTACACATTAGTATGGTTTGATGCTCTTTACTTTTGTAACTTAGATAGCAGCATTAGGTTAGTGTTGATTTAGAAATTTTGCTTAGCATAGCTATTTAAATGGTTAATTAGGATATGGTGTGATTTAGCATTACATGTTGTTTTCTTCATTTCTGTAGTAGAGTAGCTCTCTTAGAATAGATTTTCTCTTCTTCCATCAAAGAATTAATCTTCTTCTGACTCTATAGAAGTCTAGCTTGGAACCCCTGGGGTCTCTCGCCAGGTGAACAGTGATAACAGGTAGGACCTTCACTTTTACTTGTGCATATAGCACTGTCACCTCCAAGTTTGTTTGAACCTCGGGTTGATAAGTAAAGCTAGTAGCCCAAGAGTTGCAGCATCCTTGCTGCAATACTGGCGCTCATCAGTCATCCAAGTATACCACTACAAATGAGTTGGTGAATGGTCGTAAGATGTCATCCATGAGACTCATGAAGGTTGCAGGAGAATTCGTCAACTCGAAAGGCATAACCAACCATTCGAAAAGGCCCTCCTTGGCTTTGAAGCCAGTCTTCCACACATCGGAGGGTTCGATTGGTACCTAATGATATCTAGACTTCAAGTCAATCTTGCTGAAATATTTTTCTCCTGTGAGTTGGTCCAGAAGGTCATCAATCCATTGGATCGGGTACCTATTCTGGACAGTGATCTTGTTCAGTGCCCGATAGTCAATACAGAGTCTCCAAGTCCCATCCTTCTTCTGTACCAACATGATTGGGCTCCCACAGGGCGATGAACTTGGCCGAATGTGACCTTTCTGTAGCAACTCCTGAATTTGCCTCTTGATTTCATCATTCTCCAGAACGGAGCATCGATAGATTGGTCCATTGGTTAATGATGCACCTGGGGTCAGATCGATGGAGTGCTTGACCTGACAGTGTAGAGGCACTGATATGGGGGGAAGTGAAGATGTCCTCGTACTCCTCCATGACCTTGTCCATCTGTTGTTGTCGTGTGGAGGGTCCTTGTCTCAAGGTCGTGGCCACTGTCTTCTTCTTTCCTTGAGGGCATATCATCAGGAAAAAAAATTCCTGGTTTTTGAAATTAGTTTACTGCATTGTTTTGCAGTAACCAGAGAGATGGCAGTAGGCAGGTGTGGTGAAGTAAAATTCTAAGTGCAGACACAAACAATTCCTCTAGCCCGATAGCGGGTCTAGCCACTAATAAGACATTCTATGGAAGATTTCCTTAGGTTAGAACCAATTAAGAGGGCCTACCTCTTAGTATGCTTACCATCAAAGAATGGGCTAAAACAAAGTATCAACAACCAGAGAAGGTAAAAAAAGAAATTAAGAACAATCTGGAGAGTATCCAAAGAGCAATAGAGGATAATGGCCTTTCCCAAGAGAACAAACAACAGGAAAATGAACTCTACTTACAGCTATACCGAGTTAACAGAGAAGAGGAAACAAAATGGAGGCTCAAGTCGAGACAATTATGGTTACAAGGGGGTGACAAGAACTTAGTTTTTTTTCACAAGAAAACGACAGCCAGAAAGATAAGGAATAATGTTAGCTCCATCCTAGATGCAGAAGGTGATAGACAAAGCACTCAGGAAGCCATTCAAAGAGCTGCTACAGATCACTATCGGGACTTGCTACAGATAGGCTTAGGATTTCTTTCATTTTGCTTGCATTTAGATTTAATTCTACATTCCTAGAAGTCCTCTTATCAAAGAGGAAAAGTTTAGTTGTGGCTTGGTTGAGCCCCAAATCATCTTAAGGATCACTTTATTGTGTGATCAGTAAGAGCGTTGATCTGATGTCTCTTCTCTATTGGTAAGTAAAAGGCATACTTTAAGCCATTAGCGATAGAAAGAAGGTAACTAGACCTAGTTTAACCTGTCAGAACCAACATTTCAATGGAAAATGAGTTGTTTTAAGTTCCCGGCTAGGTGGTCTCCCTTATAATGTTGAGGCAGAGAATTTCGAGCCTTCAACAGGTACACAGACACAACTCACAACTATCGTGTGTACTCTCCATCTCTCAAGATGACAATGGTCACAAGAGATATGAAGTTTGATGAGGAGAAGGCAATGAGGTGTTCTCCTGAAAGGGAACTTCAATTGCAGCCTGGTCATGAGCTTTTGGCTCCAAAGGAAGAACATGAGGAAGTTTTGGAGTAGCCATAAGCAAAGGAGCAGAGAGTGGAGACATCCAGAGAAGGAAGGAAGCAGACCAGGGAAGCTAACAAATTATTGTAGGATTCTTGAGAGAATGTGGGAGCACCCACATCACAGTGCAAGCAAAGGAGGTCATAGGATCAGTACACTGGGTACATGGCTTTGATGAGTGAGCTAGTTGAGACATAAACATCTTCATTCAAGGAAGCAGTGCAATAACCAATATGGGTTGATGCTATGGTAGAGGAATGTGATTCCATTGTCAGAAACAGTGTTTTGGAATTGGTCCAAAGACCAACAAACACATCAATGGTTGGTTCGAGATGTCTTTATAAGATAAAGCATGTAGAAGACGGGAGAATAGAGAAACACAAGGTCTGATTTGTGGCCAAGGGGTTCTCTCGGGTGGAGGGAATTGACTATGAGGAGGCCTTTGCTCCAGTAGCAAGGTACTCATCCATCAAGTCAATTCTAGCACTGTTAGCACAGATGAGGTGGAAGATCCACCAAATTGATGTGAAGATAACATTCCTCAGTGAAGTTATTGAGGAGGAGATGTATATTGAGAAATTTAAGGGGTTTGAGACCTTCAACGGAGAGTCGCATGTGTGCAAACTCAAGCGAGTGTTGTATGGACTCAAACAAGCACCCCGTGCTTGGTATACTAGGATCGATAACTATCTCACTAGTTTGGGCTTCACCAAAACTAAAGCAGATGCAAACCTTTATCACATTGTGGTAGAAGGTAAATTATTGATTAATACAAGAAGGGTACCACCAACCACATTGTATAATGCCTCAATTAGCCCCTATTTGTGGTGCTAAAAATAGTTTTTAACTCGTGGGTAGGATATTTTTGGGTGGAAAAAATTACAAGAGAGTAGCTATGACTTTGTTGCGACATATTAAACGTTGGTCACTCAAAAAAAAGTTCCATAATTCAAACTCTAGGATGTGGTCCTATGGTACTTAGGCTAACTTTGTGTTCCTTCAAGTGAGCATGCCAATATTATCTAGGAGGCACATTACAGTCATGTCTCATGGCACTTTGGTTTCGAGAATACAATAGTAGTAATTCAAAAATATTTCTACTAGCCAAATCTTCAATAGGTTGTCCATTGGTATATTAGATCATGCACTGCCTATGTCATTGTAAACCAACCATCAAGAAGTAGGGGTTGTACACTCCTTTAAATAGCCTAGGAAAGCCTTAGGATTTAGTCACTATGGATTAAATGTTATATTTTCCCTCCACCAAGCATGGTAATGTTTGTTTGTTTTTGGACATTGGTCGATTCTCTAAGATGGCCATTTTGGCACCATGCAAGAAGAGTATCAAAGTTGAAGCCTTTTTTGGGCCTTATACCACCATTTTTCAACCTTGTGACACCCAAAAACCTTTATGACTACTATTTTTTTCATTTAAATTATTAAAAAAGATTCATATTAATATCTAACATCTGTATTAGTTGTTGTTGATGACCAATATGGGATTAAAAGATATATCTTTGGCACTTTTTATGCACCAATTCTTTATATACCTTTGAGGTAAGTGATTTAAACTTATATATATATATATATATATATATATATATATATATATATATATATATATATATATATATATATATATATATATATATATAGTGATAGGTTAGTATATTTTAGGTCTATGTGGTGTGATTTTGCAGATAAAGAGCTCAGACTTTCCATAATGATCTTTGAAACTATTGGCGTTTTGAATCCAAAAGAGGCTCCATCTCCGGGACAATGGTTCAAAGAAAGAGGAGGCGAGTAAAATGTATAAGTATAAAAAGTAGGAGAGGAAATGGTTGGTAGATCTGTATATAGTGATAGGTTTCTCACTTGCATAGTGCATTATTAACCTGAAATCATGTCAACATCGTGCCATAGGGTTGATCCCTTCAAGTTGCATAATTTCCTTGTCTTATTTGTTGTGAGATGTAATTTGTTTTGTAGTGCCAACCCTTAATGGGTTACTTTAGTTAGAACTATTTTTTACTTATCTTTCAGCCCATCAATATCTATCGAATCATTCTTGATATGTTACATTATTATCTTCTTATTGATTTCATCCCATGTCACTTGTAATTTCCAATTAATGAACTCCTTCAAGAAGTAAATTATACTCTTGTTATGATGATGATTATGATTAACATCCATTAAGATCATAATTTATCTACGTGACCTTAAAAAGAAAAGAGATAACCTAGATTATTTTAGAATATCATTTCTTGTTCAAAATGCATTAGGAAAAGCATTCCAAGATTACCATAGTTTTGATGAATTAGGAGCTTAGAAGGTTAGTGTTGTAACAAATATTTTGAAATCGAGTTCTAATTTGGGTGTAGTCATGGCACTCTAGGAAAAAGTTCCTTTCATCTTCAACCCTCTTAGTGTCATAGAGATGATAAGTTCTAGCATCACACTATATTTTGAGAAAGTGACTTTCATCTTCAACCTTCTTAGTGTCACAAAGATGATAAATTCTAGCATCACAAGTGCCTTTCATCTTCAAACCTCTTAGTGTCACATAGATGATAAATTATAGCATCACACTATATTTTTAGAAAGTTACTTTCATCTTCAACCCTCTTAGTGTGACAAATATAATAAATTCTAGCATCACAATATATTGTGGGAATAGTTCAATGCCCAACTTCATTGTGGAGCTTATAAAAGTTTATAAATGTTGATTTTCTTGTTTGTACTAGTTAGAATTGAGAATTAACTACCTTCTTAAATATTATCTTAACTTTTATTTTCCAACTCTTTATTGCACCATAAAAATTTAAAATTAAAATATAACAATATTTTTAATGTCATCTATATAATAGCATATTTCTATATTCTCCAATTATTTAACACAATATCCACTTAATTTGGTAGCAATCAACTTTACAAACACTATACTTTTGTAACAAACCTTTACATCACTCTCCAACATCTGAGTTTTTTTTTTTCTTTGGTCTAACTAATAATAATGCATCGACTAATGTACTAAAAATCAATATTTCTACTCCATATGTGTCCCTTTTTTTTCAACATACCATTATAAATCATATTTGTATTATTTTCATGAAACTCAACTCACCTACTTAATCCATATATTACATACCTCAATATTATTATAATTATTTTCACCAACTTGACTCGTGATTTAATCTACTAGTTGTATACTTGGCCATTTAATGTCGTATGACAAGGTCTGCACACCATTGTACACATGGAGGGCAATGAACTTAATTTGTTTACGGTTTCATGTGAGGTGGAAACCTACTTGCTTCCTCTGGCACTCCCTATACTTGATAGTTGTGCAATGAATAGCACAGACCCAATAATCCACCTACTCGTCACCCAATCCCATGTGAGGAGGTATGTGATGGCACGAATCTTCATGGTTACGGTTTTGAGGGTAAATCAATGGTTGTGTATCCTTGGCGCCATACCAACAACTCTAATGTATTAGGGTTAACCCTATCCTATTCCTGACCTCCTAAGTTCTCTTTTCTGCCCATTTTCCTCGCCCTCTTCCAATTTCGACAGAGCTATTGTTCCTTCACATTTCCAAATGCACATTCATAAACCTGTCCCTTTCCAGGGTTTGATTTGAGGTTAATTTCACCATTTCGAAATTGTTTTCCTACTCCATTGCTCGGGCATAGCCCTGGTTCACCGCAGTGTTTGACAGTCACAGGTTCATTACCATTTCCCACCACTTACGAGAGAACTCTGAGCGACGACATGGGGACAATGAAGGGTTGGTGTTTGGCTATGCGTTCACTTGACCTGGTTTCAGGTAATTTTTTCGAAATTATATTTTTTACTGAATTTTCCCCTGAAATCTCGTATCTTTCACTCTCGGGATTAAATTTCGGTTTGTTTTATTTCTTGTACAGGTATTTAGTGACCCAGGGCATCATTTTGCCCAACGACTCCACTACGCTTAAGATTTCCACTTCCAACACCCAGGTTAGTTTATTGGCTAAGCTTCTCCCGGTTTAAGATTGTTTTAGTCTATTTCCCTTATTTTCTTCAAATCTAACTAGTGAATTCTTTCCTTGAATCCAGGTGGGTCGTCAGCAACAGACCTTAGCAAGTTTTTCCTGGTAAGGGTTTTGGGATTTATTATTTGCATGCCATAGTCTAGTTTGCTGGAAATTTCTTACTTGAATGAGTCCACAGTTAATTGATACGTGTTTGTTTGGTCCTCACAGGTATGCTTTATACTAGAGTTTGGACCGGAAGATATCTGTTGCAACTGGCTCGTTCTGCACTAATTGTCGCTTGTATGCTTCCAGGTTGATTCCTTACTGGTTTCGACCTCCTCCACTCCATGGAGTTTGATTATTGACATTACAATTTCTCCATTATTGTTCTGCTAAGTTTTTCCCTAAGGGACCTCAAACTGTAGGACCCTGGCAAGTTACAGTTACCATTTGCTCTCGCAAGCACTACATACAATAGTGATGACTATAGAGCCTCTGTTGAGGGCTAAATCAGTACTGTTAGATTCTAAATCAGTACTGTTAGTATTTCAGGTGAATTTAGACACTTTTAACGCTCCTTAGGATAGCGTCTTGCACTAACTTTTCCCATTTCTACTATCCCTAAGAACTGTTTAGAAATTCCAAGAAAGCACTATGAAAGCAGTGTTCGTTCAATAGCACAATGTTCTGCCATTAATTTTTTCATCAATTCAGGGTTACTTTGAGTCAGAGGGTATTTATCTACCATATAACTGACACTCAACAAACGTGTATATACTATAGACTCTTGAACAAATTTCCTTCCAAGGGTATTGAAAGAGATTATATTGAACATTTTTCCTGCCCCCTATTTACTGAACAACAGTGCCACTATGACCAAACAGGACCTTGAAATGATTTTTAGGAGCCATAATAGTTTGCCCTTGAAAAACATCCTGCTCACATATGAAAAATGTTGCTCACAAATGAATTTTATCTCTTTTGAAATCTGTTATTTATGGAATGACATACACAGAAAAATTGAAATTAATAGGGTGCTAACAACATTGACAGCAGTAATTCAGTAATAACAGCAGAAATATTTCAGCAATATTCAGCAGTACATTCAATAACCGATTTTAGGGTACCGACAACAGAAAGTCTAGCTGTAGTTTCTAGTAGCATCACCTAAATTCTCGCAATACAGCACATAGGATTGAAACTCTTCTTGGAAAGGTATGGATGCCAATTTGGGCTAAATGCAAGGCAGTATGGATGTTGTGCTTGGCCAAATTTGTCTCTTACAGACTACCACACAATCACGCATTTGCAAAAGGCCTCTACTATAAAGCCTAAGATACCTTTTTTTAGCTAATGATCCTAGTTTAGCTTCTTTTATCTTTTGATTGTGGATATCTGGAATTTACATAAAAAGCTCCATTGGCTTAAACAGAAAAATACAACCGTCTGAGATAAAATTTATCTTAACATAAAGTATATTCACTAAAAGGAAAATATAAACAACAAAATTTCTAATGACCCACAAAGAGTATCAACAGCGAACACTGATGCAGTTATCTTTAGACATTACAACAATATCTGTTGCCGTCCAAATAAAAAATAGTTGTAACTTGTCCAAAAGAGTTCAGCTTGCCAAAAATTGAATGGTTTTGTTCAATAATAATAAATTACTGGAACTGAAATATACTGCCCAACTCCAAATTTAGCTGTTCACTAGGGAAAATTTTACACACTTCGGAAAATCTTTCCCACAAGCTACTTTCTGACCTTTGGTAAAAGTAAAAATTATGTTGATAAATGAACAATAGACAAGGGAAATTGTTTATGGGTTTTATGGTCTCAAATTTTATCATAGATGTCTGATGTAACTAGAAGTCTCTTTACATGTAGTTTCTTAATGTTTTTGGACAGACATGGTTGTCCTCTCGTCTTCATGTGTCCTCTTGTTCATATGCCTGGGCAGGTCCCATACAGTAGAATGTACTCCAGGTATGCATTTTGGTGTACCTTCGATGGGACATTTCCATTTTGGCTCCATGGCTCCTGGGTATACATATCCATTTTTCTCTGCTTATGCCCATACCGAAATGTTGTCACATATTATTAGTGATCAGTCTGGCGGACTTTATAATGTGCCCTCAAAGTATTGATACCACTGTTTACTTTGTATCTTTATGATACAATCACTTTTATAAATTATGATGATAAATTTTAATTTTTGTTCACCTCCAGTTTAAATTTTCTATTTTGTTTTTAATTATTATGTTTATAGCTATCCCTTGCACCTTTATTTTTCATGGAAATCCTTGCAAGATCCTATCCCTTTGCTGAGTATCCTTCTGGAAAGTGGTTCAATCACCAGCCACTATAGTGGCTGGTAACCACAAGGCACTAGATTTGATTTGAATTTGTTACCTAAGTCTTCCCCTAGGAAAGCTACCTTGGACAGATAGTTCAACAGATTTTGATAACCTTTGAGGCTGAATGTTGTTCTCTCCATCTATTTGTACAGTCTCTACTACATGTCCATCTCTATTATCATACAAGTATTATGATCTAAATGACCCAGACAATTCTTTTTCACTTTCTACCATTTGATAGCTATTATGGCCATTGTAATCATTTTTACCTTGTTGCATTTTGGTGTGTCATTTATATGTTTTCTTTTAAGCAGTCATAATTGTTTCATATTGTCTTCAATTATAGTTTGATATACATAAACCCAGCTGACTGAAAAAACTGCTATGATCAGATCCATGTGTGCTAATAAATTATAAATTTATATGTTTCAATTTTAGAAAAGAAAAATTAATCAGCAGTTAGAGGAGACCTTATATATGTTGTTTTGGGACTTTGAAATTGCCTTTGGCACAGTTCCCAAAATTAACTCATGGAAAAATTAAGCACACCCATAGGCCTCAGATCTCCAACAGCTAGAATATATGGGAGAGTAACGGGCAGAATTAAAACTTGCAAGGGATGGGCAGAAAAAAATTACCCCTAACATAGGGGTCAAATGGGGGTGCCCAAACCCTGTTTGGAATATATATTTACTAACTAGGGCAATGCCTTGTAGAGGAAGACTGAGGTGGAGTCGACCTTGCAAGGATGGTCATCATTCAAATTGATGCAGATGACTTCATCTTGTTGCCCAAAAATTTCAACAACCTCAACAATCAGTGTGGAGATCTCAGACTTCTCAGACAATTTGGGCCACTAACACAGGCCCATTTAAATTGACTGATGACATGTATTTCAAGTTTTTTGAACTTAAGGGTCTACATCTCCACTGTACAAAGTTTGTTCTGCTGGTCGCAGATATGAAGAGCATTTTCCAAAGTTCTATTCTGTTTACTGGACTAAGTCTCGTAAAGTGGAACTGTGGAGCCTTGCTCTGCTGAAGGAAGGACTGTGTTCCTCCTTAGCAGCTTTCTGCTCTGCCTCTAACAACATGGTTTTAAGAGAGAAGAACATTGCCTCTAGAAGGCTTTCCAAGAAAAACCTTGTGGGAACCACCACCCTTGTTTAGAATATCTAGATGGAGGGTGGTTCAATCACTAAACACAATAGTGGCTGGTAACCGAGGGACTTGACTGGGTTTAAACCTGTGACCTATGGCCTTTTTGTCAACAACATGCCTTGGGTGTATATTTCAACCAATTGAGCTAATGCTTGGGGCTTGCCTCTCTATCTATTATCAATATATGTGGTTTTATTGACTTGAGATGGGAGAAAGCACCGAGGAGGGGAGCTTGGGACATGACCCTTTTTCTTATTGTATTACCAACTGCTGACATTTCTGATGCTATGAATTGTCATTGCCTATCTTGCCCCACAATGAGGAGCTGCAGTAATGGCTCTTTTGGCATTGCCAGGTACTGACATTTCTGATATTATCAACTGCAACTTGATATTTTTCCCTACAATTAGGAGCTGCTTGGTATTCCTTTTGACATCATAAGGACAATCCATATTTGCTAAATATTTTTTTTGTGTTTATTCTGAATGTTTGATCTTCTTGTTCTATCTAGTCAAGCTCCACGTTCAATGCCACAATCTTTAGTTTTAATTGAATTAATCTCTTCACTGTCTCATTCTGCATTAGATGCATCATGCATTAGAAGAATTTTTTTAATGTAGTGATGAAAGGTTTTGCATCTTAACAGATCTCCACACTTTCATGTTTTGTATGAGCTATGCAAATTCAACTAAGTTGTTTAGCTGTAAAAGATGGATCAGTCTTGTATGACCTTTTTGTTCTTTGTTTTCAAAGTTCTGATATGTTTATAGCCTGTACTGAAGCACAAGAAGGGAGCTGAAATCAACCAGTCTGTTCAATCACTTTAACTGCAGAGGCCTTCTAGGGCTTTCTGTGATAATTTTAGCTTTGCATTATTATGGAAGGCACGATTCCTACATCCACATGTTGCAGTAACTGGATGTCTATTCTCATGGTTTTTGGCGGTGTACCCCAAATTACATGAATTTAAGCCAGTCAGTTTGTAATCCCGAGTGAAATGAGGACAGGTGTACACCAGCAATTCCAATAGTGAATATCTCGAGGAGACCCTTGTTTGCCTTCATGCTTGTACAGAAGTTTTGCATAGTGCGCACATAGTTTCTGACTTATGTATTTGCTACTAAATTTTCTTTTTCAACTTGTCCTTCCTGAAGGTAAATAAAGCCTTTGGGAAAAGGAAAATAACGGCAGCACGACTGTCCACTCTTTTGTTACACACTACTTATAGTTTAATAGTGAGTTCTTTAAATTTCAAAAAGCTCTGATTATTGAATTATTCTATTAAGTGTACCTCTGATCACACGGGCCAATAGTGTATTTAATGTTGTAATTCAGGTTTTGGAAGATTGGTCTTTAGTTGCACAATAAGAATTAAGGTCCTCTTATGGTCCATTTTTACTGTAGCATCCATCCATGTTCAAGTTGTTCGCGTTAAATCCTAATCCATGTTTTGTGTAGTCTAGTTATCTGCTTGATTCTGTTTTATCTAGCCTCTCCTTTGGTTGCTTTTCCTCCATTCTGCATTGATATACATTATTTTGCACATATCTTACCCCATTGTCACCTTAAATGGAGTGGGAAACTATTCTCAAAATGGGATGTGTATCAGATAATAAGAATAGCAGTTATAAAATTCCAGGAAACAAGGCGTGCGTCTATTCAATTAGTGATAGTATAATTAGCATATTGTGTGTATTCAATTAGTGTTATCAAGCTGGCTAGTCTTATACTCTACGTACAAGCTTTCAGTTATGTAACAGGTTTGAACCAATGCTATTATTTATGGTAAGTGAATCCAATCAATTTACATGGTGTTTCTTTGAACAAATGCTATTATTTACGGTAAGTGAATCCAATCAATTTACATGGTTAAGTCACTCTTAAACTATAACCAGTAGTTACACATCCTCTTTGTTGTTTATAACGAAGTTGGGATAAGTCACTCTTAAACTATAACCAGTAGTTACACATCCTCTTTGTTGTTTATAACGAAGTTGGGATTGTCTAGAAATGCCCAAATGAAGTGAATGATAAAAGAATAATTGAAGTCGAAATGGGTTTTTATAGGAATCAAGAGGGTTGTTATAGGAATTAAGACCATGATAGCTACTAATACCCATCCAGAAACCAACTATTTGACGAAGGGTTTACAAGAAAAAGTTAAAGAGTCTCACTCTAGATCTGGGAATATACTCTAGATCTGGGAATATTGAAGATTCTTCCGAAACTCCATGGTCAACTCCGGTTTCTTTTCTACAAGTCTGCATGTAATAAAACTGAGCTCTGCTTTTCTTGGGTGGCAAGTGATGGTCTCTGTTATTTTTGCAACTTTATTATTATTGGAGGTTTTCCAATTTCTGCTAAAGTTGTATGAATTTTTATGTCTTTCTAGGTAATAATTGGCTCACAAGAACTCAAGGCAAACCATGCTATTGAGCAAATTGTGGAGATTGTTTCTGAACATGAGAAGTATACAAGGTGCAGTTTATCCTTCCTAGGTGTTTTTTATAGTATATACTGACTATCGTTTTGCTTTTTAGCTGTGCAAATGCACCCATGAATTAAGACATTTCTCGTATGTAGAAATTGATGTATTAAAGAATCGAAAGTTCACTTTTTGTACACCAGAATGTTTACAAGGTTGTTTTTTATTACCTATTCACGGTTCATCTCTTTATTTTTTAGAATAGAGGAGGTTGATTATAGGATCAGCTATGTAGATTCCAAACTTCTTGCCTTTAGCTCCAGGAGCTGAATTGACATGTTATTGGGGATTAGAACTGAAATTATTTGATATTTTCAGTGGGCTGATCGTTACAAGTTGGGTGGAGGGGTGCAAAAATAATGCATTGATTGAAATTTAGGGGGTTGATTTTTTCAAGTTGGGGATTCTGGGCTGCTAGTGGTTATTCCGAAGCATGGATTGTAGCTTGGCGGCGGTTGAATACAACTCCTATGTTTGATGGCAGGGAACCTCGTTGCCGCCGCCATTGCTCTGGTCCAAATTTATGGAGCTGGCTTTCTAGTGCAACCTGATTGGCTTTTGCAGCATGTGACCTTTCTCCCGTACGTGGCAGATTTTGCTGTAGTCTACTGTCAGATGGCAAGCCTTTCTTGGACTGTGTAATAGGAATTGCATTATTGAAGCATGGTTTCTTATTTCATGGTTATTGTTCTATGCTTTTGTCTTGCATATGGACATTTCATTAGGGCCATACCTATATCACCCAATTGGATCTACTTGGGAAACATAGAAAGCCAATACTATTAAATCAGGCCTATAGTCTAAGAGTTCATTTATGCATTAGGTATATTCTTATGTTGGGTGCAGGGTAGAATATACTACATCTATTGTGTTATGCTCTTAACCTGCAAAGTAATACCCAAACACAGAATATGCGAAGAAAAGATACCCAGAACACAAAATAGCAATGATTTTATTATTCAGAGAGAAATGTTCACAGGTCTCTTTGAGGGGGCAACCTCCAATAGAACAGAGCTCGATTACAAAAACAAGACACGATACTCCTCGTAGGGAGTCTCTATCCTTTATATATGACTCATACATGCAATACCACGGGCCAATATCGTGGGTTTTATTAATACCATCTATCTAATACTACCGCCCATTTACCATCTATCTAATACTACCGCCCATTTGCAACTAACTGTGGTCTCGTCATTAATTGCGGGTTAACCACTTACAAATATTAATATGGGCTTTATTGACTCTTGACTATGACGTGATCCCATGACATAAATAAGGGGGTTAGGGTGGGACCCTAACATGCCCTCCCCCTTAAGACTAGCCTTGTCCTCAAGGCTGAAGCTGCGGAAACTGCTGAAGAATAGTGGTTGGTTCCCAAGTTGCATCTTCCGAAGAGGTGTCTTTCCATTTGACGAGGACCTCCTTAATCATGCGGCCGCGCAGGTGCTTGTCTCGTGTGTCTAGAACCTGTTCAGGTTGAAGCCAAATTGACCCTTCTTCGTCCAATTCAGGTAGACTAGTTTGAATTCGGCAATTGTTCCGAATCACTTTCTTGAGGCACGATACATGGAAACCTGGGTGGATTTTTGCTGTAGGTGGCAAAGCCAACTTGTAAGCCACTTCTCCAATGCGCTGAAGTACTTGGTATGGTCCGTAGAATTTTGGAGAGAGCTTTTGACAACCCTTGTCTTTGAGTGATGTTTGCTTATATGGTTGCAGCCTCAAAAAGACCTGATCCCCTTCTTGAAATTGGCGCTCTGAGCGATGTTGGTCGGCCTGTTGCTTCATACGGTTCTGAGCTTGATGAAGATTCTCGCGCAGATGGGCGAGCATGGTTGCGCGGTGTTGTAGGAGTTGATCCACGGATTGTACTTTGGAGCACCCCGTGAGATAAGAAGTAGGGGAAGGCGGAAGTTGACCATAGACTGCTTCATAGGGAGTCATTTTGGTGGTGGCATGATAGTTGGTGTTATACCACCATTCAGCCAGAGGTAACCACTGTACCCAAAGGTGTTGCTTTTCTGAGGTGAAACACCTAAGGTAGGTTTCTAGACATTTGTTGACGGCTTCTGTTTGACCATCTGTTTGCGGATGATATGAAGTACTCAGTTTGAGTTGAGTGCCTTTTATTCTGAAGAGTTCCTGCCAAAAATTACAGGTGAAGATCGGGTCGCGGTCGGACACGATAGAAGTGGGCATGCCATGCAATTTGAAGATTTGATCCATGAAAGTTTGAGCAACCAAAGTTGGTGTAAACGGTTGGGGTAGGGCGCAGAAATGAGCATACTTCGACAGTCGGTCCACAACCACCATGATGACGGACTTGTTCCCAGACTTTGGAAGACCTGTAATGAAATCCATGGAGACCTCCGTCCAAATTGATGCCAGAATGGGCAATGGTTGTAATGTGCCTGGTGTGTTGACGGTTTCCCCTTTGTGGCGTTGACAGACGTCACATTCTGCTACGAAAGTAAGGATGTCCTGTTTCATGCCGGTCCAAAAAAATGATCTTCTGGTGCGAGCATACGTCTTCTGAAGGCCCGAATGTCCTGCAATGGGAGATGAGTGCAATTCTGCCAAAATGCGACTTTTGAGGGTGGATGTCGGTGATATTACAACTTTGTCCTTGTAGCGAAGAATATCATTCTGCCACGAGTAGCCCTTGCTGGAATTAGGATCTACCTGCAATTGAGAAATGAGTTGGGAGAGCCCGGGATGTGAAAACCATTCCTTGCGAGCCTCTTCAATCCAGTCTGGAATGGGGAGGGAAATTGCGAGCAGAGTACTTTCCTCCTCAAATTGGCGCGAAAATGCATCTGCTACACTGTTGTCTTTCCCTTTCTTGTAAATGATCTCATAATCATATCCCAACATTTTGGCTAACCATTTATTTTGTTGTGGGGAATATAGGCGTTGCTCCAAAAAATATTTAAGACTGTGATGATCTGTGTGGATTTGGAAACGTCGCCCCAACAAGTAAGGTCGCCAGGTCTCAACTGCATGTAAGATGGCCATCATTTCCTTCTCGTAGGTAGATTGGCCCAGATTCCTCCCACTTAGTTGTTGGCTGGTGAAGGCCAATGGTCGCCCTTCCTGCATTAAGACCGCTCCAATACCTGTACCCGAAGCATCACATTCAATGACAAAGGATTTGGTGAAGTCAGGTAGTGCTAAGACGGGAGTGGAACACATGGCGGTTTTGAGAGCGGTAAATGCCTGTTGTGCTTCCTCGTTCCAGAAGAAGGAATTTTTCTTTAGGAGTTGAGTTAGGGGCTTTGCTATGCGGCCATAGTTGCGGACAAATTTACGATAATAGCCTGTGAGACCCAAAAATCCTCTCAAGCTTTTCAAGGTCTTAGGTTGAGGCCATTCTTGCATTGCCTGGATCTTTTTGGGGTCCACCTTGACACCTTCACGCCCCACAATGTGGCCCAAATACTCAACTTCTTCCATGCCAAACGAACACTTAGACATCTTAACAAATAATTTATGCGTGCGGAGCAATTGCAAGAGTAGATCTACATGCTGAAGATGTGCCGCCCAAGTGCCACTATAGATGAGGATGTCATCGAAGAAGACAAGGACAAATTTTCTGAGATATGGTTTGAGGAGGTGATTCATAAGGCTCTGAAAAGTAGAGGGGGCATTACAGAGACCAAATGGCATGACCATGAACTCATAATGGCCTTCATGAGTTCTGAAAGCCGTCTTGGGAATGTCGACTTCCTTCATGCGAATTTGGTGGTAGCCTGAGTGAAGATCCAACTTAGTGAAGAATTGAGCCCCATTGAGTTCTTCCAGCAAATCGTCAACCATCGGGATGGGAAATTTATCTTTGACTGTCAACTTATTGAGGGCCCTGAAGTCGAGACACATCCGCCACTCCCCATCTTTCTTGAGGACCATGACCACTGGGGATGAATAAGGACTAATGCTGGGACAAATGACACCTGCTTCCAACAATTCCTTGATGATTTTTTCTATTTCATTCTTTTGGGTGAACGGATATCTGTATGGCCACACATTTGGGGGTTGGGCCCCTGGAACCAATGTGATGCTATGATCATGTTCTCCTCGCGAGGGTGGAAGCTCATGAGTCTTGTCAAAGACCGTCTGATGTTTATTTAAAATCTGTTGCATCTCAGGATGAATTGGCAGAGACATGGTGTCGACTACCTAGATGGCATTAAATTGAGCTACCACTCCATGATGGCCCTTTTTTAACAATTTCTCCATCCTATGCGAGCTGATGATAGAGGGGGCTCCCGCCTGTAGTCCACGGAGGGTATGTGTGGAGTTGTTCTGCTTAAAACTCATATATAACTCCTGGAAATCCATTGTGATTGGCCCAAGAGTGCGGAGCCATTCCGCGCCTAGGACAATGTCGCAACCCCCCATGTGTATTGCAAACATGTGGGTTTTCAATTGATAATCCCCCATTTGAAGTTTGACATTTTCACAGCGACCTTCACATTTCATTGTGCCCCCATCTGCAATCTGGACTTGGAAGTTAGAAACTGCCCGGACAAAACAATGTGTTGCTTCAGCGATCTTTTGATGGATGAAATTATGGGTACTTCCACTATCAATCAAGACTACTACTGGGCGATGTTTAAGAAAACCCCTGATTTTGAGAGTTTGAGGGGAAGAAATTCCTGCCAATGCATTTAGCGAAGTAATTGGTTCATCAGATACAATCTCCTTTTGGTTATCTTCTTTGATCGCCTCCGGTTCCTCAAGTGGTGGATCTTCCTCAGTGGAGCTGTAGTCAGTGGCATCTATTTTGAAAAAACTTGGGCTCTTTGCATTTATGACCCGGGGAATATTTTTCATCACAGTAGTAACATAGTCCTTGCTTCCTTCTTTCGGCCATTTCCGCAGGTGACATCTTTTGAATCTTAAGTGTCTGAGTCGTGTTGGGAGCCTGTGAGGGACGACCTTTAGCGAGGAAGTTGGGGCGGCTGGATTGGGCTGTTAATGCACGTTCCACCTTACGAGCTACCTGGCAAGCCTCTATCCATGTGGGAGGGTGGTGGAGTAGAACCTGAGATTTGATGGCTTCTTTAAGACCGCTGATAAAGCATTCCATGTAGAACTCATCTGTGAGACCCTTAGTGCGGAAGGCTAAGGCTTCAAAAGCAGTAATATATTCCTCCACTGTACCCGTCTGTCAGAGCTTAGTGAGACGCCCCAAAAAAGAGTCTTCCTGTTCAAAGCGATTTCGAAGAGCTTTGGCAAATTGGGCCCAATTCTGAAAATGTCCATTGCAACGCTGATGCCATTCCTTCCATTGCCATCGTTCATTGTCCAAGTACATGGTGCCCACCATAAGCTTATTCCCCTCATCTATGATATGATTCAATTGGAAATACTGCTCCATTTGTGCTAGCCATGCGGACGTGTGAGAACCGTCAAATTTATGCATATCCAACTTGGGAGGTCGCTGACTGGGTGGTGGGTGGGTGTGCCAGACGTGGGGAGAGTGGCTAGACTCACCCTCATGGTATTCATGACCATTATTCTCCTCCTCGTGGGCTGGCTCCTTGCCCTTCAGTGCATTCTGTATCTGGATACTGATTCCTTTAATCTCATGTTATATTTCGTTCACCGAAAATTGGATGGAGTTCACCTGGTTTTCAATTTTGTCCATCCTTTCATTGGCCATTGCTTGAGCGCGAGTTTCTACCATACACCAACCTGATGAAAAATTGGGACCGCCAAAAAAATTTTACGAAGAAATTGAATGGTACCACCTTGCTCAGCTCGTCGTCCTGATTCTGATGGGCTAGGTCACCAATAAGCGCCCCGGAAGATCTCAGACTTTTTTTTTTTTTTGAAAACTCCTAACGGAGTTTTACTCTAATCCGGATTTAAACAGGAACGCAACAAATTACAGAGATAACCATATACACAAAGATGCAGCGGAAATAATACTTCATTTCATTAATGGAAAATACTGAGATATGCTTACAACCAGAAATGGAAATAAACCAGCTAGGGCAATGGTAGCTTATCTCTGAGAAGAGATGTGATGGCTACATGCCTCTGAACTATGTTACAATGAGGCTCGAAGGCCTATTTATTGTTGAGAAACAATGGAAAACCCTTAACATTCCAAAACCTAACCCTAGGAGATGAAACGCCAAACTGTGGGCCCCGTTTGGGGGTAAATTGGTACATCAACTTCGCAGGGTCGTAACTTTGGCATATGATCTCTGTTTGACGCGTACAATAGCTCGTTAGAAAGATCTATCCGAGTACTACCACTTTGGGAGGCAACATGGGTCCATGGACCCATGTTGCCCCAGATTCCCAAAAACGTCGTTTAGGGCCTCAAAACGGCTCCGGAAGTTGAGGACCCGAAAAACTGCTAAAAATAGTAAACTGTGCTACAATTAAGGAAACTGAAAATGCTGAGAAATACAATGGTGGGGGTCTAGGTGGACTTGGCAGGTGGCCACCAATATCCACCTGGATCATTCCTCCCCCCTTAGGAAGCAATGGTCCCCATTGCGTTGAGCTCCTCCATGAGATGAGGAAACTTCTGTTGAACTTGTTCCCTGGTGAGCCACTTGCCCTGCTAAAGGAGTTGGCCTGCTTTGACAACTCGATACAGTTGGATATTCTGTTGGCGAGTGTTCTTGATCTGTGTGTCCATGATCCGATCAGTTGCAGCTTGTTCCATGCAATCTGGATTTAATTCTGTGGGTTTGAGCTGTTCTGCAATGTCGGATGTGTCTAGCAATGGTGGAAAGTATGGCCGAAGGCGGTCCACATTGAACACTGGGTGCAGGCCAAGGAACGGGGGAATGCTGAGCTCAAATGCTTGTCTCCCATAGCCTTAGTAATGGTGTAAGGACCATATCGGAGTGGTCTCAATTTCCGATAGGCTCCAGTAAGGCGTTCCTTTTGCAAATGCAACCAGACTTTGTCGCCCACCTGAAACTTGTGTGGCACCCGGTGTTGATCATGTCGCTGCTTGTACTTGGCATTAGATTTCTCAAGAATGTCATGGACCTGCTGGCGAATATGTTGGATGCGCTCAATGAAGCTGGTGGCCTTATCTGTTTCGGACTAGACATGAGCTGAATTCATGTGAGTAGCTGTAAGGGGCATGGCCACATCAATGGGGCATAGTGGCTGGAATCCCAAACCCACCTGAAAAGGGCTATGGCCAGTGGAGCTGTGAAGAGCTCGGTTGTAGCTGTGCTGAACATAGGGGAGGCTCTCGTCCCATGTGCATGGATGCTTTGAGTTATACATGCGCAGAATGTGCACAATCATCCTGTTGACAACCTCTGTCTGGCCATCAGTTTGAGGATGGAAGGCTGTGGACTTCATGAGTTTGGTGTCCAGCATTGACCAGAGACTGGACCAAAATGTGCTGAGAAACCGATTGTCCCGATCTGAGATGATAGACTGTGGGATCCCAAAGTGCACCCACACTCGTTCAAAAAAGAGTTTAGCAGTGGCTTCTGCTGTGATATTCTTCTTGCAGGCCATCATAATGGCCATCTTCGAGAACCTGTCGACGACCACAAAAACACAGTCATTTCCATGCTTAGTGGAAGGAAGGCCTGACATGTAATCCATGGAGATGGATTCCCAAGGTCGACTAGGGGTAGGCAACGGGGTATAGAGGCCTTGCTTCTTAATGGTCGGTTTGGCAATGGCACAGGCAGTACATGATCAGATGTACTTCCCAACATCATGTCGAAGATTCGGCCAATAGAAATAATTTTGCAGTACTGCCACTGTTTTCTCGACCCCGAAATGCCCAGCAGCCCGACTGTAGTTTGCTTCCCAAATCATCTTGGCACGCTCGCTTGAAGGAACACAAAGGTGACCGAGGTGGCATAATAGGGCGTCCTGGAGGTGAAAATCTGCAACATGCCGACCCTCCAAGAGTGTCTGGTATGTGTGGCCAAATTCTGGGTCGCTTTTGTAGAGAAGTGGCCAATCAGAAGTCTCGTGCCCACAAGAGTTGAGCACGGTGGTTAGCGCCATGATCGGTGGCCGACTGAGGCAATCTGCAACATTATTGGTGCTGCCCTTTTTATACTTGATATTCAAGTGAAACTGTTGCAGGTATGTAGACCACTTCTGATGGCGATCATTCTGCAATTTCCCTTGGGTCTGTATGAACTGCAGAGGTCGGTGGTCTGTGTGGATGACCGTTTCCTTCCCCAAAATGTAATGCTTCCATTGTCGGCAGGCCTGTACAATGGAATACATCTCTTTATCATAAGTGGGGTACTTCCGGACTGTGTCTGAAAGTGTTTCACTGTGATATGCCACTGGATGTCCATGTTGAGTAAGGACTGCCCCAATAGCATAGTCAGAGGCATCTGTCTCGACCTCAAATGGTTGTTGTAAATCTGGTAACGCGAGCACTGGTGCCGTGCAGAGGCGATCCTTCAACTCCCTGAATGCCTTCTGTTGAGATTCAGACCAAAAGAATTTTGCTTTCGCCCCGCCCTTGGTGACTTGACTCAAGGGCCAAGAAATATGAGAAAACCCCAACACAAACCTGCGGTAGAAGTTGGCAAGACCTAGAAAGTTGCGGAGCTCTGTTAGAGTGGTTGGAGAGGGCCAATCCCGAATGACTTGGATCTTGGCTGGATCGACATGCACCCCCTGTTCATCAATGATGTATCCCAGATACTGAACCTGGGTCATGCCAAAAGTGCATTTCTCCAAATTGGCACATAGCTTGTGTTGCCGCAGTGTTTGGAGAACCTGTCGGATGTGGTGGAGGTGCTCTTCCCAACTCTGGCTGAAGATCAGAATGTCATCCAAGTATACTACTACAAAGGAGTTGGTGAATGGCCGCAAGATGTCATCCATTAGCCTCATAAAGGTTGCAGGAGCATTCGTCAATCCGAAAGGCATGACCAACCATTCGAAGAGGCCCTCCTTGGATTTGAAGGTAGTCTTCCACACATCGGAGGGTTCGATTGGTACCTGGTGATATCCTGACTTCAGATCGATCTTGCTGAAATATTTCGCCCCCTTTAGTTGGTCTAGGAGGTCATCAATCCGCGGGATCGGGTACCTATTACGGACAGTGATCTTGTTCAGCGCCCGATAGTCAATACAGAGTCTCCACGTCCCATCCTTCTTCTGTACCAACACGATCGGGCTCCCACAGGGCGATGAACTCGGACGGATGTGACCTTTCTGCAGGAGCTCCTGAATCTGCCTCTTGATTTCATTGTTCTCCATAATGGAGCGCCGATAAATTGGTCCATTGGGTAGCGGCGCACCTGGGGTCAGATCGATGGAGTGCTTGACTTGACAGTGCAGAGGAACCCCTGCCGGGGAGGTGAAGATGTCCTCGTACTCCTCCACAACCTTGTCCATCTGTAGTTGTCGTGCAGAGGGACCCCGTTTGGAGGCCGCGGCCACTGTCTTCTTCTTTCCTTGAGGGCGTATCATCAAGAAAACAAATTTCCTGGTTTTGGAAATGATCTTACTGCATTGTTTTGCAGTAATCAAAGAGATGGCGGCAGGTGGTGCTACCTCTGGTATCCTGAACAACTTATTTCCCAATGTAATAATAACGGCACGAGGCCTTGATTCATACACAGCATGTCGCTTCCACAAGTATGGTTGTCCTAGTAATACATCACAAACTTCAAGGGGAGCAATGTCACACAATACCTCATCCGTGAAGGGCTTGATGTTGTATGGAAGGCGACACTGCTGGCTCACGCGAAGATCTCGTCCTTGGTGAAGCCACCCAATGGTGTATGGTTGTGGATGTGCTGTGGTCGGTAAGCCCAACCGCTTCACGACCTCTGCCGAAATGAGGTTCTTTTGACTCCCGCTATCAACAATGAACTGTATCGGGGAGCCCTTTACCCACATCTAGGAGTGGAAGAGACGCTCCTCCTCCTCTGGATCTTCGGGTTCATTTTTCTGGATCTTTGCTGTAGCAACAGTGGCGCTGGGATCCGCATCAATGATCTGCTTCCCTTTTTCATACCCCTTATTGGGTTCTGACTCAGAGTCGGATCATGCATCTGATTCTGAAACCTTTAGCTCAGCCACCAGTGACTGCTTGGCCCGACACTCACTTGTGTTGTGAGTGGAGCTCTTATGGAACTCGCACCATTTTCCAGTGTCCTTTCTCGGCTTCGCGGCGCTGTTCTTTGCTTGCAGCTTCGGCTGGTTGTCTTGGGCTGTCCCGCCTTGGCTTTGTCCTTTTTTCTGTGGTTTAGGGTCACCTTTCCCCTGCTTTGGATTCGCAGACCCAAAGTCTCGCTTCTTTTGTTTAAACTTCTGCTCGACCTTGACGGCATATCGGTATGCTGCGCCGAGCGAGGGGATGTTTAGGAATTGTATTTCTTCCTGGATGTACTTGTGCAGGCAGCCACGGTATTTGAGTATCAAATGCTGCTCCGAATCCTTGATACTCAACTTTGTGCGAAGGGTATGGAAAAGATTGGTGAACTCCGGCACGTCTTGGTCCCTTCCCTGCCGCAGCATGGTCCACTTTATGTATTCATCCTCATAGCTTCCGACAGGGTAGTACTGCTCCTTGATGGCATCCCGGAATGAATCCCAGGTGGGTGCGGCTGAAAATAGTGAGCCAGTACTTTCATCCTTCTGCTCGCAGTAGGTTTCCCACCAGTCCTTGACGTGGGGGGCTGCTTTGAGAAGAGCAAAAACAATCTTTTCCCGACTCGAAAATTCATGAACAGAAAAATAACCCTCTAGCAGATTTAACCATTTATCTACGGCATCTGCGTCTATCTGACCCTTGAATATGGGGATTTCAAAATTAACTTGTACCTTAAAGGGTGTGGCGTTTCCAGAGTAGCTGCTGGAAGCCGATGCGTTGCTTCTGGGTAGCCGCTGAAGGATCTGGGCAAAGCTGTCCATCATCGCGTTCCGTTGTCACTCGAGGGCTTCTTCGAGCAAGATTTTGATGGGATCTCCTGCCCCCTCGTCTTTCTTCTCGTCTGCCATGGGAGGCCGTCGGGATTTGTGAGGCTGGTCTTGCAAAGGTTCAACCAGTTCAAGCCCTAACTCCTTATATCCTGACCTTGTTGGGGACATGCAAAGAAAAACAGAGAAAAAGAAAACCGCTCTGATACCACTGATCTGGATTTAAACAGGAACGCAACAAATTACAGAGATAACCATATACACAAAGATGCAGCAGAAATAATAATTCATTTCATTAATGGAAAATACTGAGATATGCTTACAACCAGAAATGGAAATAAACCAGCTAGGGCGATGGTAGCTTATCTCTGAGAAGAGATGTGATGGCTACATGCCTCTGAACTGTGTTACAATGAGGCTCGAAGGCCTATTTATTGTTGAGAAACAATGGAAAACCCTTAACATTCCAAAACCTAACCCTAGGAGATGAAACGCCAAACTGTGGGCCCCGTTTGGGGGTAAATTGGTACATCAACTTCCCGGGGTCGTAACTTTGGCATATGATCTCCGTTTGACGCGTATAATAGCTCGTTAGAAAGATCTATCCAAGTACTACCACTTTGGGAGGCAACATGGGTCCATGTTGCCCCAGATTCCCAAAAAAACGTCGTTTAGGGCCTCAAAACGGCTCCGGAAGTTCAGGACCCGAAAAAACTGCTAAAAATAGTAAATTGTGCTACAATTAAGGAAACTGAAAATGCTGAGAAAGACAATGGTGGGGGTCCAAGTGGACTTGGCAAGTGGCCACCAATATCCACCTGGATCATACTCCTTCCTGATCAATACTGCAGTCGCCAAATCCTCAAAATGTCAATGCCGCCAAAAGTCCTGCGAAAATTATATCCAGGTACAGGAACCCTTCACAACTACTCTGATCTGGTGGATCTGAGAGATCTGAATGGTGGAACAACTGCTGTTGCTGATCTGATGGAGCTGCGGGACTGATGTCTGCTGCTGCTGCACTTGCTGATCTGGAATAGATGAGGTGTGATCCCCCGATAGAAAGGGAACTATGGTCTTGAGGAGTGTCAGGTGCTACAGATCGCAATATACATAAGGGTCTGACAGTAGTACTCGGCCCAATGTTTCAGGGCTCTAACTAAGGAGGATCGATCGTACCCTTAGCCGTACAACCCAACTACCTATCGTATGGGCGAGTAATCTCTCCGAGTGCTGTTCTCGGTGTACTGTAGCCACAAGACGACCGAAGGTTTATCTATGGCGAGGTTTCAAGGGAGCTAGGGGGCTTCCTATATACCCAGAGGGTACGTGGAAGACAGTCCATGCGCGGTTCTATCTAATGCTCTACTACTCGAAGGGGTACCCACAGGGGTTACAAGGGAGTCCAACAGACGTGACCACCTCTTGTATTTCCTGCGTGCATGCCTCCCCAAATCCGCAGGTTTATGCGCTTAACGACATATCCCGTGGTTTAAAGACGTCGGAACACGTCTCTAGCCAAAAAAAAAAATTTGCTAAAATTTGGAGATCCCACCGAGCCCTGGAAAGTGCTCTGATACCACTTGTTATGCTCTTAACCTACAAAGTAATACCCAAACACAGAATATGCGAAGAAAAGATACCCAGAACATAGAATATGCGAAGAAAAGATACCCAGAACACAAAATAGCAATGATTTTATTATTCAGAGAGAAATGTTCACAGGCCTCTTTGAGGGGAAACCTCCAATAGAGCAGAGCTCAATTACAAAAACAAGACACGATACTCCTCGCAGGGAGTCTCTATCCTTTATATATGACTCATACATGCAATACCATGGGCCAATATCGTGGGTTTTATTAATACCATCTATCTAATACTACCGCCCATTTACCATCTATCTAATACTACCGCCCATTTGCAACTAACTGTGGTCCCGTCGTGAATTGCGGGTTAACCACTTACAAATATTAATATGGGCTTTATTGACTCTTGACTATGACGTGATCCCATGACATAAATAAGGGGGTTAGGGTGGGACCCTAACATATTGCCAAATATAACATTTTTCTTCTTAGTAATAGAGAGAGATGACCTATTTTCCATCTGGTGATCGTTATTGGTGCTTCTTTTACTTACAAGATAGAGATTCTTGCAGTCCTCTCTTATTCTATATATGCATGTATCAGCCATTCATATTGATTATTTTTGGGCATCAATTATATCCATGTAATTCTTTTCTTCCTCCTGGCATAATGTTTTGGTTATGAACTGTAATTGACAATCTTGTACAAATAAGATCGAGTTCTTGAATTGCATGTCATGTGTACTTGTACAACTAAGATGATATGCTTAGGCCCTCTTATTATATTTTGATTACAAGTCCAGTTTGATCTTTTGACACATTCTCTGTTCCATCAGACAATATCGATTTTGCGTATTGTTTTAAAATTTCATATCATTAATCATCTCATTTTTTTCCACCTGTTAGGCCGTCAAATGATAGAGCATACAAAGAGGCTAGTTGAAGCAAGGTTCACAATAGTTTGTGGTTACCAATACAGTGCTGAGGTAGGCTATTATTTAGCAACTAAAGGCATTTGTAACCTTTGAACTGGATCAGTAATGACAAAAAGTACACTTGTTGTATTGGTGATAGTCCAAGTTCTTGAAATCATAATGGGTGATCTGATCCTAACCAAGATTTCTATTGTAAAGCTTGATATTATATTTTTATATTTGAATCCAGGTTGTATATGGAGATACAGAATCAGTTATGATATAGTCTGGTGTACCAAATATAGAAGAGGCCATGACGCTAGGGAGGGAAGCCTCAGATTATATTAGTGGTACATTTACAAAGGTAGTGTCAAGAATTTTAAATATCCGTGAAGACTCTAGAGTTGTTAATGATGTTTTTGTAGGGATGAATGTTTTAATATCACCTTTCTTTTTAAAACTAATCTTCTTTTGACATTCCACTTCCATGAGATCTTTGTAAATATTCACAGGACAAGATGATCAGTTATGCTTTTCTATGGCTTATCTGCATCTGTTTGGTGCATCTTTGATATCTAATCAATGCGTTATTTAACATATGCTTTTATGCAGCCTATTAAACTAGAATTTGAAAAAATATACTACCCATACTTGTTGATCAGCAAGAAAAGATATGTTGGGTTGTTGTGGACAAAGCCAGATGCTTATGTCAAAATGGATAATAACATCTTTTTGTTTCAAAGACATGCCTTAGTGTTTGTGAAGGCTCAAAATTCTCTTAGAAAAAATAACTTATTTGATGCCTTCTTAATTATTAAATATTCCTGATCTTTTAAATATTCCATATCAACAAGCATTGAAACAGTGCGAAGGGACAATTTCTTGCTGGTGAAGAACTTGGTTACAGAGTGCCTTCACAAAATACTCATTGATCATGACATACCTAGTGCAGTGCAGTATGTCAAGAACACTATTTCTGACTTGTTAATGAACAGAATGGATTTGTCACTTTTGGTGATAACTAAGGTGAGAACAATGAATCCTTCTGCATGTTTATGACCAAATTTGTTTGACCATTTGTTACTTTTGAAATGGAGAAAATATGATAAGGGGGAAGAGGAGATTTACATTGCAAGCAAGTCACTTATTACATATTCCTGGTTTCAAGTGTTAGAAATATATACTATATACCTACTTCAGGACATTTCACATGATTTTACAACTTTTAACTTTACTTGAATTCTCATAAAATCGTGAATTTTTCAAATAGCTCTTTAACTTATCTGCATCCATTTAGATTATTATTCTTTTGATATACATGTAATTACATTTGGCTTTGGAAAATGAACCTAATTTACATTGTATGTCGTTTTCTTCGTTATATATATATGAATTTGAGGTCTTCGTTTTTACAGATTTGAAAGGCTGTCAAGGAGGTCATGACTGCTTAGGTACAGAAGGTGTGCTTCGAGTAAGCCTGGGCTGCTTTGTATCCAATTTTAAAATTTATATGCCTTACAAGTTGTTTGGCTTTTAAACACGTTGGATACCAGATTCTAATTTCGTGTCATGAGCTTTTTAAGTTTGAAGTGGCATCATGTCTTTCACAGAAGGTAAATCCGGATCAGTATCAAGGTCTGAATTTTCATGCAGAACTAACCACCCATTGGTTACAAACCAGATTATTTTTGGGGGCTTTAACATGCAAGTGGCCTTGGCAATTTTCAAATGCATAACCATGGCAACATAACTTACATAAAATCATATCCGCGTATCGATGCCATTTGACTATAAGTGGCACATGCGTCTCGGGCACTTCGTGCGATGTCAAGCACGTTATTTTCCCCAACAGTATTGGACCATAGCGATAGGCCTCTGGAGTCTGAACTGTTTACCTTAACATCACCTCAGATATTTTATTTCACTATGTTTCTTACAACAGTTGGAACTACGAAGTTGCATGAATGTCGTGACTCGTGGCATTCAGGATGGTGGCCCTTGAAGAGCCTTATGTGGATTGCTCTGATGGTGATCCCCTTTTTTATTCCATCTGCTTTTATTCAATTCTATGGTGAGTTTACTTAAAATGATTCTCAGCAATCTATTTCAATACCAAATCTGGTTCAAATTACCAATTTTTACTCTGTTTCTACTTAAATTAGACAGGTTTCATGACTTTGTGGCAAATTGCAATTAGACATCAAAATTGTCCAAACATGGACTTCATAAAATGACATATCATAAACTAACGTCTTTGTAACTATTGATGCAGGTGAAGTTGCTAGATTTGGTGCCGGGTATGCTTCTCTTCTTTCACGTTTTTTGGATACAATGTGCCTTTTAAGTACACAAACAATCTGCTTGGATAAATTAACTTCTGGAGAATCAATTTTACATTTGTTGATTTGTAGAAAACAGTTGATGACAAATCCAGGGGTGGGGGTTGGTGATATTTTCACGCAATGTTTCACTAGTTCAGTGATATCTAACAGATCCCCCATACAACAATCACCTACGTCATCAAAATGTCTCCCTACATTCTATACTTGGAAGGGATTCAGTCAATATTTACTGCTAGCAATGGGAGGAAGAAGTGTCAAGGGAGGCTCTTATACAATTGAAGAGAATGAAAACATGACAATATATAATATATCTACGTTTTTAATCTCAACCTGAGAAAAATTGATTACTTTTTAGCTGCGGCAGAAACAGATGTTTGCAGGTCATATCCTTTATCAAGGCTATTAGCATATTATTAAGGGCATTGTTGTTTTCCTGTGCTAACAATCTCTTTGTTGAGTCAAGGTCTGACAAAGACTGTAGATGACTATGCAGTCAAGGCAGCACACGTGGAACTAGCTGAGCGCATGCGAAAGGTAAATACTGGAAATAACTTCTCAGAACAAGTATAATGAATGGTGCAATGCCTTCTGGTTCCATTTCAATCCTATCTCTCTATTTTTATTACTGCAGTGCATCTAAAGACTCTTGTAACAGTTTGCTTTTTATTGACAATGAGTCCATTGTTGGATTTTTTAAATTGATGTCGTGTTTTAAATCCAAGTTGCCCCTGGTTTACAGAGGGATGCTGCAACTACTCCAACTGTGGGTGATCATGTTCCATATGTCATCATAAAGGCTGCAAAAGGTGCCAAGGTAATAATTAACCCCTTCTGTGCTCAGCATAAGTCTCGATATTGTACTAAAAAATGTTTATTTTAATTATTTTGTTATGTTTTATTTGGAGGCATAATTTATAGAGGGATTATGGATATAATGACTAATGTATTTACTTGGGCTCAGGCATATGAGAAATCTAAGGATCCAATTTACGTACTGGAGAATAGCATCCCTATTGATCCACAATATTATCTGGAGAATCAACTGAGCAAGGTGAAAGACCAAAGCATCATCACTTGTAGTTTATGCTCTTTTTGAAAATTTCACCAATGTTTCAAATATATCTTGATAGATAGTAATTCTTTCCAGCTAAGTGTTTTTTATTAGTGCCTGTTTTTGCTCTGTAGCTGCTGTTGAGAATATTTGAGCCCATTTTGAAGAATGCAAGCAAGGAGTTTCTTCATGGTAGTCACACATGAGCAGTTTCCATATCAACTCCTTCAATAGTGGAATTATGAAATTTTCCAAGAAACAACTCAGTTGTATTGGCTGTAAAACACCTATCAGGTATTTAGTTAATACAAGTAGAGGGTGTCCTGCATGTGGTTTCCTTGCTTATAGTAGTGCACAATTGAGAGTAACTATTATTTTAGTTTGACGCTTTAGAAAGCTACTAGGGTTCATCTTTTTGATGTGGAAAAATCTACGAGGTTGCATGATTCCATGCCTGCTCTCCTTGTAAGAAGTTGTCTAGCTTTCTTATAATAAGAATGTCTGGTTAGGTTGCTTCATATTGAAATTCATGATGTTACCTGATTTCATGTTTCCATTGCAGCAAAGAAGATCAGACACTTTGTTCACATTGCAAAGGAAGAGAAGCAGAATTGTATCAGAAAACAATTGCAAATGGTAAGCTGGTATTCTAATAGCATTACTCTTTATTTGGAGAATTTAAAGTAGGCCTTGTGTCGATTGTTCTCACCTAGATTTTCTATCATATGACACTAATATTTGATCAATGTCAGTGAGGGAATTAGAAATGCTCTTTGGTAAAATATGGACACAATGTCAGCGGTGCCAAGGCTCTCTGCACCAAGATGTTCTTTGCACAAGGTTTTTGAATGCTATATTTCAAGTATTACATTTTCATAACATGATTTAAATTTACATTATGGATGTATTTTATAACATTTGTGTGATCATGCATTTGTTTTTAACTAGTAGGATGTTTTTTTTAATTTTTACAATTACTATCTCATTTATACTTACATTGATGCCCTATCCTTATTGCAGTCGTGACTGCCCAATATTTTATCATAGGAAGAAAGCTCAGAAAGACCTAACTGAAGAAGAGGTGCAACTAGAGCGCTGGCAGTTTTGAGGATGCTGCCTATGTAGCTTGTAATTTTTTGTATTATCGAATATTTTTGTTTTCCTGAATTTTCTCTGGTGTATGTTTCTCTGATTTAATGGACCAGGGAATTTATTTGGTCCCTGAATCAGGATGAGCATGGTTTATTTATTGTACAGTAATTGTCAAGTCCTTGTTATTTAATGTTAACCAGTTCGATATATCTTTTCTCCTTGCAAATGAGATAGAGAAAAAGTCAAAATAGATACATACTTCCCAAGGCACACCCTATAAATGCAATGTGCACGCATATCCCAAATTTTAGGAGAGCACACACTATAAAACATAGATCTGCAGGCTTACATATGTATATCCAGACATGCATATAGTTGAATGGATGGATGGATGGATAGGTAGATAGAGATGGATACACAGATAGATTGGTAGGAGCATTGCAACTACAGTGTTCACTACTAAAATGACTGGAAATAACATGACAGATTTTACAGTTTTATTATTCGAAGAGTATCTTCTACGTTTAAACAGTATCATTGAGAGTGAACACTGCAAGGATGCATATGATGGATTGAGGATAGTGGAACTCAAGTTTAGATCACCATATCTGCGATGCGCTGACTTTGAAGTTATTTCATTGGCTGTCATGCGACTGTTGATTAAGTACGCTTATAATACTGGTTTTGCATATGGGAAATTTACCATTGGTTATGTGATTAAAGTCCCTACAGGGGATCTTTCATTTACCATCACTAAAACAGCTATTTCTTTAAATGATTCTCATGGGAATGTTGTTCCAAACATGGATGTCTTTAACATGATCATGAAAGTGGTAATGAAAGCTGCCGAGGATTATGAAAAGGAAGTTATCTCAGGGTTATTCGTTCGCTTGTATATTTCAGGGATGCAGGACAAGGAGGTCACTCTTAGCGAGGATGAAATTAATTCCCAACTTAGGGAATTAATTAATTCCGGCATAGTGGGTGGAGAACCACAAGCAGTGAAATCTATGGTTAGGAAACCTCATTATCCCAATTATGTAACGGCACTCCCAGCTAGGCGTAAGGACATGAAACCTTTCATTGTTGCCGATACGGAGACTGTTCTCGTCAATGATGTTCATGTCCCTTACGCAGCCGGTTACTTAATTGTATACCCTGGTGATGATATTGCAGCCATGCCTGATTATGCAACTCAAATCTTTTTCAGTGAGGATTCTGCCTTCATCATGCCTGAATTTGAAGAAAGAAGTCATAACATGTTGTCACAATTTCTAATGCACTTAGGTTTGGTTGCTGAGAGAAGGAATATTAACACTGTTTACTTCCATAACTTATCTCGGTTCGATGGTATTTTATTGCTGAAGTATTATGCTTCTCATGAAGTATTTTGAGCAGATTTATTTTTTTTTAAATAATTTTTGGCAGGAGCAAATCCGAGACAATAGTTTGAGCAGATTTATTTTTTTTTTAAATAATTTTTTATTGTCTCTAGAGAGACAATAGTTTGAATTATGGACATTTATTTTTTTTAAATAATTTTTTATATTGTCTCTAGAGAGACAATAGTTTGAATTATGGAAGAAAAAAAATTTAAATAATTTTTTTTATTGTCTCTAGAGAGACAATAGTTTGAATTATGTACATTTATTTTTTTTAAATAGTTTTTTATATTGTCTCTAGAGAGACAATAGTTTGAATTATGGAATTGTCTCTAAAAAGACAAAAATGTAATTGTCTCTAAAGAGACACAAATGAAATTGTCTCTAGAGAGACAAATCAAATTGTCTTTATAGAGACAATAATAATATGTGTTCTATATTGTCTTTATAGAGACAAATTTTTTAGACATTATATTTTGAGACACCCGCTTAGAGACAATATTTAAGACAATACACAAGTTTCATTTTGTCTTAAGTTTAGACAATTGACTCAAATATTGTCTTAAAACCCCCCTACATGTAGTAGTGAAATTAGTGATGTCAGACCTTAGAGAAGTAATTGGTTTTCAATATAATGTATGCACAAGATGGTAGGAATGGCAAGGAATAGCTTCTAAGGGTTGTGGCAGTAGTAGAGGCAAAACCCATTAGCAGAGGGTCTATCCAACAAAACAATTTGTCATTCACTAAAGGTCAAAGATTCTAGGTAAATTGTGAAATACAACCCTATCTAGTTACGTAACGCCTTGGTTGATGAAGAGCACAAATTTATTGGTGAGAGAAGGCCACACATCGTGGCTCTAATACCATGTTAAACACACACATAGAATGGTGACCACAATATGAAGGATAATATTGAGATGCATTTATTATTTAAAAGATATACATTTATACAATCTTTATGACCATTGGTTTCCATATTCCTAGGTCTCTTGGACTCCCTTTGACTATTCAACTTCCACACCATAACCTTTAGCGGATTAGGTGTTCAACATTTATAACTAAAATATTGTGAACTGTTAGTGTCAGTGTTGTTAGCCTGTCACCTGGATCAAATATGCTCTTACAAGGTGTTGTTAGGGTGTCAAGTCAAATTTTTGTCATTTCAGTGAATCTTCAAATAAAAATTTGATCATTGGTTGTTGTGTCTAGGTCACTGCTGCTCCCTTCACTTACTCATGGTATTCATCACTCATCATGTTCATTGACTTATTCGAGGTATCATATCTTCATTTAAGTGTCTTGGGTCATGAAATGGTTAAATTCCTCATTTTAGGTCATGGTCTAGGGTTTCACTCCATGTGTCATCACGATACCATATGTTGCCAAAAATATGTCCATCATGTGATTAAGTGGGTAAAGGGAGTTAGAAGCTTAGGGAAGGCAAAATAAAGGTAAAGGTAATGTTTTATTTCAAATAAGACAATGTTGCAGTACACTACCTCGCCTCATCATTTCTCATAGGGACATGTTTTCTTCAAAATATGTTTCCAACCAAATGGAGAATAATTTTACAAAAGTGAAAGAGGTTTGTGTCCATTATAGTCCAAGGAACAAAAACCTCCTTCATTTTATGCACAGGTGTTATGATTTGAAAGAAATTCCCAAAATACACTTGCTATGGGAGAGTTGCTGCACTTCTGGACAGCTTGACTTCAAGACAGTTTTTCAAGGGTTTGGAACAGGTGGTGGTAGTTCTTAAGGACTCTATTATGTATCAAACATCCTAGGATTTCCAATGGTACCTTCAGCTTGTTATTTGGATTAGTGGAAGGCACCCAAAAGTGCTCTGCAAGTTGGTGTTGCGCTCTTGTCAGAGAAACCCTGAGTTTTTGGAGTGACCTTGGGAAAATCAATTTTTCTCCCTCATGGAGTGTCCAAATTACATGCTTGAGGTGTCTATCTTATAGAATACTTCAAGAGATTTCCAACGTGCTATCAAGATCTCAATTTGGAGTAGTTTAAGGCCCCTAGAAGTGGTTTGGAAGATGGCGCCGCGCTTTTGTGAACTGCACTACGCTTGTGCCCAAAGCAACCCAAAACTCATCTAAACTCACCCAAATTTTTATTTTGAATCTTTAAAACCTATTTATTGTTATTCTAAGCTTGCTCAAAAGTAATTATAAGTCTTTTACTCACCTTTTTCCTTTGGAAAGATGAATCTTCATATAGGGTTTAGGTGAAATGTTCATGTTGCAAGCACTAGTGTAACTAATAGTTTGGTTAGTTTTGATATTAGAAACATGTAAATATTCCACCTCACACCTTTTTAAATGTTCAAAATTCCTTTTGATTCACTAAATAACTTATCAATCATCAGATTGCTTCACCCTTATCCAAACCCTAGCTCATACCTAGCGTTTTGAGTAGATCTCCTAGTAGCTCTATTTTTCAATTTCTCCTAATCATTTATTTCCCTCATTTCACTCCATTTAAGCTTCTTAAGTGTTCTACCACCCATATGCATCTCCCAAAATTCCCCTATCATCATATCCCTTCCCTAACTCACTCATTTCATCATTTGTTTCTGTTGAGAATGCAACAAGATGATGGAGCTTAGTGGAAAGAAGTCACCTTCACTAAGTGGGCCCGCAGGCTATTTTTGGCGCAAAGTCTATTTTTAGACTATGTCTATTTTTAGACATATGGATCATGGTCTATGAGTTGTAGGATGCTATTTGTGGATGATTGGTCATGTTGGTAAAAATAGATGGACTTCTATTTTTAGACATATGGGCGGTTTCTATTTTTAGACTGCCAGGCTAAAAATAGAACAGTCGAATATTATTGTCTCATAATAATATTTGGACTACAAACATTATCTTATCCTCTTAGAGAACTTTAGTTTGAGCTACAGATGTGGCACATGCAACTGTAAGAAGGAAATACGCTTTTCTTATGGGTCAGTTGAGCTATTGCATGATGGACTTCAGTTAGAACTCAAGTGGTTGAGTTTGGTGGAGTTGATTGAGGAGTTGATGGAGTTGTGTTCAGCTTGACTTGGTTAAACTAGTTGTATTTAGTCTAACTGCAGAATACACTAGTGATGAGTGATGTGAATTAATTATTAATTAATTCACTAATTATTAACTCATAAATCAACTAAGAATACATCAGTTAACTCAGTGCATGGATAGTTCAGTGGAGACAGGTGTTAGAGGTTGAGATTGCTATCAGTTGTGACTATAGTTGTGCATGAGATCTTTCACAATCAATGGGATTGAGTAATGCCAATGAGGAGTGCATGGTTCAGCCAAGGAAATATGAGTTTGCTTCAGCCATTCATCATTATTCTCATGCAGGATTGCGCAGTGGAAGCAAGCAAGCAACAGAGGAGATTTGAACCTGTGATTGATTGAGATCTGAGCTAGTTTGTGTGTAACGGGTGGAGATAGTACTGAGTACTTGTGAGGAGTATTGTACTATGTATTTTTACATGTTCTCAATCATTATAATATATAGATAGTGTGGGGTTTTCAACTGTATGCTTTCCCCGGGTTACATACTTTGTTAATGTGCGCATGCGATTGATGTTTCATTGTTTTTAATGCTGCTAAATTGATGATCAACATAGAGGAGGTTATGTATTATGCATGTATTCCGCAATAGTGTATAATCGGGATAATCTCTTTGAATAAGTGTCATATTATTCAAAATTTCTAGATGGTATCAGAGTTGTTGATCATCAGATCTATTATTCAGGAAGTGTTTACATTTTATTTCTTCAGGTAGAGTCTGTAATCGGGCCAGGTAGCCTCTGGATTCATCCTTCCTTTGGAAGGTGAGATATCCAGTAAAAGCCCATACAGTCAATCTCTGTACGAGAAATACTTTGTTCTCACGAATTTTAGATCAGAGGCGGTTGAGTTTTGAGCTGGTGGAATTCGAATTTGCAACAGTGTTTTCTTGGTGTCAAAGTTGAAATGTCTTTCAACGGATTGCGATTGGAGTATGCTCTTGAGGGAAGCTCGAATTATATTGCATGGAAAGACAGGATGGAGGCGGTGTTAGATGATAATGGGCTGAAGGATTTCATAGAGCTGAGGTCCCAAAGCCTATTGATACTGCTCAAGTTGAGGCTTGGCAAAAGAAGACAAAAAAGTGTCGAAGGATTCTATTGGAGGGCGTGAAGGATCACATTGTGTCCAGCTTGCATGGAAAGGCTTCTCCATACTTGATGTGAAAAGCGTTGATAGATTTACTCCAAAGCAAGAGCGATCAGAGGAAGCTGGCACTCAAGGATAAACGCAGAAACATTAAGTGTGAGAATGGAGACAGTATGCCCAGGTATCTCACGAAGTTCACCCAATGCTTAGACGAACTGGGAAGTGTGGGGGTGACTGTCGATGATGAGGACTTGGTGAGCTTGGCTCTCCTTGGTCTTCTGAAGAGTTGGCATTCCTATCAGGACTTTGTTAATGGTCGGGAGAAATTTCCAGGATGGGAGAGACTTTGGTCGGATCTTGTGCAAGAGGAGATCAGACGGAGCACCAGAGACAGTTCTTCATCCATGCATGATGAGGAGAACTGTGCCTTAGCGAGTAAGGTGAAGAAGGGGAAGAAGAAGGTTTCTCTTTCCAAATCCAATTCTTCCAATGATGGGAAGAAGGTTGACAAGTCGAAGGTGAGATGCTTTCGTTGTCATGAGTTGGGCCATTATGCTACTAATTGCCCAAAGAAGAAATCTAAGAAGGGATCCGGGGAAGGATCTGAAGGTGAGGCACTTGCTTCACACTTTGAGTTGGATTTCACACTCTTCGCATGTATGGTTTCATCCATGGTGGGAAGTGGTTGGTTTCTTGACAGTGGAGCTTCTTTCCACATGACCGGTGACAAAAGTTTGTTCAGTAATTTGGAGGAGAAATATCTCCAGATACTCATAGTGATGGGTAATGATGAGAAGTATAGTGTCTCAGGTGTAGGCACGGTTATTTTTCAGAGGGAGCATGGAGCTCGCCTTACCTTGACTGATGTCAAGTATGTACCAGGACTGAAGAGAAACTTGGTGTCAATCGCGATGCTGGAAGATAGAGGCTGTGACATATTCTTCAGTAAGGGAAAGGTTTTCCTTAGACACATCATCACTAGACAGGTGAAGCAGATTGGTTCATGGGTCAAGAATCTATATGCTCTTGAGGTTGAAGATGCATGCAAAGCCTTAAGCAGCGAGGCAACTGATGGAGACTTGGTAGTTGAGAGGGAGCGTGTATTACCTCTCAACATGCAGAGCCAGAAGAAGTCTCAGACAATTGTGGAGGAGTCACGATTGGTGCAGCAACTTCAGGAGGTTGTGGAGCAGCCACAACAAGGGAAGCCGAGAGGAGATCAAGTAGAGACATCTACTCGTGCAGAGACCTCCAATAGGGGAAAACTTCGAGCCAGGTGGGCTGAGGGATCACATGCAGCCATACCTCCAGGTAGGAGGTGGGGTGATATAGAGTGATCGTCCCAAGGAGGAGGGGCAGGATCCTTGAGGTACCCAACCTCTTGGATGATACCTTGCTACAGGAGCCCTGATGTGGAGTAGCAGGAACTGACTGATTGGGTAGAGACAGATGCGGATGGAGCGGCAGAGAGAGCGATAGTGTAGGGAATCCAAAGACAGCGCATAGCTAGTAGGCTGTAGCAATGCAAGAGGCACAAGCGTTTTGCATAGTGCTAGGTGGCACAGAGAGGTGTGCAATGGTGCGAGATGCATGGAGATGTTGCAGTAGCACAGATGTCAGAGAGGGAGCACTTGTCAGCAGCAGGTAGAGCTTCAGCATTAGAGTATGTTCCTAGCCCAACAGAGTGGTCAGTTGGGAGTGTTTTTGTTCCAAGTGTTGTTGGAGCAAGTGGACCGGGCAAATGTGTTGCATGCAGAACATTCCAGAGTTGCAGGATAGGGGTTGCTGATAATCCATATCTTGTTGAGAGGGAGTGTTGAGAATGCAACAAGATGATGGAGCTTAGTGGAAAGAAGTCGCCTTCACTAAGTGGGCCCGCAGGCTATTTTTGGCGCAAAGTCTATTTTTAGACATATGGATCATGGTCTATGAGTTGCAGGATGCTATTTGTGGATGATTGGTCATGTTGGTAAAGATAGATGGACTTCTATTTTTAGACATATGGGCGGTTTTTATTTTTAGACTGCCAGGCTAAAAATAGAACAGTCAAATATTATTGTCTCATAATAATATTTGGACTATAAACATTATCGTATCCTCTTGGAGCACTTCAATTTGAGCTACAGATGTGGCACATGCAGCTGTCAGAAGGAAATATGCTTTTCTTATGGGTCAGTTGAGCTATTGCATGCTGTAATTCAGTTAGAACTCAAGTGGTTGAGTTTGGTGGAGTTGATTGAGGAGTTGATGGAGTTGTGTTCAATTTGACTTGGTTAGACTAGTTGTATTTAGTCTAACTGCAGAATACACTAGTGATGAGTGATGTGAATTAATTATTAATTAATTCACTAATTATTAACTCATAAAGCAACTAAAGAATACATCAGTTAACTCAGTGCATGGACAGTTCAGTGGAGACAGGTGTTAGAGGTTGAGATTTCTATCAGTTGTGACTATAGTTGTGCATGAGATCTTGCACAATCAATGGGATTGAGTAATGCCAATGAGGATTGCATGGTTCAGCCAAGGAAATACAAGTTTGCTTCAGCCATTCATCATTATTCTCATGCAGGATTGCGCAATGGAGGCAGGCAAGCAGTAGAGGAGATTTGAACCTATGATTGATTCAGATCTGAGCTAGTTTGTGTGTAACAGGTGGAGATAGTACTGAGTACTTGTGAGGAGTATTGTACTATGTATTGTTACATGTTCTCAATCATTATAATATACAGATAGTGTGGGGTTTTCAGTTGTATGCTTTCCCTGGGTTACATATTTTGTTAATGTGTGCATGCGATTGATGTTTCAATGTTTTTAATGCTGCTAAATTGATGTTCAACATAGAGGAGGTTATGTATTATGCATGTATTCCGCAATAGTGTATAATCAGGATAATCTCTGTGAATAAGTGTCATATTATTCAAAATTTCTAGATCTTCCTTGAGCAAGAAAATAGTCAGCTTAAGACTAAACAGCTAATCATGGAAAAAGAACAAGCCAAGTTATTGCAGCAGGTTGGAAAAGGCAAGGAGATCATAGAATCAAGCGAGCCTAAAGGATCAAAAGGTACAGGAAAGAGGAAAAGGCCAAGAACAATGGGCCTAAAGAAGGCATTGCAAGAAGAGCAAGAGCACATTCTGTTGAATAAAGACCTTGACCTAGAGGAAAGGATTGCCCTAGAGGTACATCAAGATAAAGAATATTGGCTTAACAGGGTGAATGAACACTTAGAGAATCTCCTGGAGAATGCAAACAGAGACAATCAAATTCTCAGACACATGGTGCATCACTATCAAGCTCAAATCATGATCGCCAATGTCAAAGTAAAAGAACTTAAAAAAAAGCTCAAGGAGGCCAAAAAAGATCAAAAGGATGGGGAAAACTTGGAGATGCTTGCTAAAGCATCCATGAACCCATAACAAACTTATTTTTACACCTTCCCTCCAATTTTGAGCAAATTCTGAGCATTTTGGGTTTTTTGGCAAATTTTGGTCTAAGTTCAGAAATTCAGCTGCTCTAGAAGTGCAACGCCTTGGCGCTGTGCTTTTTCCTCAAGCCTCCATTTGAGGAAAGGTCTACATTTTTGGAAAGGTCTTGCCATCCTCTAAAAACTCATTTGCCCAGATTTTGAAGAGGTGGCTTAGTTTTGGAGAAAAATGCAAAAAAGGCAAAAAACTAGCATTCTGGACCCTTTTTTGACAGGCGTTGCGCTTCTACAGTGACCTTGGGAGAATGGATTTTTGAAGATCTTCCCATACTCGAAATTCATAAATTCAAATTGTTCTGGAAACTAGACTTGAAGGGCTAGTTGACCATTCTCTACGATTTGCATTTTGACCCCTGGAAGGCACCTAAAAATCAACTTAAATTCGGACCTGCACTTCTGCACTTTTTGTGTTTTTGTTTGGAAAATTTCACTGTGTAAAATTTCTAGTTTCTAGTCTGACTTGGTAAAAGTCAAGATTCTCTATGTAATGGCACTAGTTACGAGGCTAGGTGATGTAGGCATGAATAAATGTACATCATAGGTTTTTTTTTATGTTTATTAGGCCTCATAAAAAAAAAAAAAGCAAACTCCTAAACAAACTCTTCATGAAGTGTTTGAGTTTCACCTTCTCACTCTCACTTGTTGGTTGAGAGAATCTTGGAGTTAGTTCCTCCACCAAGGAATTCGACTCTTGAAGGTGGGAAAGTGGTCTAGGAAAGTCTATAAGTATCATTTCTCCTAAGGAGAAGAGGGTTGAACTTTTTGTAAAGGATGTTTGCATTGTAATTATCTTTCAGTTAATACTGATACAGGGTGCAGCTATTTTCAAGGAAGTCTAGCCCAGTGAGTTCATGGTGCTTGTACTTCATTCTTTTTGTTTTCTCATGGTCTAAACATCTTTATCTACATTATATCCCTTCTTTTTATGAATGCCTTGTGATAAAATACCCAGAATTCTTGTTTTTCAAGCTCTGTTATCTGGTTTCCATAGTCATGTGTTTTGTCTTCCTAAGCTAATGAAATCATGTTTATTTATGATCATTAGTTTCTTCCACAGTATATCCTCTTACTACACTGAAAAATACTCAAATTACACCATGGCTTCTGACATCTAGCTCCTTCTTATGTTTGCTCCTGTATTCCCACAACCTAGACCTACTTGTGGCTCCAAACCCTAAGTTCAGCAAATTCTTAAAAAACCAAATTTTCACAAACAAACAAAAAAATACACATATCTAGCCTAAAATTCATTTGTTGTAAAGGCATATCACTGATAAGAGACTTAGAGAGATCCCTCTCATGCTCAGTAGGGCTCACTACTGAGCTGAAGTGGTTTGAGGTTACCCTTGTCAATTTCCTTTTCAGCCTAGGAGATTGTAAGGACTAACACAAACAACAAATATGGATTATTCAATACTAAAATAATAGTGATAAAAGAATGATTTATAATTAAAACATTATCAATAATATCGTATAGGTGCACCACTTGTTTCGGTATTATTGCAAAAAAGGGGGTCCTTTGCATACACGCAGGTGCTTCAAAGCTTCCCCCGCACAATGGGTTAATTTCTTTGCATTTCTGCACATATGCTTAATATCATAAATATTTCCATAAAATTGATTCATTATGCCATTACCAAAACCCTATCCTTTGCATTCTCTATACATTTTTCTAGGATAGACACAATGGCATAGGGAAAACATATTATGTTGGTGAAAATTGTGGGCTAGTCTAGTGGGTTTTGGTTGGTTTGTAGGAGGGTGATGCCATGCTTGTAATATGTAACCAGGAGTATAGCAATGGCCTTGTTGTTACGAGATACAATGCTCCTACTATTTTCATTTACTACTGTTAGTTGTAGCATTTACTACGGGAGCTGGTAGCTTTCAGTGCTACAAGGACTTGAATTTATGTGTGATTATGCAAGCTGATCCAAAACAAAATCATTGCTTTGGGAGTTCTCCAAGCTTGAAATATTTAAATATTTAAGAGCTTGACTTCAACTCGATATTTCCAAGTTGAATTCTGATTGGTAGCCCCTACATGGCATAATCCTTTGTGTCTGCATTGCCATTGTGTGGAGTTCTGCACAATGAGTTGAACTTCTGCACAATGAACTTTGTACAGAAGTTCAGCTCATTGTGTTCACCTCTATACATCAATCTTCTGTACAATGATTCAATTTTTATAATGTTCCAGATTAATGCAATCAAACTAATTAAAAAGTATAGTAATGTGTAGTTGATCGTCAACTATAAGAAATAACATTAAGATATTAATTAATATGGTTAAATTGAATTAGCACCTTTGTTTTAGCCTATCCGAACATGCTATGTATCATAGCTACTCATGCCAAGAAGTATCTTATCTTCCATGGCCACATTATCCATGCCCCATTATCAACGCAAACCAAAGACCTCATGCTAACTAGATGCTTTATGCAGAGAGTTTTGTGCAGAAAACACTTGTACAGAAGAGGTTGTGCGAAGGTGATTGTGTGGATGAAGCTATCCAGAGGGCACGTGTGCAGAGGTGGTTGTGCAAAGGGAGCGTGTGCGGCTTTTACTATGTGAAGAGCTTTGTGCGGAGAATTTTGTGTAGATAGATTTTTGCTTTCATTGTGGAAAGTTTTCTCTGCACTCAGGACAACTTTTAGTTAATTAAATAGCTATAGTGATAGAGGCAGGAACTATGTTGTGTTGTAGCTATAAGTCTTGTTAGTTATGAACCCATAATTTACCACCATCATGATTTGAAATCCATTTCATCGAATTTCAATCCCTGTGTAATACTTTTACAATTTGCCTCCTCGATGTTTGATCCCATCTTGCCAAGGCCATATCCCATCTTGCCAAGGCCATATTCTTTATTCACTAATTCCCATTTTAGAGACTAGGTAGCTATGATGCTCGGATTTTTCTCAATTAATTTTTTATCAATGACTTTATGATTGGGCTGGTTTTGTTTATATTATAAATAGATATTTGGTTATATTGTTTTTATAAATATTTTTGAAAGAATAATATTCTAGGTAATTTTTTATTTAAATAGATTTTTTTGCAAATAAATATTTGGTTATATTGTTGTTTTTCTTTAAAAATAATTTTGAAAAAATGATGTTCAAAATTAATTTATAAAACTTAAAATATAAGAAAATTGAGAATGAATTCTTATTCTTGTTTATCACTTAGAGAAAAATCTAATTTAAACTACACCTATTTTTTTCCACTTACAACTTTTTTTAATAAATTAAAAATAAAAAAATGAAAATAAAATTCATCTAATTATATTGAATATTTTTCAGAAGAAAAAGCAATATATATTCATATGAAGAAATGATTACATAATGCAAATGCAAGAAGCATAAGCCAAACCGTGGACCGAGCCACATACAAATCTGCATAAACAGATCACCAGATAAAGCCCCGAAAGGCTAATATGCCCTGAAAACAAGGCGAACTCATCTGAAAGGTGCAGAAGAGGCACCAAATCATATTGAATATATCATAAATAATCTAACTTAAATATTCCTCACTTTTTTAATTCTTATTACATAAAACCGAAAATGCAAATTCTAAAGATCTTTCAACTCATAGAGTTTCATTGTTTGAAACAACGTCAAAATTGTTGAGGAAGAGATCAAGTTTAGTGTTACTAATATTGTAGTTTAGAATAATTAATCTTTCTCTCTGCGTTTTCTTACTGGTTAAGAAATCTATTTAAATGATTATGATATTTAATTTATTGGTTTAGAAAGTTATTTAAATGATTATGATATTTATCTATTTTAAAAAGTTATTTTTTTATATAAAATGTTTGAATCAAAATATATATATCAAAATAAAAATGTATAAAAAGAATTATTTTACTTTATTATAAATCAAATTAATATATTATATATAAGAGTTTTAGTGGATTTATTTTTCCAAAACATTAAAAATAAATCTAACTAACCAATTTACAATTTAAATGGACATTGTTTAAATTTTTTTTACAAATCAAACTTTATTATCAAAAATTTCCTTCTTCCATATATTAAATATATAAGTCCTGTTTAAATATATTTAGTGCGTTCAATAATAATACATAACAACAATAATATATGGACATCATAAAATTCTGAAAACCCTTATGAAAAACCAATTCTGCATAATAATATTTATTATTCCATGACCGATATACCAATTATAATGAATTAAAATGGAATCATTTTTAAATAGACTACATTTTGTGAAAATATTATAAACAAGATATATCATACATAAAATAGAGAGTTAAACTTTGTAAATCACTAATTTGATTTTGATTTTATAGTGTCGTCAAATTTATCCTAACATCTATTATATAATAGTAGTTGTTTTTAGTGTTATTTTTTTGTAAATTTATAGGGGATTTTACTGGAAGAATTTTTCTAAAATCAAATAGGAATTTATTGAAATCACAAGTTTGATAAATAAAGCCTGCACAATTTAAGTGCCTTACTACTTTTTCAGGAGCTGAATCCATATGGAGTTAAAATTTAAATAACAAAAAGCAAAATTTTACCTCAAGCCTGATTCCAGCACCAGAAAATCCAAAAAATCACACTAAACCAGCTCCTAAATAATATTCTTAGTTTATTTTATAATATTTTCTTCTATTTTGTTACAACATTCACCTCTTCAACATCAACACTTAAACTTACAAAAGTATTGTAGGTATGTTATGGTCATTGCTTTGATTTACCATTCAAATTAGGACATCCTTAAGTCGATTGCAGATTCTCTGAATATTCTAAAATCTGACGAACATAGGCACCCCATGTCCATCGGATTTCAGAATATTCAAAAAATCTACAATCATTTTAAACTCACTGTGATGTGTTTAGACTACGTGATTCAAATTCTCTCAGCCTGTCTTTACACCTCTGTCTGATGCAATTGCTGGTGTAATTGATGCTCTGGTAATAAAAAGAGGCAAACACAAGTAATCTAACGTTACTTTACATAATCTCTTATCACAAGGATAGCTAACAACCATGGTGTTAGCCTGGGCTACAGGTAACAGATAGGAAGTGAAAATTCTAATACCAATCCCTGTGCTGTATCCTTCTTATGCTCTACCTCTTCCTGTGTCTCGTCTCTCCTCACACTCGAAAACGTTACAGGACTGGAACGCTGAACCACCTTGAGGCCACTCTGAGTTAAAACGTTTGCATGAAGAACGGGATCTTCACATTCTTCATCACATTTCATCCTCCTCAGCAACTGGGATAACAAGAGCACCAGAGTCGCCATGAATACAATCACTTCTCGCTATAATTACTGTTCTTGTTTTTGTCAGTAATGGAAAGTACAGTGGAACAAGGGAAATGGATGAATAAATAAGAAGAAAAAACGAATATGAGCATGAGGTGTGAGTAGGGCAAACATTTTCAGCTGCGCTGTCGCTCTATGGTTTTAGGGTCGGTTCTATGGGTGGGTGCCTGTCCTTTTTGGGCGGCTATGTGATGTGGCCAATACCTGTGATGGTATGGACAATTCACCAAACTTGTAATGGACTTTGACTTGTAGTTGATATTTAGGTTAGAAATAAGTATTTTCCATCCAAAATGGGATTGAAAATGGAAGTTATTTTCGGAATTAAATTTCTCCAGGTATATTCAGGTTCAACTAAGTCTTAGAAATCTTGGAGATAAAAATCTCATTGTCACTAGACTAATTTTCTTCCTTCCCATAAATATATAAATCCAACTTAAATTCCTCAACCTAGTTACAAAAATAATGGTCATAATTATATTAATTAATTCAACCTAGTCACAAAAATAATGGTCATAATCAATTAATTACTTGAACGCAGTTCCTATTTCCAACCCTATTGAAATATAAATGCGTATGACATGCGAGGGGAATAGGAGTGGAAAGAGCTAACCAGCCATCCCCAGGGTATTTAATGCCCGGGGATATGCACGCAGCCCGATAACACGCGAAAGCCAAAATATTAGTTAATGCCGAAACTTGGCTTTCGCGTGTTATCGCGTTAACCGGCGTGCATATCCCCGGGCATTAAATACCCTGGGGATGGCTGGTTAGCTCTTTCCAATAGGAGTTGCCTTGCTCCTAACATGCCAAAATCAACTTTGAGGGAAATATAAATGCAAGGAAACTCCTATTTCCCTCAAAGTTGACTTTGGCATGTTAGCAGCGAGGCAACTCCTATTCCCCTCGCATGTCAGATCGCATTTATATTCCAATAGGGTTGGAAATAGGAACTTCCATTAATTGAGTAGTTGGTATACATTGTAATTTTTCACTTTTCATATGTTTATTGACTCAAACAAATTGTAAAATTTAAAAGTGGAAAAGGACACTTCATTAATATGGTGTGCTAGTATTTATGGTAGGGAAGATATACATCCATGACACCATTAATTTCTAAAAGTGGAAAATTATATTTATTGATTAATATCAACCACTTTATTTATTAATGTAGTTGTACTAGTATTCATTATATATATATATATATAAGAATAGATTATGTTATTATTAAAGATTTTAAAATTTAAAATTAAAATTTTTTTATTATTAAAATTAAAGTTATAAAGTATACTTGGAGTTAAAATGGGTATTTTGTTCCACAAACACGTTTCATATACCAATTTGGTGTATGTATGGCTTGATTGTAACCTTCAAATTAGATTATTACTATTATTAATGAAATATATGAAGTTATTATTATTATTATTATTATTATTATTATGAATTAAATATATGAAGTTATGTTATTAATTATAAGGAGAACCACACTTGATGGTTCGAAACACGTCGACAAATGAATTTCGATGTGTTTATCGCCAAAAACATGTCTCAAACAAACTTAATGTAGTTAATTGAGTTTAGTTTGGGTGGTTGAGAGGAATGATTGGGATCTTACCACAAATTCAATTCTCACAAGTGACATGATTAGCTTTTATGTGATGGCTTTGAGCGTTGTTGTTGTGAAGTGAATAGTACCTTGAGAATCGAAACATCTATATTCCTCATATGGAATATATAACCTTTGTTGGCTTATGATGTAAATATGATGTAATTATATGTATCTTGATATTATGATGGTGAGTAGGAGTCATTTTTTGCAAGTTTAACATGAGTATATAGATTTTGGGGCTAGATTGCCTAGAGACATGTTATTTTGGCAAAGTGGTCGGAAGGCCAAGATTCTAAATATTATGATTTTGTATTTATTTCTATATTAATAAAATAACAGTTGGTTACAAGACTCGCTCCACAAAAAGAGTATCAGGGGTAGCACAACTCCATGGCAATAGGTGACAGGTTTTGTTTTTTGTGTCTAGGAAAATGGCACTTGGGGGGCATGTGGCTTCAGGGAGGTGCCACATGGCGGACAAAGGCCATGTGCACCACATGGAAGAGAAAAACCATGCATAGTAAAAAATATATATTTCTTGAGGGGGATTATGATTCATTACCACTATGGCAACTATTTTACAGAGCATGAGGAGGCCTATGATTATTTTGCCCACGATTATTATGAAGAGGATGATTATGATTCTGGAGATGACTAAGAGGAGGAGTATGGCACAGTAACTGTTATGACCAAGTTGGTGAACCCAATGAGGGGATTCTAGGCACTGTCTGGACATTGTTGTTGGTTAGTCATGTGCATGGACTCTGGAACCAACAGTAGTCCCAGCGATTGGTTGAAGAGCCTAGGAAGATGAGCATCCAGAGCGATTGGCCATCCTGGAGAAGGTGTGCCACTTCGGTTATGGACTTACTAACGAGTCGAACTAGTTATGGCCTAGAAAGTCCCTAGAGTAGCATGATTGTTGGGTTGGCACCTTGGAAGTTAGCTTGGAAGGTACATACAGCCCTGGAAACCTTTTATTGAACAAATTTCAAGAATAAATTAGGTTCCCCGAGACCATTAGTTATTGTAGAAGGAAGCGTGATCCAGCAATTGTGGTGAGTATTTTACCTGAGAGTTTTTGAATGTGGTGTGTACCCTCGTTAATAAAAATTTGGGATCCAGGGTTAAACATGGTGGATATGCCCTTGGTTGTGGGATGTGTTGGAATAATGTAAAATTGATATTTCCAGATAGAGTTAATGAGTCGTATTCTCATTGTTAGTGTTTGAGTTTATCTGTTATGAGTTGTTTCTTTATAGTGTGTGCTATGAGTTGGTGATTTGAATTATTTTGATCTAGACTGTCCTAGAAGCTGTCTATGTGTTCCTATATAATGTATTGGTTGTCCAAGTAGTTTGATCAATAAGATTTGATTTCATTCTTGTACATCTCTCTATTTTCGTAATATGGTATGAAAGCAAGAGAGAGATCTAGTGAAGCTTCAAATTTGAAAGAAAGAGGGCCAAGATCTGTGAGAGTTGTGAGATCAAGGGCAGGGAGATCTTATTGTTAATTCACTGCTCTCCAAATATTTTTTTTATCATTGGCTGAGATCGTATATAGATCTTACTGGTGCAGTACATTGCTGTTGCAATGGATCTAACTGCGTAAACCTTCATCGCACAAGATCGTGGTTCATAGCTTCGTGTTATATTAAATGTTGTGGATCAGTGATTTGCAGATTTTTCAAAAGAACAAGGTCATTGGATGCAAAGGTGTGATTTGTGGCATAAAATTGTGGGCAGTTTGATCCATTTAGTTGAACCAGGGGTGGCGTGAAAGTTGTTTGTAAACCTCCTCGGCGAATGTTGCAGAAGGTGTGAGCAGTAGTTTCGATATTTTATTCAACTTGTATTCTCTCCACGGTGGTGAGTGGAAGGTTTGATTTCATGTTTCCAAAACGATTTTAGGTTTACAAAACCAAGCCAATCATAACATGAATTTGTGTTTTATGAAGAGTTCAGTGCGATACATTAAAGGAGTTGTATGGGATTAGTTATTTTTTTTAATGGTGAAAAAGAATTTACCAGATATAAGGAGTTAAATATTTTCTTTCGGGTGAAAGTTAAAAATTGGGTGTATTTGATTAAAAAATGGAAATTGAACTTTTGGAAACAGGGTTTGGTAAGAAAATGAGAAATAAGAAGTAATTATGCCTTTGCTTTTTATTGGAAGCAAGATTAAGTCTTGCCATTTTAAGATCATGTGCATTTGGTTTAGGATCTGGTGAATTTGGGTGTAGATCTGGTGGATTTGGGTGCATTTTGTTGAATGGGAACAATTTTTTTGTCACTATGCCAAATTTTTTGGTTGAAACTTATTTGAATGAATCCACAAGGCTCGATGGAGGAAATTATGCAAATTGGAAATCCAAGGTATTAACAGTTTTAGAGGGAAATAATTTGTGGCCCATAGTGAGTGGGGTGGAGCCCAAACCCACTGCTGCTGCAGTTATTCTAAATTGGGAAAAAAGGGAAACAAAAGCAAAGGTGTTGCTACGAATGCCAGTTAAGAACAACATCATTCCTCATACTAGGTATTGTAAAACATCCAAAGAAACATGGGATGTTCTCAAAAGCTTGTATGAAATATCTAATACTAATAGGATTTTGTTCTTGAAGACCAATCTTTTGTCAATTAAAATGGAGGCCAATGAAAGTATAAGTAATTTCATTTCCTGTGTCAAAGAGCTGAGTGATAAGTTAGGAGCCATTGGTGAAAAGGTGTCCAATACAGACTTGGTCACCATCACATTAAATGACTTATTGCAAGATTATCAAATTTTTGTTTCAAGTCTTTCACCTAGAGAGAAGCCTTCTACTTTTGATGAACAAACAAGTATTCTTCTACAAGAGGAAGAGAGGATGAAGAACTTCAATTTGGGCTCAAACAATTCAAATTTAGCATTGGTAGCCAAGGGTAAGCAGCCATACAAAGGAAAGCCATGGGACAAAAGCAAAGGAGGAAAGTTTCAAGCAAAGCAAAAAGGTATGGCACAACCTAAATTTCCAGTTCATGATAAAAGAAATGATGATTGTTATTATTGTAGAAAACCTGGACATCATGCTAAAGATTTTTATAAAAGGAAATATAATGAATCTAAATAGAGAAACATAAGGCATAATGGGAATTTTGTGGACAAAGACACCTCAATCAATGATGGATTTAAAAATCTCAAATTGTTTGTTTCTAATGCTACATTGTGTGTTGAGACTGATGATGTGAATGCTTGGTTCATTGATTCTAGTGCATCACTCCATATGTCTTGTAATAAGGATTGGTTTGATGAATATCATGAGAACATTGATGGAACATGTGTTTATCTAGGAGATAATAGATCCCTTCAAGTTCAAGGATATGGAGTAATAGGTGTGATGTTACCTAATGGAAAAGAGAGACAAATCCATGATGTGATGTATGTTCCTGATATTGAAAAAGAATTTAATTTATGTTTCTACTATTGCTGATCAAGATCTAAAGGTGGAATTTTTCAAATCACAGTGTGTTGTTAAAGATATCCAGAATCGCTATAAGGTTATTTCCATTGGTACCAGAGTTGGAAGCTTGTATAAGCTAGATGTGACTAGGACAGGGCATCAAGCATTCACATCTACAACAATGTCAACAAAAAAGTTATGGCATTGATGGTATGTTCATTTAAATAACAATGATCTAATGTTACTTCAAAGAAAAACAATGATTGAAGGTCTTCTTGTTATGAAGAATAATCATGTTGAATGTGAAGCATGTGCACTTAGCAATCAACATAGAGAGGAATTTCCTGTACATGAAGTAAAAAGGAAAGGAGAAATACTTGAAGTAATTCATACTGATGTATGTGGACCTATGCAAACTAGATCTCTTGGAGGAGCATTGTACTTTCTTATTTTTGTTGATGATACATCTAGATACACTTGGGTCTATTTCATAAGAAATAAAAGTGATGTTTTTGAGTACTTTAAGGAATTCAAAAACATGGTGGAAAAACAAACTGGGAAATACATCAAAATTCTAAGATCTGATCACGGGGGAGAATACAAATCAAGATCTTTTAATCAATATTGCAAAAGTCATGGGATTCTGCAACAAATTACAATTCCTTGTACACCTTAGCAAAATGGAGTTGCTAAGAGGAAAAATAGAACACTAGTGGAATGTGCACGAAGTATGCTTCAAGGTAAAAATATCTCTAATGATTTTTGGGCTGAAGCCATTAATGCCTCTATTTATTTGAAAAACAAGAGTCCAGCCAAAATTTTAGATCTAAAAACACCTTTTAAAGCATTTTATGGATATAAACCAACAGTGAATCATTTAAGAGTTTTTGGATGCAAGGCATTTGCACATATTCGAAAAGATGAAAGAAGAAAACTTGATGCAAAATCAATTAAGTGCACATTCATTGGTTATTGTGATGATCAAAAGGCATACAGGTTGTTTGATCCTACTTCACATAGATTGCTTGCAAGTAGGGATGTGGTGTTTCATGAAAATGTAGATGAAGTTGATAAAATGAATAACACAGGTGTATGGCAAGATATTGATGATTTATGTCAAAATAGAAGCATGTTTTGAACAAGAATAGGAGAAGGTACAACAACAGGTACAGGCTCAAGAGAAGGAAGCATCCAGCAGTCATGACACTCCAAGAAGAGAACAAGAGAATCCACAAAGCAAAAAGAAGGATGAAAGCAATAAAACTCTAAGGAGGTCATCACGTCAAATTCAACCACCTATAAGGTATAAAGATTATGCATTGATGTCTCATGTAATGAATGTTGTAGAACCTTCAAACTATGAAGAAGCTAAAGAATATAAAGAATGTAGAGATGTAATGAATGAAGAATATAGCTCCATAATGAAGAATGACACATGGGAATTAACAAAATTGCCCAAAGATAAAGTTCCCATAGGATGCAAATGGTTTTTCAAACCAAAGTTTAATGTTGATGGTAGTATTGATAAGTATAAAGCTAGATTGGTTGCAAAAGGCTATTCACAAAAAGAAGGCATTGATTATGAAGATAACTTTTCACCTATAGATAAATTGAATACAATTAGAATCATGATTGCATTAGCTACAAAGAAAAATTGGAAAATGCATCAGTTAGATGTCAAATCTTCTTTCTTGAATGGTGAATTAAAAGAAGAAGTTTATTTGGTTCGGCTTGAAGGGTTTATAAAGCAGGGATAGGAGCATCTTGTTTGCAAGTTAAAGAAAGCTTTGTATGGTTTGAAACAAGCACCAAGATCTTGGTATGTGAAAATTGATTCATTAGTTTATGAAAAAGGTTGTGTGAGAAGCAAAAGTGATCCTAACGTCTACATCAAGAGAGATGAAGATGGGAACACTGCCTTGATATCTTTATATGTTGATGGTCTTATCATAACAGGCAGTGCACTCAGTTTGACTAAATAAATTAAAATTTGTTTGTCACGGGTATTTGAAATGAAGGATCTTAATGAATTTCATTATTGTTTGGGTCTTGAAATTTGGAGGGAATCTGGTAAGATAATCATCACAAAAAGAAAATATGCAAAGACAACCCTTGAAATATTTCATATGTTTGAATGCAAACCAGTGTCTACTCCTTTGGAATAGAATGCCAAGTTGTACAGTGATGATGGATCTAAAGAAGTGAATGGAACTTTGTATCGTCAATTGGTGGGAAGTTTGAACTACCTCAACACTACCTAGCCAAATATAGTATATTATGTTTTTCTGATTCAGATTGGGCTGGAAATCCTAATGATAGAAGATCAACCTCTAGATATGCATTCAATTTAGGATCGGGGGTCGTATCATGGAGCAGCAAGAAACAACCAACTGTTTCTTTGTCATCCATAGAAGTTGAATACAAAGCCTTGACCAATGAAACTTGTGAAGCTATTTGGTTAAGGAGGATTCTTGAAGATGTTGGAGAAAAACAAAGAGGACCAACAAGCATCAAATGTGACAACCAGAGTTCCATGAAGCTGGAAAATAATCCAATTTATCATGCCAGAACAAAACATATTGAAGTCCAACATCATTTTGTAAGAGAAAATATACAATCAAATGAGATTCATTTACTGTATTGTAATACAAGTGAGAATGTAGCTAACATCTTTACCAAGCCTCTTGGAAAGATGAACTTTGAAATATGTAGACAACAACTAGGCATTGTTGAAAATCCATTTCTCCATTAAGGGGGGGTGTTGGAATAATGTAGAAATGATATGTCCAGATAGAATTGATGAGTTATATTCTCATAGTTAGTGTTTGAGTCTATCTGTCATGAGTTGTGTCTTCATACTTTGTATTGTGAGTTGGTGATCTGAATTATTTGAATCTAGATTGTCCTGGAAGTTATCTATGTGTGCCTATATAATGTATTGGTTGTCCAAGCAGTTTGATCAAAAATATTTGATTTCATTCTTGTGCATCTCTCTGCTTTTCTAATAGGACCCTTCTCTGCAGCAAGGTTTCTAAGGTGAGTTCCATTTTTGGCATTAAGTTGTGTTATAAAAGAATTCCTCCAGCAACACTTTATGAAGGGCTTTTCTGCGGCCCTTTCACATATATGCATACGCTCCTTTTTTTATTTTAATCTAGTGCCTCGTAGGTTGGGACTTGGCACAATTTCTTTAGGGTTTAAACTCCAGTTTAGGTTCCGCTATACATTTATATAATTTTGGTGTTCTAATCTTAAGAAGGTTAATCCCTGGGGCCTGGGATAGAGACTAAAGCACTTCTTTATTGCCCTACATCATTAAAGTATAATTTAATATGTTTTATAAATATGTTTTTATATTTTATTAATTTGATAATCATAATTATATTTGATATATCAATGATTTAAATTTTAGATATTAAAGATGTTTAATTTATGATTTAACCCTTAATTTATAACCCCATATTAAAATATGGGGTCTCATTGGTTTATAACCCCATATTAAAATATGCGGTGTCATTGGTTTATGGTTATACTTAAATATATTATTGCAATTTATTTTATGCATTAATCAATTTTTTAAGTGTTTTGGATTGTTTTTTTTAGCATGTTAACCAAATAAAATATAGCTAATTAATCTTTGGTGTGATTTTGAATTTTTTTTTCCTGATCAATCTATGTGGATAGACCTATTTAATGAACATGGCCTCAAAGCTCCTAAAAAGAATTATTTATGTTGTTGATAGAGATCATGATCCCATACCATTATATGTAAAAAAATACCTTATATTTTATATTATTTCTAAGATTTTTTTCATGAATGAACCACTTAATTGCATCCAAAGTGGTATTTATATCTAGAAGCATTTTCTTTTCATTTAAAAAGGATTCTATTCGCTTGAGTTATGGTCATTTCTCTTTAGTGATCAATAATAAAGGCAATCCTTTTTTTCAAAAGTAACAGAAAAGGGTTTGAATATGAAAGGTTGTGGTTAAATTATATAACATGAAGATGCATTTAAAAGAGGGGAAGGTTTCATGGGATGGATTTGTTTAGAGAAAGGATAGGGGGTTCTCCAATGTGAATTTCTTTTTGGCACTAAATTGTATTTCAAATCCTAGCTTACATGAGTAAAGATTAATAGATTGAGTAAAAAGTTGAATACAAAAGCAATGCATGATTAAAAGAGGTCAAGACGGATATCTTGAGTTTATATGTCATTTTCAATGGATGTAGGTTATACTTTTTCTTCTTAATTTCTTCTATCCATGACTCCTCTTGTTGGAATTGAAGTGTGGTAACAAGGCTAGATTAAGCCTCTTCTTTTGCAATTTATCTACTCTCTTCCTCTTCTAGGGGAGGTTTTTGGGGTTTTGTTGGGGTGGTGTCGTATATCTACATTTTGAAGTTTTAGGTTGGAATCTGACGAAACAAATTTTGGTTAGATTGTGTTTTGTTGTTGTTAGAAATATGTTTTTGAATGCCTAAATGGATTTCACCTTGAAAGACCCCTAGGGAACTTGCATTGTGCAGAGTTTGCATATCAAACTTGTGATTCCAACTAATTATTATAGATTTCAATCAAATTTGGCTAGAAAATATGACAAAAAAAATTTCCAAAATGTAGAACAATTAAGCATTACAGTCTAACTATTCTATGTTTTGCAGTTTTTGGTTGGAATCTCACGAAACAAATTTTGGTTGGATCATGTTTTGTTGTTGTTCGAAATCCATTTTTGACTACATAAATGGATTCAACACCCTAAAAAACCCCTAGAGCGCTCAGATTGTGCAAATTTCACACTTCAAACTTGTGATTTCAACAAATTCTTACCAGATTTTGGGCAAAATTGGCAAAAAAATATGATCAAAAATCCTCCAAAACGTAAAAAAAAAGTTATACTACGACATTGTTAATCCTATTAGATGGTTTGATAAAAATATTGAGGAATCAGTAATTGTTCACAAAGTGTTGAGATCGCTTCCCTTCATACTTAATGTAAAGGTTTCCATCATTGAAGAAATGAAAAATCTATATACTCTAAAAATGGATGAACTTCATGGAATCATCATTGCATATGAAATGAGAATTGAAAAGGAGAAGTCAATATTAAATAAATTAGCATTCAAATAAGGCCCATGATTACTCTAGTTCTGAATCAAATGAAGAAGCATAACTAGAGAAAGAAATTTCTTAGTTGAATCAAAGCCTAAAGTTTTAAAAGAGTACTTAAATAATAGATAATATTATTAGTTGCCAAAGGTATCCTTTAATCAGAACATGTCTTGGTTATAAAGCATTAGAGAAATTTGGATGTCTAAAATCGACCTCCACAGGAATATTATAAAATAATAGTAGAAATAATAAAATGAGATTAGATTACATCATCAAATTTTAGAGAGAAAAAGAAAAAACTACTTTTTCAACTCGTATGTTCAACTTATCTCCCTATGATTTGACTCAAATTTTGAGTGAGAGCACTCTTTGGATGTGGAATTTAATTCTTCATCCAAGGAGTACGCATGTTGCATACTTTCAATGGACCCTACAACATGAAAAATGAGAAATACATGAAAAACATTATTGTAACCACACTTTTTCATGTATTTCTTATTTTTTGTGTAGCAGAGTCCATTGAAAGTATGCAACATGGGTACTCCTTGGATGAGGAATTAAATTATGCATCCAACGAGTGCTCCTGCTTGAAAGTAATGAAAAATTTAAGGATGGAAATTTATTTTAAATTTTAGAAAGATTGGTGAGTCTCACTAATAGATAATATGAAATTTGTAAAATGTTTGGTAATGATTTTTTAAAATTATTCAAATTTCTAATATTTGTATATAGCATCTATATAAAATTTTGGCGATTTTTAAGGTAAAACAACTTTATACTATAAAATCTGGGCAAATAATTTTTAGGAAAAAATGGAAAGTAAAGAATCTTTTTTTTGGAAAAAGCATGGAAAATTAGCTCACTTGTGAATATTAGCCCCTAAATTTTTCCCTGCTTGAAAGTTGAGTAAAACCATAGGGAGATAAGTTGAAAATACGAGTTGAATATATATATATATATATATATATATATATATATATATATATATATATATATATATATATATATAATCTTGTTACTTTTTTACTCCAAAAATGGTGAATCATCCCTCGTGGTTGACATCATCATCTTAAATCTTATTGGTTCTTATAAAGTTGATTTTGGTTGTACTTTTTTGTTTTGAGGCCCATTTTAGACCTCAAAGTTTCTCTAATGGAAAACCATGAGACATTCAAGAGAAAATAAAGCACAAAGGCATCAAAAGAGGAATGCAAAGAAGAATGTAAAAACTTTGCTAATGTACTAAAAAATTCTATCATTAATGAAAGAAATTCCAAAAATTGAGGTAAGAACCAATAAATACATGACTCCATCAATAATACAAGTGGTACTAGAAATGAAGTTAAGACCCAACAAAAGCATGAAGTTCCCAAAGGCCCTATGAACAACATAAGAAGCACTAGAAAGGGAGATGAGAACCTATAGAGACATCATTTTTCAAAATCTTATATTAGCAATACAAGAAAAAACAAAAACGAAATAAAGGACTAGTAAAGAGTTGAGTTTTGTCACAAAGATAACAAGAATGGTTTCAGGAGATCAATTACCTCAAAAAGGCCTATCTCATCCAAATATCAAAACTTCTTTTTTAGTTATTAATTTTCTTGTAATAACTTTAGTCATGAAGAAATTGATTGCAGAGTTTATGACATGAATGATTATCTAATAAATAGAAAGAGAGAAACTTATAAGACCTCAATAGATGGCTATAGACGCAAAAAATATAGAAGTCCTTATGAAGGTGGTGTTAAGATACAATTCATTTTCTCCTCCAATGAATCATATTGATTGCTACAACTGAAATAACTTTGTGCACAAAACATGTGATTGTAGAAGCAACACAATAAGGCCTCCCAAGAAAGACAAGGAAGAATATATTATGAGGCATAAAGATCAATGCACATAGGTATGGAAAAGGAAGCAAGAAAAGCAGGAAGAATGTGGTATAACTCTATGTGTTCAAAGCAAAGAAAACCAATGGGTTATAGATATGGATGTTCAAGACATATGACAAGTGATACGAAAAAAATTCTCTCTCTAAAAGGAAATCAAAGGAGGCAGTGTTACTTTTGGAAATAATGATTCATGAAGGATAATTAGAAAAGGCACAATTGGTCTTGATAATGAATTGACTAAAAATCAGAATTTTCTGCTTGTTGAAGGTTTAAATAACAATCTGGTAAATGTAAGACAAATGGTTGATTATGTTGAGAAATCCAAAAGGGTGGAAAGTTAAATGATTTCTCTTATTATGACATTATCTTATGATGTTTCATTATTATTTTTCCTTTCTTTGATTTATCTTTTCTTATCATCAAGACTAATGCCAAACAATAAATATAAAAGGACATGAGATGTAGGCACAGTGTCAGGGGAAAGCCCCTCTCTAGGGGAAAGCCCCTCTCTAGGGGAAAACCTAGTCATAAATTATTCAATAGACTCATCGGAAAATGAGACAATCAAGACCAAGACAACAACCTCCTTTCCTCCATCAAGTCAGCCTATATAATCTTTGATGAACAACAATGGAATTCAAAGTCAAAGTCTTCATTATGTGTGCCTCCTTCTATCTCTGTAGAATTGAAAAACTCAACTTTCTTCATTCATTGTGAGACATCAAACTTTTGGATCCCTTTATTTATTGTAAGAATTCAGACTTTCAGTTGCTCTCATAGACTTCAGGCTTCGAATTTTCTTCTATGTAATACTTTCAGACTTCGGCTATCTTTCTTCATACTTTGATACTTCAGACTTCGAATATCTTCCTTCACTGTGATACTTCAGATGCTTCAGACTTCGAATGCTTCATATTTCAGACGCTTTCTTCAATGTGGGATTTCATAACCGAATTATCTTCACACATATCCAAACTGGAATGAGCTAGCTTGGTAAATATAGTCATTGATACCTCCAAAATGAACTGACATGATTACTTGAAAATAATTTGTCTGTATATAAGGTTAGATCGACTTGTAGGCTGATTAGTAAATAGATGAGGAGGATGACTTGATGGGGAAGGAGTAATAAATATTTTTTCTTGACTTTAAAGAGCCCAAGAAGGGTTTCATCCAACAACAATTTTTACTCAACCAAAATCCTAGAGTACACAATGGGTGCTTTGACCTAATGACTTTTTACCAAGCATGAAACCCATGTGTCAATAATAATAATAAATCCTTTTTCATAAGTACATTTCATTATGACTCAAATAAAATCATAAAGATTAAATCTAGTTACATTAGTCAACACATACTTACATATACAAGTACATGGAAGATCTCAAAACAAATGAATTGTGAAGAGTTTATGCACCACAATGCCATGGACTAGATTCCTTACCAGGGAAATCTATCCAAGTTGGACTAACATGGACTAAAGCTTTCAGCCTCTCTAGGTATCATCAGGCTTACTTGCTAACCATCAAACCAGGGATCTAGGTGTGTATTTGAGGTTAGAGTTCCATGAACAATGCCACCCTCCCTACTTAGAGAACTAGACATCAACACAAAGTGTCAGCTAGATATCCTCCTAGGCAATGTCTCACACACAAAGCCTCAACTTCCCGATTATTCCAATCATTAAAAAATCCTCCCCGATCAAATAGATTGGCAACAAATCTCTCCCGATCAAACTAATCGAAAACCCTAAGCATGTAAAACATGTTATCAAACCTTCGAGAGATTTACCTGTACAAACACAAATCTAATCAGTAACAAACTTCAAATGTACATAAATAAACACAAACCTCTAGGGTATTTCAAACACCTTGATGTTGCTTCTAAAATTTTCACAGTAGGACTTGGAGCTTCCAAATGAATCTTGACAAAATATTTCTCAACCATACAACTTCCTTTCCTACTTTTTATACAGCAACATATTGTACAAATAGATTCGACTCCTCTTATCTTAGCATCCCTTCAAAATACATTCTCCAATTTCTTCTTTCAAGGTTTCCATCATGACTATGATTTGACATCCCTCTCAACTAGGGATATTCCCTTCATCTAAGCTCCCTCTTAACTTTAGGGAGATTTATTTCATTCAAGCTACCTCTTAACTTAAGTAGATTTCATCCAAGCTCCCCCTTAACTTAGTGAGTTCTACTTCTTTTCTACAACATTGGAGAATCTTTCATGGCTTCCATATTTCTTATCAGAGTTATCATGACCATCATCATTCACATAAATTTCTTTATCATGCTTCTCATGTCAATTTTACTTTACGAGCATCTTCACCATCTTGAAGACTATGTACATCACAACTTAGAGAGAAAGTACAACCAAAACTATAGAAACATGAAGTTAACCATATCAGAATCATATAATGGAAGTATTCAACTTTAGAAATCAAAATACTCAAACTCATTTATACACAAGAGACACATAGACTTCAACTTTTTTCTAGGGTTTTTGTCATAAACCCTAGACTACCGCATCAATACTTTGAGAATTTCATAACAATTTCTATTACATCTAGGGTTTCAATGTTTCTTCCTAAGGTATTACATACCCTACCACAATATATTTCAAACCCTAGAAACAATTCAAACAAATACAATGTATCTAACAACTTTAGAATTCATATGTTAGACTTCCTACTATTGTTTGGTGTGAATTCTAGATTTCATAGATGAGCTTTTAAAAACCAACTACAACTCAATTCAAAGTAACAACATGATTAGCTTCCACTAGGGTTTCCTAGATTTTCAACAATCAAACATCAATCATAACTAAAATTCAGATTTCAACAATCTTACACAAATCTCAAATTATCATATCGTCATCATTTATCAGAGATTTGGACTACTACCACGATTTAGTTAAAAACCTAGAATATAATCATCCTAGAGAATCAAACTTCAACTAGGGCTTAGTTCCAAACCCTAAGACACCTGACCATCAACAATTTGGTCTACTAGTACATCTATGATTCCATCATCATGCACAAGCATATCATAACATTTTATAGTCAAACCCAAGGACACAAACATCAATAAAATTTAGACATATAACAAAATTGATCAGACTAGGGTTTGATCGGACAAACACACACATGCCAAGGATTTCATTTCTAGGACATTATAAGGGTCTTTCTTACACACCAAACCCTAATGATCTAGGGTTTCAACAAAAAACATAGTAAAATATTGAGGGTTCCCCCTCGTTCTTCTTCGCACAATAGGTTTCCCACCAGTCCTTGACATGGGGGTGAGCTTTAATGAGTGCAAAAGTAATTTTTTCCCTATTTGAAAAATCATGAATCAAAAAATATCCTTGTAACATATTTAACCATTTATCTATGGCATCTACATCTATCGGGCCTTCAAATATGGGGATGTTAAAGTTGACATATACCTTAAAGGGAGTGGCCCCTCCAGAGTGGCTACTGGATGAAGATGTGTTGCCTGTGGGTAGCTGCCGAAGGATCTGGAAAAAAATTTCCATCATTGCGTTCCTTTGTCACTTGAGGGCTTCTTTGAGAAATATTTTGAAAGGATTTCCTACTCCATTGCCTTTCTTTTCTTCCGCCATGGGAGGTCATCAGGGTTTGCGATGTTGTTCTTGCAAAGGTTCAACCAGTTCAAGCCCTAACTCCTTTTACCGCAACCTCGTTTGGGACATGCAAAGAAAAATAAAGAAAGATCAAACCACTATGATACCACTGATCCAAACTTATGCAAAAAGTAACAGAATATAGATATAAACATAATCATAGATATGCAATAGAAATAAATCTTTATTTCATTAATATTAAAGAACTAAAATATGCTTACATACAGAATGGAAATAAACTAGATTGGGTAATGGTAGCTTATATTTGAGAAGAGTTTTGTTGGAAACATGCCTCTGCACTGTGTTACAACAAGCCTCAAAGGCCTATTTATTATTGAGAAACAATGGAAAATCCTAAACATCGAAAAACCTTTGTTGGCCCCATTGGGGTAAATTGGTACATCAACCTCCTCGGGTCATAAATTTGGCATATGATCCTTGTTTGATGCGCACAATACCTCATTAGAAAGATATACCCAAGGAATACAACTTTCAAATGCAATGTCAATTAAAGACTCACATTTTCCTATTTTCCAAAAAAAAGTCATTTAGGGCCTCAAAACGGATCTGGAAGTTCAAAACCCAAAAAACTAACAAAATAATAAAGTGCGCTACAATTAAGGAAACTAAAAAACTAAAAGAAACAATGGTGGGGGTCCAAGTGGAATAGGCGGGTGTCTACGAGTATCCACCGAGATCACTCAAACTAGTTGGTCAAGGAATAGTATGAGAAATTGATTCACATAAGCACTATTTGGTCTTCATCTCCATTTTTCCGTACATACGTCTCCATCTTCTCCACGTTTGTGTGGGAGAACGGAGGTGCATAAGGACCTTTATTCGGAAAGGATGAAATTAATGTTAAAATCTTTCTTTGTGTAATGTTTTTACTATGCAGAGTATGAAGTACGTGCGAGAGAGAAACTGTGTAGAGATTTGATTTTAAAGTTATGATTCTTTGCAGACGACAGAGTATGTGTGGGAGAACATAATGATTAGTATTATTAATTTTCATTGTGCTTGGTTTTTATTGTAGTTTTATGCGGGAGAACAGGTGGTGCATAGGGAAATTATTGTTAAACTATTAATGCTAATCTGTGATTTTTTGCACATAATGGATTTTCTATGAAATGTGGCACATATGATTTGTGTTATATTATAAGCATATGTGTTTTATATTTTTAATTAATTTTTTAGCATCGACTGTGGAGCTAAGCAACAGACGGATATTACTTTTACAAATTTCCATAGTGGTAATGGAATCATTGAAACTATAGCTTTAACGCTTAATTTAATTGATAAAATTAATCATATTTACCAATCAATCATTTATTTCAAAACATGTAAAAATATTAAGCATTTAGGAACACGTGGCATTGATTCTTTTCTTTGATTTTTAAAGGAAGGAATTAAACTTAAACATTCATATTTAAAATCCATTGACTTTCAATTTTTATTTTTTATTATTATTATTACTATTATTACAATTTATGCTATCTACCCGTACAACTTTGTTAAGTAGCTAATACATATGTTTAATATTTATATGCTAACATCACAATACTAGCCACTAATTTTGGTTGTGTTGTATGTAGAAGCATTTACTAGGTGTTTGTCATGCAATATTTTTAGCATACACGTTACGAATGCATGTCAAACTAGTTTTCAAAGGAGCTAGTTACAAATAGAATCCTCAATTAGGTTGTACAATATTGTTCTGGTAGTTTCACACCGTGAGCGACTATCATTTAGAGCAAAATTGAAAAACGCGTAGCATTATTGATAGGTTAGTAGTGCGCTGGTATTTTTGTATGCGATTACTAAGAACGTTTATTCAATATATGGTATAGTCCTGTGGCAATGATATACAAAGTTCAAAAACTATTTAATGTCATATTTCTTAAATACTTTTGTGCTATGGAATTAAAACACTTATTTTTCTTATTTCTGTATATTTGAACTAACTCATATCATCATAACAGTGGAAATGAATACAAGCGGAACAAATATCATTAAGGAGAATGATGACTCTTCTAAGAGGCGTGTTTCTATTTTATTTATTGTACTTTTATTATATTTGCATTAAACAACGCAACTATTTTTTTCCCCCACCGCTTATGGGCCATATTTTATAATGTACTATAACTAAAAGAAAATATTTTTAAATTTCCAAGAAACATATGACACTTGGAGATTCAGAAACATGACAACAATCACAAGGAAAAAAGTACTTTGAACCTTTCTATAAAACTTTTGTATTTGTTAAAACTAAAATATTTCTAGAATTTGTATACGCTAGTAATGACTTTGCTTTATCTTATTCTATTTTCATTAAACAGATCGATCTTAGTTTCAATTCTAATGTCCTTTTGAGCAGTGATTTCAGTGTAATATTTGTGAACAGACAAAATTTATCGAATTTGAATGATGTCACAGTAGAGATCAACAGTAGTGTAGAGATCACAATGAGTAGTACAACATAAACAATTATCATGACAGGCAAAAGAAAAGCAATAGAAACTAGTGAAGAAATAAATGTAAATAGGTTCTTTTGTGCACATTCAATTAACTTTGTATCAAATTTCTTCTTTCTTTCTTTTTCTTTCTTTTTCTTCCTTTTTACCCTTTGTCTTTATATTCTTTTCTCTCTTTTTCCTAAAAAAAAAAAAATCAATTCAATCCTCATGACTAGGCAAAAATAGGTCGAGTCTATGCCATTTTTAATCGAAGATATCTGTAACAATATAACTAGAAATATTTTCATGGCATTGTCTTGGTTACATATCGAACATTTTTGGACAAAGAAAATAGCTAAAAAGCAATAATATTTGCAAACTTAACAGATAAGAAAGCGGAAATGACAATAAAATTGCTTGTGCCAACATCGTTAATTGAACATCATGAGTCAAAGCTTGTTGCAAATGTTAGTGTTTCTATTAAATATTTTGAAATTATTGATAGTGGTGATTGTGAGAAAATTATTTGTCTAAATAGTATTAGTAGTGTAGAAAACATTTTTCTTGTTTGTGGAGAGTACCAATTTTTTCTAAACATGATGATTGCAAATTTGTCACGTAATGACAATACATTTCTAGTGGGAATAATCATAGCTATTGCAATTTTGATAACGTATACGAAAATGCAATATGTACTAGAAATCAAATATGGAAATGGAGTACAGGACAGGGCTATAGTAAGCCTTGTTTTATTTCAAAGTTCTATTATTACAAAGTTATTGTCCATCTATTTTTTTTTACACCCACTAGAAAACCCAATTTTCATTGAAATTAAAAAACAAGTCACAAATGTGTAGGTACGTTTATCCTAATGTTAAAGTAAAAGACATTCTTCATCTATGTAACAACCCTGGTGAAAATTCCATTTAATAAAAGTTAATAAAGACAAAATAATAACCACGGTTGATGGGACACTTATTCCAAGTCGAATGTTGGGCTAGACATCCTAGTGTGGGTGTTTATTTGGTTATTAATGGCTAAGGAAACTGGCAAAGGAAATGGCTAAGGCTTTGGAAAGGAAAAATGGAATTTTGGGCACATTTATTTATGAAAATAATGGAAATTAGGAGAAAAGGGAGGTGAAAGGTCACAAGTTGCATGTGAGGTGGAAAATGAAGGAAAATAATGGAAAATGAAGAAAATAGAGGTCTCATTCATAAAAGGGATTTTGATGATGAGTTGGTAACCTTTTGTCAGTTCAGTTTTGGATCTTTCTCATTATTCTCTCTCTCTCATACTCTTGGATACTTAGAGTTTTCTTGGAGAACTCTTGGAAGGTGTGGCATACTTGGATTTTTGGAGCAAGAATGAAAAGGAAGAGAAGGAAATCACAAGAGGACATCAGGATCAACAACTATAGTGGGTTTTTATTGCAGGTACTGAGGTGCATGTATGTTTTCCTCACTAGTTTTGGCATGCATGACATATGCATGTGGTTTGTTGGTTATGATCTATCATTGGCATGGAGGATGGTTAACATTGACAGTGGATTGCCTAGCCTTTCCATTTCCTAGATAGCCATGGATATTGTGGGTTCATTTCATTGCTCTGTTTTGGTTGGTTCTCATGTTTCCTGGAGCCTTGGTTGGACAAACACTTTGGAGCCCGGTAACAGCTTGGGTTGAGTTATTAGTCATGGAGCGTTGGTTGGAAAAACACTCTAGAGCCCTTGGTGGGTTGAGTTACTAGTCCTGGAGCCTTGGTTGGAACAAATGATCTAGAGCATTGGAAGGCTTAGATAGAGACCAATTTGATGATGTTTTTGTGATGTCTGACCATGAGGTGGAATCACTATTTGACGGGTTGAGGTGGTTGGCCTCTGGAAGCCCTAGATGGTTTTGGATTGATGTGTTCTATAAGATCCCACATTCATGCTTCGAATATGGCACGGGGGTGAATGGATGAAGAGAGATTTGTCTCATCCATTCTACGGTCGAGTGGAACGTGAACGTGGAATTCCCATCCCAGTTTTGGATTTTGCATCATCAATATGAGGTTACTTCTCCTTGTATTTTTATGAGTATTATATTGTTTTATATGTGGATCATATGGTTGTGATTTCATTTGTATTCATGTTGCTATCATGTTGGTTATGTTTATGTTTTATGAAAATAGTTATGTATGGATCCCATCATATTTTTACTTATAAATGAATGAATAATGTATCTATCACCTAATGGATGAAATGGCAGTTAATGTGTTGAGGCATCAATGCCTCTTAGTGACTCTCAACTAAGTATGAGACCCATATACTCAGATATGTTATTTACACCTGTAGGTTACATATTTGTGATATGTTTAACGAAATGGTTGTCATGGCTAGTAGGGGTCCAGTCAAGGTCTTATTCAAGCAATTGAATTTGTACTGTCATTTCCCTATTATATTATTGTTCTGAAGGTGTCATTCAATTCTAGGCAGAGACCAGGGCTCTAGGCCTGAAAAGGTGGCTCAAATATCGGGGATGTTGGCACAATACTAAGAAAAATAATCTTTAGATGCTAGCATGCCTATAGCATGGGAGTGTCCAAAGCCTCTTGGACACTGGCAGGCATATAGCATGGGAGCGTCCAGGGGTCAAGTGGTCCAAAATCTCAGTGGGACCCAACGACTGGTTGGCAGAAAGGTTGGGATGGCTCCTAAGGGTCCTAATGTTGATTTTCAAACTCTGTATGGTTTGTTTCCATTTATTCTACTTCCTTAACGTGATTTAAGAGGTTGAATCATATCATAGTGGCCTCTCATCGCATGTTTACCCCGACTTGCCGGTTGCTTGGGTAGATGTGGGAGGAGGGTGTTACAATCTATTGTATGGTTTTCAGGTATTATTTTATAAGTGTCGTGTACATAATAGGTTCAACTACGCGATAAAACTGTCCTAGAATGTGTATTAATTCAAAGAGAATTGCAACAAAAAGCTTTTATGTTGATCTTGCTAAAAAATCTAGTTAAAAAACAAGAAAGAGTTTTTTTTACTTCACAATCAACGTTCATCTGTACATTGAACACAAGAAAGAAATATCGTGGTATAAGAAACCTTCTTTCCTCCCCAAATAGAATCTGCATGGTAAGTTATATCATATTGTTTAAATAGGCATTGATGAAGAACAAGAAATAAAGTAGACATTTGATTTCATGTTACTAAGTGTTTTTTATATCAATGTTACAACATTGTCAAGGATACTTGAGAGAGGCAAGCATATACACAAACCTATTCAAAACAATATGCGCCAGATGTAGTACTCTAGTTATAAACACTAGAAATATGAACAAAAGTATGCTCTGTTACAGTGCTTGCAAGCAAGATTCTCGCTTTCTTTATTTTCATTGATTAAAATGCATCATACATGCAAGTGACAGGACTTAAAAATAGTGTATTCTAAGGGGTGTCAAACTAAAAAGAGTATTACCTGCACTACAACAAATTTTCTACAACCAATACTATGTAGAAAAATCGAATTTTATTGAAATCTTGACCAACTTCAAGACGCATGGTACATTTACGATATACCATTAAAACGTAGTTATACATATATAATTACAGGTTTCTTTGTTTACGTTTTTAAGCAATTTAGTAACAACACAATGCTCGTTCCATGCATTGCAAAGCATCCTAACATTGACTTGAAGTTTCTGATTCAAGAAATGGTTTTATTTTTTTTGTTGAACAACTCTTTCGTTTTACTCGATATTTGGGATATGATTTCACATTATCAATCAATATACTATACTCATGGGAACAATACTCAAAATTTAATCACTAGAGAAAACAAGATGATTTTTTCTACCAGTGAAAAGGCTAGTATGACATTGTACATAAGCGTAATCCAATGAACTATTTTTATTCCAAATCTATGTTTTGTACCATGCTATGTCATTTTTTTCTTTTTTGTAGTCTTGTTTCTTGCATTATTTTCTTGATTTGTTAGATTTTCAAATTTTATAACTACTTGGGAAATATGACAAATTTGTTACGTTGCAATTTTTTGTGACATTACTTTACAATCACAATTTTCTTTGTTTATATTGTCAACTAGTCCAATATTATTTTCTATTTAAACAGTTATTCCATACAAGATTTAAACAAATATCTAAATAATTCGTTTTCATACAAATCTGAAACAAGTTTCTATACTAAATAACCAAGATTACAATATAACTTATAAAACATATTGCATTTATACATAGATTTGTAATCTAGAGTAGCCTGATATGTTTTTTTTTATTTAACCATGTTGAGAATATTACAATACATCAGAAAATAGCAAAAATTGGTAATGATTTCTTTTCTAGTTAACTACTGTTTTTCAAATTAACACTTGTACTGATTATGTAGCTAGAATTGAGAACTGATTCATTTCTTCATGTTTTGCAATAGCTCTTCTAGCAACATTCTTATGGTATCTAGTTCATCTTCCAAATGGCTAATCATTTGTTGAAGTTCTAGAATTTTATCCGTTAGCATTCAAATGTCTTTGCTAAGATTTAAGATATTTTGGTTGAGAATTAAAATATCTTTGCTCCCTACATGTACCTCTTCCTCTGTGCCCCTACCATTGTTTCTTTGGTCCATTTCTTTGTTGTTAGTAACAAATTAAAAAACAATAGAAAATTTATAAAGAAAAACCTTAAAACACTTAACAGTTTCAGAACAACAAAGCAAATCGATTGCATATAACCTACTAACCAATCTAGAAAAAAATGCACATTAAGAAATTGTTTTTACAAGCATCAAGTGTATATATAATATGTCAGAGGAAATAATTCATCTAAATCATGAATTGACGTCTAAGTTTTAAAACGACATTTAACTATTGTCGATTTTAATGGTATCCACTAACCAATAATCGTTATCAATGTGGATAGTACTGATTTGGGTGATCTTTAAGCAAAACATTGTTGTAAATCTATTACCTTAAATCATATACATTTTTCTTAAATTCCAATTTGACTAAGTCCAATTGACATGCTTACATTTCATTATTAGTCTTCCTAGCATGCTTTAGAAATCGATATCAAGATACTATTTTATTAATATCGTAAATTGCATTCTATTTTCATTAACTAAAGCTCTTTTGCCAATAAATAAAAGTATTTTCCATAATTATTCACTGAACTAATGCGTATCCAACACATTTACTATGTAGAATTTCCTTGTTATCGGCCATCTTTTACTTTGCAAAAGTAATTTCAAATCCTAGATGTCAATTCACCACTTGAATGCCTTTTTTCCTTTGTCACATTATCTAAATATTAAATGAACTATGTTGACTAAAATAAGTAAATTAGGTAATGGTTTATAACTTTGTATGGTTTATGTCGTTTTACGCTAAGCTAAAAACTAGCATTCCAAAACTATTATAATGTTTTTTGCACAACAAAATCTTCGATTGTAAACTCTGCAACAGTTTAACAAAAATTTCAACATTCGGAAACTTTATAGAATCATTTCATTGCCAAAAACCATTTTGATATAAACATCACCACAAAACTATGGCTAGATAGCAATATTCATTTTCGTGTTGCATTTTCATATAGGCACAACATAATAGAAATAAGTTTGAAACTATTTAGCCAAAAAATATCATTCGAACTGGATTGAATCTAGCATCAAAGAGACAAAATAACGTTGATTCACATAACTATCACTTCACTTGCAACTTAGTGTATGGATTATGTGCTAGTGCATTGTTTATAGGTTTGGAATTAAAATTTTACGACTAACATTTTTTACTGATAGCAATAGAGCTCTACATAGCTCAACTAGAAATAACCCTTTTAGGTGATCCTAAGATTTCAAAGATTGTGTCTAATTGATCTCGCATTTCCCCTTGCAACTACCCTGGAAAAATCTACAGTATTTACGTAATAAAATATGTTATAAACACTAATGTTATACAGCAAAAATAATGATTATAATATGTGATATTAAATTTCATAAATCAAAATTGATATTGTACGTTAGCTTTGAACTTTTCGGTACTCAAACTCAACACTCACACATTTTTTCCAAGAAAAAATCTACAAAAGGCTTTAGCGCAGAATGTGGGCGCTCACAGAATCAAAGCTTGAAAGCTTCCTCCATACAATGGACTTCCTCTGTACCTTCGCACATTTTCTTAATTTCAGTAACATAACCATATATAAAGCTTGTGCTTAATGATCAATTTTTTTTTCCAAACTGCGCATTAGCTTTACTCAATTCACTGTTGATATTCATGAATACGTAGATACACATTATTTATAATTAAAATATTGCAAGAGAAAATATGGATTATTTAATACTAAAACATTAGAACTAAATCATTATATATAATTAAAATATTAGCAATAATATCCTATTAGTCCACCACTTGCATCGGTGTTATTACAAATAAAAAATATGAATTATTTAATACTAAAATATTAGTTGTAAAATCCTTCAATGTGGAGTCTGGAGATACGCACAATGAAATCTTCAAAGCTTCCTTGACAAAAAATATACAAAGTCATTGTTACGAAGTCCACAAATCCACACAATGAAATCTTAGAAGCTTCTTCAGCACAATGGACTTCCTCTACACTTCCGCACATGTACCTAATTTCATCAAGATAACCATAAACAAATCTTTTGCTCAATGATACAAATATTGATGCAGTTACAGGTTCTTTGCATTCCAAAACAATTCAACCTTTACTCAATTGACTAGTGATATTCAGGAATACAAAAATTTACATTTCTTATTGTTAAACATGCACATAGAATGGCGAACACAATATTAAGGATAATCGTGAGATGCATTTATTATTCAAAATATATACATTTATACAATCTTTATGACCATTGGTTTCCATATTCCAAGGTATCATGGACTCCCTTTGGTTGTTCAACTTCCACACCATAACCTTTAGCAGATTAGGTGTCCAACATTCCCCCCCTTAATGTGAATGAGTATATATGAGTCCAAGAAGAGAGACGTAATATTAAGTGGAAACTAATGGCTGAATATGCTCTCTGAAAACATGGCATAAGGTGGGAGAACTCAAGGTCTCAACCGAAAGTGGTTTAAGGGTGGCCAATAACACCGGAATGCTTAGTGCAGTTCTTGGAACTCTTCCAAATCTGGCTATAGGTTGAAGTCTTCTGCTATAAGAAGCACTCCCATTTTATTTTATTTTTAAAGGGAGACTTTTTGATCTCAACCTAGAATGCATAGTGTGATTCCTGGAACTCTTCCAAATCTAGCAAGAAGCTGAAATCTTCTACTAGAGGAAGTGACCATAATTGTTTGAAGAGGGATACCTTCAACCTCGAAAAAGGGAGGCCTAAAACTTGTGGTGGTTTAAGGAAGGCCACCAACCAAAGGCATGCTTATGGGCTTCTGTGTCTCTAGATACAACTCTTAATCTAGGTATGGTTATCTCTCGTTGTAGAATCAGGCAATAGGTTCAGGTTGTGGCTTAGGCTTACTTGACTTATCTTTGAAACTTGTAGATGAGCATCAATCCCCCCCTATCAGATATAAGTTGAGAAGATGAAGAGATCTCAATTTCAAGAATTTTCAATATTCAAGAACAAACCCTATGGTATGAGTGAAGTATGTTCTTTCTTTTTTAAGCCCATTGCTAAGAAGCAATCCATCCAAGTTGAATATTTGTGCTTGCAGGAGGCTTATTTTTTAAGCTTATGTTTGAAGAATGGGTGTGCTAACCAAAATTCTTACACGGGTGAAAATCAAAACCGTGATATTCCATATGGCCAACTCGCCACAATGTTTACATTTGCAAATCTCTTATTGTGGAGGAAGAGCAGGAACAGATGAGTTGAACTGCTATAAAAAAACCCAGCACTTCGAAATTGAATGGGCTTGGAATAATATGGAGTATAAAAGGACGCCTCCTTATCATATCCAAGACTTATTATGTGTTTGTTGCTGACAAGCTCTTCCCAAGGTCTCATGATGGGCATGGGAAGTGGAGGCTAAATTTCAGCATATGCATGCAAATCTGCTGCTAAGATGGGATCATTGATCTGATCAGGTTTTAGTTGCTGATGGGAGTCAACTTTAGGCCGAAAAAGAGGGTTGTTATGAACAAGTCATATTTTCTTCTTTTTTTACATATCATTTTGTCACCATGACACTTGATTGTCAAAATGGATCTCTTGCCATCCATAAACATGTTCCATTACACTCCCTTAGAAGTCATACAATCAAAAACCCTTGAAGAAGATGTGATTTTTGGGTTAAATGGATTTATAACTTGTTTAGTATGACTTGCATGCTTTTCCTAGTCAATTTCCATGCATTTGCAGTTTCTCTCCTTGAAACCTACGCAGAACTGTGCTTTGTCTTCCACTATAGACTGCGCACATAACTCAAAGAAAAGTAAAAAATAAAAAGTGAATTCTAGAAGCATTGTTGGGCAGATATACTCCAACTGAAAGCTTTTAGGTCATATATATTCAATCCATACCCCTTAGATCATGGAGTTAATTCCCTCTCATTAAGGAACCCTAATCCCCCAATTAGAGGATCTCATCCTTCTCTTTTGGATCTGAAACTTCTTCCTCTTGGCCTATAAATTGACTACAGGCTAGAGAGATTGGGGGTTCAGAAAATATAGACTTATGTTGTTGGATTTAGATTGGAAGGCTTATAATATAAGGAGAGGGTTGGAGGCATTTGGGAGGAACCTCATGACATCAAGGCAGAGGTTGTAAGGCTCTTCTTTATCCTTAAATTAATACAAATGAATCATTTTTTCCATTGTATTGTCTTACTGAAATGATGAATGATTTATGTCTCTTTTGATATTCATTAAGATGATTTCAATTTCTAATCTCCTTGATCATTAGATTAAGCTTGTTTGAATTTTTATATTGCATATGCCTTTGATCTTTCTTATGTCTGTGATTGCAGGTCTTTTTGAGCATTGAGAAGTTGCATCAGGACAGAGTAGGGATCTCCATCAAGCATTTCACAAATAGGTAAGAGGATTATTTTCCTTCTCTTGTATTTACAATTCAAACGAAGTAAGATTAAGAAAAGAGTTATTCAATTGTCTGTTTGTTTCTAGTTTCCTTTAGGATCTAGGGAGATCGATCTTGTCAACAAGAGGAATTTATCCGCCTATCATCTTTAACTCATCTTGTTGTAGTCGTGATTCAAGCTGCAAAAACTATCTTTTCTTGTACATTTTGTATACAAATTTGAATTTTAGAGAAAAATTATTTACTAATTTTTATTATATCATAAATAATAGAATGTGTCCTAATTTTCATGAACCCTAATACTTCATCATTTAGAATCATTTTCTCCATTGTCAAAGTTACACTTTAAAAACACAAGTCACAACTATGAACCAATGAAAACGAAGTAGCACCACTCACAATACAATGTCACTTTTTATTATTATTCAACGCACCATAGTCATCAACGCATATCATAATTTAATGCACATATAATATATATATCACACATTCAAACGACACACCATAAAGAGTCAACGATACCTCAAGCATTCAATAAGAATGATCAATGCACATACTTCGCACAACAACAACAACCAATTCAACGCAACAATGATCCACATGAAGGAGCTACGCGCCATTGAAGAAATCATTCCACAAATTCAATGTAAATATGAACGCACGAACCAACCAACTCATTGCTTTAACACATTCAATATATACTAGCATTCAATAAGAACCAACGAAAACATACCTCAACCAAATATATTCAACACACCACACATATAAACTTCAACCATTCCAATGGACAAAGACCACACTACTTGAATGGAACGTAGGAACTCAATGCTCCATTCCTAGGAATTAATAAACACATTCAGTTTTAATTCAACGTTCCAAATTTTATATTCCATGACCAACGCACATGACATGACCAACGCACATGACAATAAAGTATACACATACATGAACCAACAACATATATGAATCAATACACCCACGCATCTATGATTTTGAACCTGCATATAAATACCCAACGTACAATCTAAACTATCATATCTGTCAAATCATTCCCATGCCAAATTCCCACTGTTCAATGCATAGAAAATCACCGCACAAAGAATAATATAACTCACTGCTTCAAACTTAAAAATTGCTCATGGATTTGTCTATAAACTTACAAGTTGCTCATGGAGTTGTCTATAATGAGACTTTTTGGAAGCTTTTCCGGTGGGTTTTTCTAGTCAAAATCCGACAGTAATTTATTGGAATCACAAGTTTGATAGCTAGTTTCTGCACAATCAAGGCGTCTAAGGGGTTTTTCAGGGTGTTGAATCCAAATATACAGTTAAAAAACCATTTTAACTGCAACAAATCAAAATTTAACCTCAATTTCTTCCGCCGGAATGCATCACCGGAATCTCCAAAAAGTCGCATTATAGACAACTCTATTGCTCATGGGGTCTTGACGGGTGACATAGAAATGTGTGCACAATATGATATTGGCACTCTCGCTGCTTTAAGGAGATTCAACGCAGATATCTCATGACTTCAATACAATACATTCGCGTAGTCCAATGAGGCGGAGGAGTTGCCAGAGGAGTTGCTGGGAAAGTTAATCTGCAAGAATTTTTGTAAATCTAAGTTATAGTGGTTAAACTTCAAAATTTAAGTTGTTCTAGATATTTTTGATGATGCTAAATCTATTTCTACCATCAACAACACGATTCAAACATTGTCTCTACAAAAAATTTTGAAATTTTTTTGCCCAGATTCCAGTCACTTTTGACCATCCAAACAATTCCTCCACCTCGTTAGACTACTCCCAATACATTCACCAGTACAGCATCGAGAATCATCCAATATACTAATTACTCTCAGAGGCAAGGAAACTTAGTAGCACTAAATGATAAATAAATAAAAACAGCGATTCTATATGCAGAATAACTGAAAGAATCGTTTGAATGCCCAGAAAATAAGTTACCTCCAGCCATTGGTGAAGTTCTTGATGTAAACCACAGTACACTTGCTTCCTTACTTCAGCACTCTAGCTTCAATCCAAGCAAAAAGAAAAGAATACAGAAAAATCTGAAGGCACTTCCAAGCTCTGCTCTCTCAGCTAGATGGTGTAAAAACTGAAGGGAATTGAGATACAAGCTTGGGGACCAAACAGATGAATTTATAGCCAAGCTTCCATCAAGCTTCTGATGGCTATGTGTCAGGTGTTCCACAGATCAAGGTAGAGAACTCCAGATGGAGTAATGGACCACTTCAGTTGCTCCCAACAATAAATTTATTAACGGCAGTTGATTTCCTTAACTTAAGGAAATTATTGCAGTTGGTTTCCATAAATTAAGGAAAGACTGCAGTCTAAATTGCATAATTGTAGGCAGCAATTGTTCAGAATATTAATGGAGCTTAACATTCTCCCACTTGGTCCATACTTCCAAACTTAATGTCTCAACTTAAAAACCATTGATAATCTGTATTAAGTAATAGATACATGATAAGTCCTCTAATGACGAGTATTATCTTCCATGTATTACTATGTATTTATTCTTATTATAATTTATGTGGCAACAATTTCTTAATGAATAAACCTTATGTTTACTCTTGGTCCTTCTTAAATGAATTTTCTCAAATCAACTTAAGGTGCACATAAATATGAGAAAAAACATCACAATAATTAAGAATTTCATTAAATTAACATTGTCCATACAATGAGAAACTACATAATGGAACCAAGTCCCATATTCATTACATGATCCTTGAATTTAAACGGTGGCATGCCCTTAGTCAAAGGCTCAGCGATCATCAACTCAGTGCTGACGTGCTCAATGACCACTTTCTTTTCTTTAACACGTTCCCTTATAGCTAAATACTTAATGTCGATGTGTTTATTTCGACTCCCACTTTTATTGTTTTTAGCCATAAAAACAGCAGCTGAATTATCACAATATATTCTCAATGGCTTAGAGATAGAATCCATAATTCTAAGCCCAGAAATGAAACTCCTAAGCCATACACCATGTAAAGTAGCCTCAAAACAGGAGACGAACTCGGCTTCCATAGTGGAAGTGGCAATCAAGGTCTGCTTGGAACTCCTCCATGATACAGCTCCACCGGCCATCATAAAAATGTAACCTGATGTTGATTTGCGTGAATCAACACATCCAGCAAAGTCAGAATCTGAGTAGCCAATTACTTCCAAGTTGTTCGTCCGTCTATACATAAGCATGTAGTCTTTGGTTCCTTGAAGGTACCTCATTACTTTCTTTGCAGCTCTCCAGTGGTCTAAACCTGGATCACTCTGATATCATCCCAACATTCCCACAACAAATGCAATGTCAGGTCTTGTGCAGACTTGAGCATACATTAGGCTTCCGATAGCAGAAGCATATGGAATGTTCTTCATTTGTTCCCTTTCAAAGTCGTTCTTTGGGCATTGGTTCAAATTGAACCTATCACCCTTCACAATGGGAGCTACACTTGGTGAACAATCCTTCATCCGAAATCTCTCTAAAATTTTATTAATATAGGTTTCCTGTGACAGACCCAAGATGCCTCGAAATCTGTCTCTATGGATCTTAATGCCAATGACATAAGATGCCTCACCCATATCCTTCATATCAAAATTTTTAGAGAGGAATTGTTTCACCTCATGTAGCAAACCCTTATCATTGGTTGCTAGCAAAATGTCATCCACATATAAAACAAGAAAACAAATTTTACTCCCACTAACTTTCAGGTATATACATTGATCCATAATGTTTTCTACAAAACCAAAAGAAGAAATTACATTATGGAATTTCAAATACCATTGGCGGGATGCTTGTTTTAAACCATATAATGACTTCTTGAGCTTGCAAACCAATTGTTCACCATCACTAGAGGGGAATCCTTCAGGTTGTTTCATGTAAACCTCCTCCTCTAGATCTCCATTAAGAAAAGCTTTTTTCACATCCATTTGTTGTAACTCTAAGTCAAAATGGGCTACTAATGCCATAATAACGCGCAAGGAATCTTTCTTATATACAGGAGAAAAGGTCTCCGTGTAGTCGATTCCTTCTTTCTGAGTGAATCCCTTAACAACAAGTCTTGCCTTGTATCTCTCAATGTTGCCCAATGAGTCTTTCTTTGTCTTAAAGACTCATTTACATCCAATGGCTTTTGCACCATTAGGCAACTCAACAAGATCCCAGACTTCGTTACTCTTTATGGAATTCATCTCTTCCTTCATGGCATTGTACCATAGTTCTGATTCTTTGCAACTCATGGCTTGTGAAAATGACTCGGGATCATTTTCGGCTCCAATGTTGTAGTCAGATTCTTGTAGATACACAACATAATCATTAGGAATTGTTGATCTCTTTGGTCTAGTAGATCTTCTTAATGTTGTACCATCATCTTCCTGAGAAGTATGTGGTTCAACTTGTTGTTCAAAAGTTCTTGGCAACTCTTGAACTCCTTGATCTACTGGAATATTGTCAGCAGCTTGTGGAACTTCAACAATTCGTTGTTCAACACCAGTTTTTACTTGAGGGGTGCTATGAATAATAACCAATCTATCACTTGAAGTGGAAGGTTGAGATTCTGAATGATCCTTCTCAGAAACTATGTTTCTGGTTTGATCACTCCCACTGATCAAGTCATTTTCAAGAAACTTTGCATTTCTTGATTCCACAATCCTAGTGCTGTGAGATGGACAATAAAATCTGTAACCTTTAGACCTTTCAGCATATCCAATGAAATACCCACTAATGGTCCTTGGGTCCAGCTTCTTCTCTTGTGGGTTATAAATTCTCACTTCAGACGGGCATCCTCAAACGCGCATATGTCGCAAACTCGGTTTCCAACCTTTCCATAATTCAAATGGCGTTTTAGGAACCGCCTTGGTTGGAACTCGGTTTAATATATACACTGTCGTCTTAAGTGCTTCAGTCCACAAGGATTTAGGAAGATTGGAGCTGCTAAGCACACTCCGCACCATGTCCAATAATGTTCGATTTCTTCTTTCTGCTACACCATTCTGGTCAGGTGAACCAGGCATGGTGTATTGGGCAACGATCCCATGCTCTTGAAGAAATTTAGCAAATGGCCCAGGTGCTTGTCCATCTTCTTTGTATCTACCATAATATTCTCCACCTCTATCTGATCTCACGATCTTAATTTGCTTGCCGCATTGTTTCTCTACTTCAACCTTAAAGATCTTAAAGGCATCTAATGCTTTGCTCTTTTTATGAAGCATGTAGAGATACATATATCGTGAATAATCATCTATAAAGGAGATGAAGTATCTCTGACCATGTGAGTCCATGTCTGGACTACATATATCAGTATGTATGATCTCTAATATGTCTGAACTCCTATTGGCACCTTTCTTTGACTTGTTGGTCTTCTTTCCCTTTATGCAGTCCACACAAGTCTCAAAATCAGTAAAATCTAGAGTATTAAGTATTCCTTCATTTACCAATCTTTTAATTCTATCTATGGAGATATGACCTAGTATCCGGTGCCATAATTTAGAGGAATCTCCATTAATAACACATATTTTAGTGCCAGTGTGAACATGCATTGAATCATAAGTGACATTGTTTTGTAAATTAATGCAGTAAAGACCATTAGACAAAATACCATTCCCAACATAATCAGATTTATAGAATAGACTAAAAGATTTTTCTGAAAAGTTTAAGGAATATCCAAAAGGTACAAGCCTTGAAACTGAAATCAAGTTTCTAGAAAAACTTGGAACATAAAAGGTCTTTTCTAATTCCAAAAAAAAACCACTACTTAAAGTTAAATAACATGTTCCTATAGCTTCCACATGCGAGCCCATCTTGTTTCCTGATAAGATGCTTTGCTCACTTCCCACTGGCTTCCTTAGGTTTTGCAATCCCTGCAAGGAATTCGAAATGTGAATTGTTGATCCATAATCAATCCACCATGTGTTAATATTAACGTTAACCATATTAGATTCATAACAAACAAATGAGATTAAATTACCTTTGTCTGCAAGCCATTTCTGAAATTTGGCGCATTCCTTCTTCATGTGTCCCTTCTTTTTACAGAAAAAACACTTGGAAACCTTCTTGATATCGGCTTGGGGAGGTACTTTACCTTTCCCTTTCCGATTGGCTTGAGATTTGCCCTTTCCACGCGTTGCCAGCATTGCACTCTCTCCCAGTTCCATCACCAGTCTCTCTTCCTCTTGAACACACATGGTCATAAGTTCATTAATTGACCATTTATCTTTATGTGTGTTGTATGAGATTTTGAAAGGTCCATATTGGTGCGGAAGGGTGTTCAGGATGTAGTGCACTAGGAAGGACTCCAATATATCAACCTCGAGTTTCTTCAATTGAGCCACAATGTCCCTCATCTGCATGATGTGCTCGCGCACACCTTTCACACTGGTGAGCCTTAGGGATGAGAACTTCATGATTAGGGTGCTTGCTAGTGCCTTGTCTGAAGTGACGAATTGATCATCAATGGCCTTCAACAAATCTCGGACCTTTTCATGCTGATCAACGGAACCACGAATACCAGCTGAAATTTTAGTCTTAATGAACATCATGCTTAGACGATTGGATCGCTCCCATCGTTCATAAAGCGTGATGTCCGCTGCAATGCTGGTATTTTTGAGTGCCGATGGTTCATCTTTCCTAATAGCATAATCTATGTCCATCCACCCTAAATGAAGGAGAATCCTCTCCTTCCAAATCTTATAGTTATCTCCCTTAAGTTCGGGAATGTCGCAACGAATTTCAGAGAAATTTGCAGGTTGTACTACTGCATCAAAATAAAGAATCACATGCTTATGTTAAAATTGAGGCTTAATAAACTTTCATGTTTTACCAATGTAAATCATGCTCAGAAATTGAATCTAATGACATAAAAATTGCATGTGGGCTAAATTTTTAATTCAAACAGATTCAATAAAACATTATGATAAAACTTATTAATTCATAACTCCTGTGGGTAGGTTATGAAATTTTATCCTAGTTAATTACATAAATATAATAAAAATTCCTGTGGGATAAAATTTATTATATTCAGTCTAATTAATTACAATTTAATGTCTAAACAATCTTTATGTGATCTAACCAATCAAAATATATAATTTTAATTAATTAAAGATGCTGTGGCTATTCTCTAATTAATTAAAATTATATGGATCACTAGACATTATTTTTGTTGCATAAACAAAACTTAACCAGAGAGAAAAATTATGTTTATTGAAAGGAGTAAGTCAAAATGACATTTTAAATAAACTCCATATAACTGTAATAATTCTTCACAAAATCTAAATTAAGATTAAAGCAGTCAGCATTACCGTAAATGACTGCAAATTGATTGTTCAATTTCTAAACAAAACAAAAATAGACCATCAAACAAGCTATTTTGCTCACAAGATAAATAAAAGTAAAATTAAATTTAAATTAAATTTCAACAACGCTAAATCTGAACTTCATGTGAAATAAACATAGAATCAAAAAATTGAATGCCCAAATGAGAAATAAACCATCTACATGCTCTTATAACAATTTATTCAACAAGTGCTTCACAACTTTCAAGATATTTAAAATAAATAGTGGGCTGCATCAAATGTTTTCACAAAACTGTGTAGCTTACAGTAATTAAAAATGGTAATGCATGTGTGATCTGAACTGTTTCTTAAATTAGCAATAATTCACAGAATAAATTGCAAGATTCTTCTCAAATATTTCCAAAGGCAGCTTTAGTTCATGTGGAATATGAACTCATGCATGAAACAGTGTTGCATAGACGAGAAGGACAACACATTAAGCTCATAGATGCATATAATTACAATCAACAACAGCATTAGAATGAAAGAAAAATATGGCACTTGTGAACACAAAACAGTTTGGCATGTGTTAATCAACAACATTTTTTTTTATTATTATTATGGATGCATCTTCACAAGTGTTTCATAAGATCTTTTAAGTTTTGACCTTTGAACTAGTACGATTCAGCGCTAAAGCACATATCCATGCTGACATAACCTAACAAGTTAAGTCCTATCAGTCCCAGACACCGAGAGAATTGTTTGAATCACCTCCACAAGAACCATACGCTTTGGAAGATATACCCTAATCATTTTAACCCGTTCTTTATTCTGAGACATTCTATAAATTTTATCCACTCAGTGAAACGAGGGCATAGAAAACCCCGGGCCTGTAAAAACTCTCGGGCAAGGTTGAATACGTTGCAAAAATATCGGGATCCTCGCTTGTGGGATTCTAATGTTTAACGCTCACCTTTCTCAAAACAAAAACCTTTCTGTTTTCAATCCGAACGCTGTTTGATCTAAAACTTTAATCATTAATATATTTAATGCTATTTTTCAAAAATTTCATTCTCTACCATAATAGCTACGTCTCTCCTTACTAAAAGTTCACATGTTCTCGGCATGACTAAATCTCTTATTGCTTTTAATTTCCCGCTGCTTGCGTTTTTTACTCATAGAAAATATATAACCCTAATGCTTGAAAAGTAAGAATTCGTTCCTTGGCCAACACACAACAAGGCAGAGATAAAAGGGCTCTGATACCAAATGATAAATAAATAAAAACAGCGATTCTATATGCGGAATAACTGAAAGAATCGTTTTAATGCCCAGAAAATAAGTTACCTCCAGCGATTGGTGAAGTTCTTGATGTAAACCATAGTACACTTGCTTCCTTACTTCAGCACTCCAGCTTCAATCCAAGCAAAAAGAAAAGAATACAGAAAAATCTGAAGGCACTTCCAAGCTCTGCTCTCTCAGCTAGATGGTGTAAAAACTGAAGGGAATTGAGATACAAGCTTGAAGACCAAACAGATGAATTTATAGCCAAGATTCCATCAAGCTTCTGATGGCTATGTGTCAGGTGTTCCACTGATCAAGGTAGAGAACTCCAGATGGAGTAATGGACCACTTCAGTAGGTCCCAACAATAAATTTATTAACTGCAGTTGATTTCCTTAACTTAAGGAAATTACTGCAGTTGGTTTCCATAAATTAAGGAAAGACTGCAGTCTAAATTGCATAATTGTAGGCAGCAATTGTTCAGAATATTAATGGAGCTTAACACTAAAAGCACTCTTATTCAATCGACTAATCAGGAGAATAAATTTCGTGGCTCGGACAAATTTCTTGGCTGCAATGAGTACACCAATTGTCTTTATCGATGAATACGGCAGCCATATTAGCGAATAGTGTGGCTATCAAAAATTCCTTATCAAAGATGAACCCCCTTCAAAAAAAATGCAACACAGGCTCAGCGTAAGGAAGACCTTTGGAGATCCACACCAACTGTTGACACTCTTAAATATTTAAAGAGAGTTCCACGTAATTCAGAGATGCATGATAATTTGAATTCGAAGAAGGGAAAAGCACAAGTTTGAGAGAAGAATTCAACATTGAACTATCTAAGAGGCTCGAAGGCTACTTCTCTCCTGTCAAATCCCATTAAGGTTGTTCTATTTCTCATGTTGCTCACAAAAGGCACGGAAAAATAATGTCAGCAACGATGATTTGAAGAAGACTTATCGAATCTTGGCCATGAAGTGTATCCTAAAAAAAACAAAAAGGAAGTGGAATGCAAATTCAAACAGAACTCTCTAATGTACAGGCATCTATGCTTCATAGATAAGCTGTAGGCCTGACAGGGGTGGTTGAGGTAACACTTTTGTAGGAGGGACAGGGCAGAGTAACAGAGAGACAGGCATGAGCGTTACGACCAATAGATTAAGGACATTACGACCTACATATTCATCTTTGTTTTCATGGAGAACGCAAACCAGTGATGTCAGGCTTTAGAGAAGTAATTGGTTTTCACTATAACGTATGCACCTGGTGGTAGGAATGGCAAGGAATAGTTTCTAAGGGATGTGGTAGTAGTAGAGGCAGAACTCATTAGCAGAGGATCTATCCAACAAAAAATATGTCATTTACTAAGAGCCAAATATTCTAGGTAAAGTGTGAAATACATTCCTAGCCAATTATGAGTACAAAATTAATGGCCTAGCCAATTATGAGTACAAAATTAATGGTCCAGGAAGCCCATACATGGTGGCTCAGATACCATGTTAAACATACAGATAGAATGGTGAACACAATATGAAGGTGCATTTATTATTCAAAAGATATATATTTATATAATCTTTATGACCATTGGTTTCCATATTCCAAAATCTCTTGAACTCCTTTTGATTGTTCAATTTCCACACCATAACTTTTAGCGGATTAGGTGATCAACATTTATAACTAAAATATTACAAATAATAAATATAAATTATTCAATACTACTACAATACTAGTAATAAAAGAGTTATTTATAATTAAAACATTATCAATAATATCATATAGGTGTACCACTTGTCTCTTTTTTATTGTAAAAAATGAGGTTCCTTTTCATACACGCACGTGTTGCAAAGTTTCTTCCACACAATGGGTTAATTTCTCCTCATTTCTGCAACGAATTTCCAAGTCAAGCAACCCCAAACTATGCAACTAGCTTTTATTCGGCTCAAGAATCCCTGCCTGTATCCATCTCTAGTCTTTGTTGCATCCTATTGTACTGGCTCTAATATCATCTATCGATTCTCCCATTCGAAATGTCGTAGGACACCCAATAAACATCCATACTTAACTTTTTTCATGTCTTCCAAACTACACCTACATCCATTATTATTATTGTTCTATTTCATTATTATGTTATATGCGGAATAAACATAACAATAGTGATCCCATAATCCCATAATGTAGAAGTTACTAACCAAGATCATATTCTTTATTCACTAGCTCCCATTTTATAGACTAGGTAGCTATGATGCTCAGATCTTTTTCAATTGATTTTTGATCGATAGCTTTGTTATAAATAGATATTTGGTAATATCTAAGTCACAGGACACGTCCCCCAGGGTCCCGTGTCCCGTATTTTACGTATTGGACACGAAAACGGCCCTAATACGTGTCGAATACGATTTTCAACGTGTCATGAAAACTTGAATACGTATTCTACGTTTTCCGTCGTGTCCTAAATTTCGAATACGCGTATTTGGTTGGTAGAATACGTTGCCCTAACGTATTTCGACAGGTTGAATACGTACCGCGAAAAAAACATAATTTAAAGCCTACGCGTTGGTCTATTCCGGGTTATTTTCGTCCTGCTGTCGTCTGGAGCTGTCGTGTGGAGCTGCGAGCAGGGTGTTTGTCTTTGAAGTTAGCATTATATTTGAAGTCTGGAGCAGTCACTAGATTTACCTGACTAAATCTCTAAATTTGAAACTCCAGCAGATTAGCCTCTCTTCTAAAATGGAAATCCGAAAGTGATATGTTACATCAGTTGAAAACTCACAAGTTAATAGGCACTCCCTGAAGGCTGAAATCTCTATGTAGCACACTTTTCTGCCAATCATTGGAGATTCAAAATTTGTATCACATCAGTTTTTTTATTAACTGGCTAAATATGTCAATTTGAAATTCACTGTGCCCATACTTCAAAACTCACATTTCGTTGTGGCTGCTTTATATCTGACAGGGTATTATATTCCTTAAAGGCTATAACATATCAGCTGTTGAACCTTGATCCCATTAAGTCAGTGAGAATTTATGCATTGCTAACCATTAAGACATGTTGATCTAACATTGATTCCCTACCAATAGCTACTACTGCTAGCTTGTCTGCTTGTGGGATTCCATTCTTCAGAGCTTACTCCATTCCTTTAAGATGTAACTTCAGTTATTCCTTCAATACAGAACTATGAGAAACTCGACTGCTGACAAAGCTGAGTATGATTACAAAGGCTGACTCCCGTGGCAAACAAGTTGATAGCTGAAACTTTCAGCTTTCCACAGAATATGAAAAACCACCTTTTATATATATATGCAGGCTGCAGCTATGCTTATTGTGTGAAATGAAGTCAGTGCTGTGGAGTTCACTGTGTATATTTCCTTTGTTACCATGGGTACTGTCACCTGTGGCTACAGTTTTTCCTAACTTTTAACAATTTGTCATTAATCACATCAAAGACACCCCAACAATTTGTAACAAACTGAATATTGAATTAAAATTGAAAAATTCTTAAAACAGTGAAACACATATATGACAGTGATAGATTATTGTGACCTTTGACAGTGCATAATTATTTTCCATTGTCATTCTCTCAGGAGTCAGTATCTACTATGATCTATCTATGTACATTGTAAACACTGAACAATGATACATTTTGATTTTGATGACTTAATGGAAAATCTGCATTTTATGGTTTTAATATCTAAGTTCTAAATTTATAATTAGTAGTAAGTACTTACTACTTAGTTTCTTATGTGCTTGTAAGTTGTAAATTTTGATTCTATTTATTTTTTTAAAGTGAACTATGAACATTGAACTTTGAGAAGTAATTATATTTTAATTTGATTAGATAAGCTGCAACCTGCAATTTAATATGGATAAAAAACTATATTTCGGTATATATATATATATATATATATATATATATATATATATATATATATAAGCTGCAACGTGCAATTTAATATGAATAAAAAACTATATTTCGGTATATATATATATATATATATATATATATATATATATATATATATATATATATAAAACGTGTCCCCATGTCCTATTTCCAGGTCACTGCATTTCGTATTGAATACTCGTATTTACGTGTCCTCCATGTCTCGTGTCCTCGTGTCATGTGACTTAAGGTAATATTGTTTTTATATTTTTGTATAAATATTTTTGAAGGAATAGTATTCTAAGTAAATTTTGGTTTAAGTGGATGTTTTGCAAATAGATATTTGGTTATATTGTTATTTTTTTTAATAAATGATTTTGAAAAAATAATATTTAAAATCAATTTCTAAAATTTAAAATATAAAAAAATAAATCTAAAAAGTGAAGATAACTCTTATTCTGGTTTTATCACTTACCAGAAACCCAATTTAAGCTACATTTTTTTCCGACTTATATCTTTCTTTAATAAATTAAAGATAAAATACTAACTTACAAATAAAAAATAAAATAAAATTTCACTTAATTATATTAAATATACTATATAGCTAATCTAACTTAAATATTCCTCACAATTTTATTCACATTACATAAAACAGAAAATGCAAATTCTAATCACATTACATAAAACAGAAAATGCAAATTCTAAAGATCTTTTAACTGATAGATTTTCCATTGTTTGAAACAATGTCAAAATGGTTGACGAAGAGATCAAGTTTAGAGTTACTAATATTGTAGTTTTCTCTTTACTCGTTAAGAAGCTATTTAAATAATTATGATATTTGATTTATTGGTTTAGAAAGCTATTTAAATGAGTATGATATTTGTTTTAAAAAAATATTTTTAATGTAAAAAATTTTGATCAATAATGAAAATTATAAAAAAAATAAAATTTAATTTATTGTAATATATTATTTATGATAATATCAAAATGAAAATGAAAATAATGAAAACGTATTAAAATATATATATATATATATAATTTTATTATAAATCAAGTTAATATATTATTTATGATCATTTTCAATAGAATTTTTCTTCCCAAACATTTAAAATAAATTTAACTAACGAATTTACAATTTAAATTGACATTGTTTTAAATTTTTTCACAAATCTAACTTTATTATCAAAATTTTCCTCCATATAAAAGAACATGTATGGGTCCATATAAAAGAACATGTATGGGTCTTTAATAACAAGTAATTTAAATATATTTAGTGCTATTAAAAAATAAGACATAACAACAACAATATATAAACATCATAAGATTCTAAAAACCCGTGTGAAAACCAATGTTGAATAATAAATTTATTATTCTATGACTAAAAGAATAATTAAAATACAATCATCTTTAAAGAGGGAAACACAAGTCATGTAACGTTACTTTACATAATCTCTTATCACAAGGAGAGCTAAGAACCATGGGCTCAGTGTGCTATAGGTAACAAATAGGAAGTGAAAACCTTAATAGCAATTCTTGTGTTGTATCCTTCTTAACCTCTACCTTTTCCTGTGTCTCGTCTCTGCTCACACTCGAAAACATTATAGGACTCAAACTTTGAACCACCTTGACGCCACCCTGAGTTAAAACATTTGCTTGAAGAACAATATCTTCACATTCTTCATCGTATTTCCTCCTCCTCGTTAATTGGGATACCAATAGCACCAGAGCCGCCATGAATACAATCACCTCCCGCAATAATTATTGTTCTTGTTTTTGTCAATAATTGAACCTACAATGGAACAAGACAAATGGATGAATAAATAAGAAGAAAAAATGAATATGAGCATGCGGGTGTGGTTAAGGTATCATCGCCCTCGGGTGAGTTGGGTGCCCCACACGGTTGCACATGAGCAAAGTGCGACACGGGCGCACCCAAGTGCGACGGATGTGCAATGATGGGCAGGTGTGACCTGAGTGCGACGAGTGAGTAGTCGATGGGCAAGCGTGTCAGGCAACCCAAGATGGGTGTTTGGGTGGGCGCGCACCAGGGTGAGGTAACACAACTTGACACGGTGGTGAGCGCGCCCACACTAGGCCTGGGTGAACTGAAGGCAAGGTTGGTCAAGCAACCAAGGAAAGTGCGGCAAAGTTTATAGAAGTGGACGAGCCGATATGCAAGCCAACGTTACACATTGGTGAATAGTCATGTGTTGGGTCGGCGTGGTGGGCCAACACCCCCAAGAGACACGACCCTTTGTTAAACCAAATGGTAGATGACATATATATAATCAAGAGGAGGTCGTGTGGGAAGGAGCATTGAAGAACTATACAACATATCATCTGAGTTCACAGTGTGAAGGGGAAGGGTAGTCAGGTTCAAAGAACAGTGGTGACAGGGTGTTTGGGATGAGACCGCAAGTCAGGCAGTTCGTGTAACTGTAGCGGTAGAGCTCAGTAGCACTTGGGCTATAGGAATTTACAGGGTAAGTTCCTCAGACAGAACACCAAAAGGACACCGCTCACAACCAGATCGCAGATCAATACACCAGTATTTTGACGTGGTTAAAACCCTCAAAGAGGGAAACAGTCCACGGCCTGAGCCAACGCGACCACTTCAGGCAATTTATTAATAAAAGAATGAAAATTTACATATGTTTCTCTCATGCACGGATTTCCATACAAATGACCCTCCATGCGCTTTAAATAGAATTCAGGGACCAATCGGGTGTCAAGCCATGGATCAAGTGTCGGTAATACCGAGGAGAGAATGAATCGTCGGATCACTACATATCGTGACCGTCGGATTGTAAGTTACAAAATGTACAACGGTAAAGAAACACACTTTACCTAACTCTACACCTAACTCTACACTAGACCAAGTTGAACTTAACTATTTCCTATGTGTCGGAATATCCTAACATCCCCCCTTAAGAACAACTTGGGATAGGATTGAAGGGTTTACAAATATGACACAATAGGAGAAGGAAGGAGGCACTAGAACCTATCCCCCCTTAGTGACAACTTCCTGAACTCCAACCATAAATCGAATTTTAGTGAACTTCGCCTCTGTGAGAGCCTTTGTGAAGATGTCTGCAACTTGATCATCTGTTGAACAATATTGCACTTCAAGAACATGGTCGTGAATGAGCTTTCTGATGAAGTGCATGTGTAGTTCAATGTGTTTGTTGCGCTGATGTTGGAATGGATCTTTGCATAGCTGAATGGCACTTTGATTATCACACCAAAGTGTAGTCGGATGCTGCTGCTCAAAGCCAAATTCTGACAGGATCTGACGAAGCCACAAGGCTTCCTTACAAGCTTCTACGACACCATGATACTCTGCCTCTGCTGATGAAAGAGAAATGGCACCTTGTTTCTTGCAAGCCCATGTAATAGGTCCTGAACCAAGAGTGAACACATAACCGGCAGTAGACTTTCGATCATCAGGGTCACCAGCCCAATCGGAATCAGTGAAACCAACCAATAGAGGAGATGCTTCGGCACTGTAATGAATCCCAAACTGAACTGTACCTCGAACATAGCGAAGTATTCTTTTAGCTGCTTTCCAATGACTTTCACGGGGGTTTTGCATGAACCAAGCAACAAGGCCAACAGCAAAGGAAAGGTCAGGACGAGTATGGGTTAGATACAAAAGTTTTCCTACAAGTTGACGGTATAAGGTAGCATCAACTTCAGGAGAAGTACAAGTGACTGAAAGTTTGACTCCAGACTGAAAGGGAGAAGGGGCTGGCTTACAGTCTTCCATGTGAAAATGGTGTAGAATATCACAGGCATACTTGGACTGGGAAAGAGAAATACCCTCCTTGGATTGCAAGACTTGAAGACCGAGAAAATAGTGTAAGTGTCCTAAGTCTGTCATTTCAAATTTCCTTTTAAGGCTAGACTTCACATGGTTTATAAGGTTTGGATCACTACCAGTAAGGATAAGATCATCAACATAAAGAACAAGGATGATAAGAGAGTTGCCCACTTTCTTGGTGTAGACAATATTGTCAGAATGACACCTAGAAAAGCCAAATTCTAAAAGAAAGCTATCCATTTTGTCATACCAAGCCCGAGGAGCTTGCTTGAGACCATAAAGGGATTTCTTAAGTCGACATACAAGGCTGGAGTCTGTTTGTATGAAGCCAATGGGTTGTTCCATATAGATTTCTTCATGCAAGTCCCCATGCAAGAAGGCAGATTTAACATCCATCTGATGGACTTCCCATTTGAAAGAGGCAGCAAGGGAAAGAACAAGGCGGATAGAGTTCATTTTGGCAATAGGGGAGAAGGTTTCAGTGTAGTCAATGCCTTCAACCTGTGAAAAACCTTTAGCAACAAGACGAGCTATATGTTTATCCACTTTCCCATATGGTCCATACTTGGTTCTGTAAACCCATTTGCATCTAACAAGTTTTCGTCCCTTTGGTAGAGGAACAAGATCCCATGTATCATTTGCCAATAATGAATGATATTCTTCATTCATAGTTGCTTCCCAATCTGGATGGCCTGAAGCTTCTGCAAAGGTGTCAAGATCATAATTTACTGGAGCTTGAGCCAGTAAAGAAGAGGCTCTCTTGAACTGAGAACGTGTGCGTCGCTGATCTGTAGGATCACCGGCAAGATCACCTGCTGCATCTCCAGTAGCACGAACCCATTTTGGAAGCTCAAGAGCTGAAGGAGGATCCTGAGATGGTGGGGGAGGATTGTCATCCTCACTTTCATCATCTGAAGAAGAAATGTTTTCAAAGGTAGAAGAGATAGGGAGAGGTGGCACATCCGCCGGACTAGGCTTGCAGGCCGATATATTTTCATCAAATTTTACATCTCTTCTAATGATAACATTTTTGGACTTAAATGGAATAAGTATATAGCCTTTGACATCTTCAGAATATCCAACAAAAGTACATTTTTCACTCTTAGGTTCTAAAGCTTTATGCTTTTCATCTGGAATATGGGCCCACGCTTCACTTCCAAAAACACGAAAGTGACTTACATCTGGTTTGATTGAGCTCCATGCTTCTTCTGGAGTGATATTCTTTAAAGCCTTAGTAGGAGTGTGATTTATTATGTAATTTGCACAGTTAATTGCTTCTTCCCAAAAACTAAGACCAAGTCTTTTATATTGTAGCATACAATTAGCCATTTCCTTTAAGGTGCGATTCTTCCTTTCAGCTACACCATTTTGTTGTGGAGTATATGGAACAGTATGTTGCATTTGAATTCCATTCTCAGTGCAATAGTTGATGACTGTGTTTTTAACATATTCTCCGCCATTATCATATCTTAACTTAAGAATTTGATGTCCAGATTGTTTTTCAACAAAGGCCTTGAAGGCCAAAAAAGTGTTAAATACTTCACTCTTGAGTTTTAAGAAGTATACCCAAGTGCGTCTGGAGAAATCATCAATAAAAGTTAAGAAATACTTGCAGCCAGAGAATGACACAACTGGAAGTGGACCACATAAATCACTATGCACAAGCTGTAAAGCGGCTGAGGCATGCCAAGAGGCACGTTTTTCAAAACTGTCCCGATGATGTTTTCCGAGTACACATCCGGAACAAACACCATCTCTGCAAGATACCATAGGAAGACCTGTCACCATATTTTCTTTACATAGATGCTGAAGGGAGCGATAGTTTAAGTGACCAAATCGCTCATGCCAAAGTTTTCTCACTTCATCGTTATGAGCAACAAATACTGAGGGAAGATTTGATGACCCAAAGTTGTGAAACTTATACAACCTTGTAGAATCATCAGCAATGCCAGTAGCCAAAATCTGTTTAGGATCTCTTAAGTCCTTGATTACAACATCATGAGGTGACAATTCAACGATTTTACCTTCACCTAAATGAGTTATCTGATATACAGATAGAAGGTTGCAGGATAAGGTTGGAACACATAATACATCATTAAATTGACCATTGTCTAGATGAACAGTTCCAGTCCCTACAACATTAAGAGATCTATCATCACCAACATATATATTTTTGGTGTTACAATCATTTAAAGAATAAAACATGGCTTTGTTTTTGGCCATGTGATAAGAAGCTCCAGAACCAATGAGCCACTCATGAGAATGAGAAGAAGAAGATACATTTAATGCATAGCCAGACCGAGATGCTTGACAACCACATGCAGAAAGTGTCATTCCTGAAGATGAAGTTGAAGTTGAAGATTGCCCCAAATGGATGTTATGCTTCTTCATTGCTGCTTCCAAGGCTTCCATCTTCTTAAAGCATTTTGATTCTAAGTGCCCATCTCGATTACAAAAATTGCAATGTCTATCAGTCTTCTTCCCTTTGTTTTTATTTGTCTTATCATTTTGTTGAAATGATTTTTCATTTTGGGGTTGAAATTGCTTAGGACCTTTGTTTTGTTTAGGACCATTCTTTTTAGGATATGACTTCTTAGGATTCTTTGAATTTGGTTGCTGCTGGGCGGCTAACGCTTTCTTCGAAGAGTTTCCAAGATTAAGAAGACCAAGGTGTAAGAGTTTTTCTTGTTCTCTTATTAAAGAATCACAAAAAGAGTCAAAGGAAGGGGGCTTGTAGTCTGTTCATTGAGAAATGAAGGCTTCTCTTGTGGAATGGAAGGTGGAAACAAACACAGAGTAGGTTGGTCCCAACTTTGTAAGAATGGAATAGATAAGGTTACTATCTTCTTTCTTAACTTTAACACCTTCCAAAAGATATCTAAGGGTCTTGAACTTGGACAAGAAATCTTCAATGCAAGAAAAACTATTAGGGTCCAATGTAAGCAACTCATTTTCAAGTTGATGGGCTCTAATTTCATTTTTAATCCCAAAAACTTTATTGATTTGTTTCATTGCTTCATTAGGAGTATCAATTTCTGCAATATGGAATCTAAGATCTGGAGAAAAAGACATCCCTATCAATCCACGTGCTTGATCTTGCATATTTTCCCATTTAGTAGCCTTATCTTCATTCTTCGGTTTTTTTTCTTGGCCTGAGGCTATTCTGTAGAGACCTTTACTTCTAAGTAAATCCTCAATGTAAGCCAACCATTGGAAGTAGTTGGTGCTGTCAAGGGTAACTTGGTATTGACTTTCCATTTCAATGGAAACTGAAGCTAAATATGCTGAAAATAAGTGTTCCAATGGATATATCTCGAACAATTAGGCTGGTTTAAAAAAAACGGCTCTGAAAATGGCTTCCGGATGAAGAAGTTATGGCTTTTTGAAAAAAAGTTGTTGAAGTTGCCGACGAAGTGCGGGAATGTGCGGAAATGAAAAAATCCACCCCCAAAAAATGGAGACTTGAACCCAAGACCTCTACTCTCTTAGAATAGCTTTGAACCAATTGATCTATACAAAAAATTTGAGAGAGAGAGAGAGAGAGAGGGGGGTTGATGCTTTGGGTTGTGTGCTTGCTTTGAGAAGGCTCTTTTTCCCTACAAAACAAAAAACACAAAACCCAACACGGACATGCAAAGAAAACGAACCTTACGGCTCGAAGTTAGCTTTAGCCGAAAAACTAAATATTTTCAAAAATGAACCTTGCGGCTCAAAGTTAGCTTTGGCCGGAAACTAAATATTTTCCTCAATGTTTCTGATTTTCCGAGATCACCCTAAGGTGCAGGGAAAAGAGCATACACATGAGAAAAACTCTTTATTTCTGTTTCTGATTTGCCCAGATCGCACAGAGTCGCAGGGAAAAGAGCATACGCAGAAATGAAAGGTATAGATCCAGTAATAAAAAGGCTAAATAAACCGAAACCGAAATAAACAGAGAGAAAATAACAGTAAACTGCAAATAAACACTGTATACCTCCAGATCTCAAAAATGACGCAGCTAGGGCTACCGAAAACCTTTTCGCGTGAAACGAAAGGGGTTCCTCACTGGAACAGATGCTTCCAACACAACAGAGCAGTCCTCTCGGCTCGAAAGCAGTCAGAAACAGCAGATCTAGGAAACGGCAGTCGGATGCAGTTCTACCGGCTTCAGATTTGGATCACCAACGGACGCGGCCCTCAAATAGCTCTGATACCATGTAGGAATTTACAGGGTAAGTTCCTCTGAAAGAACACCAAAAGGACACCGCTCACAACCAGATCGCAAATCAATACACCAGTATTTTGACGTGGTTAAAACCCTCAAAGAGGGAAACAGTCCACGGCCTGAGCCAACGCGGCCACTTCAGGCAATTTATTAATAAAAGAATGAAAATTTACATATCTTTCTCTCATGCACGGATTTCCCTACAAATGACCCTCCATGCGCTTTAAATAGAATTCATGGACCAATTGGGTGTCAAGCCACGGATCAAGTGTCGGTAATACCGAGGAGAGAATGAACCGTCAGATCACTACATATCGTGACCATCGGATTGTAAGTTACAAAATGCACAACGGTAAAGAAAAACACTTTACCTAACTCTATACCTAACTCTACACTAGACCAAGTTGAACTTAACTATTTCCTATGTGTCGGAATATCCTAACATGGGCTCGGGTGAACAGTGGTCGAGTCTAGCGGTAGTTGTGTTGGACATGCAGGCTGCGAACTTAGGTCACGATAGGTAGGCACAGGTAGCGTGTTGCATGACCATGTGGCAGGTTAATATGACGGGCAGGTTGTGGACGTGAGGCAGAGTCATGCAAGTTCATTATGCAAGCATACAACTTGGGCAGAAGTTCGGAAAATGTACTAGTCATGCAAAAAAACTCAGTAGAGGCCTAGCTTACGAAGAGTCGGCCTCCCTTTTGTACATTATGTATTGTATAGTAAAATTATAAATTTGGAAAACTCGTTTTGGTCTCATTTTTGCATGGTTGGTACTATTGTTATGTTTATTTTGCACATAACATAATAATGAAAGTGAAAAATAATAATAATGGATGTAGGTGTAGTTTGGAAGACATGAAAAAAGTTAAGTATGGATGTTTATTCGGTGTCGTACAACACTCTGAACAGGAGAACCGACTCAGGTCTGTGACAGATGATATCAGAGCCAGTACAATAGGATGCAACAGAGACTAGAGATGGATGCATGCAAGGATTCTTGAGCCGAAGAAAAGCTAGTTACATAGTTTGGGGTTGCTTGACTTGGAGATTCATTGCAGAACTATCCAAGCTTTGGTGGACATAGGTGCCCCTCATAACTTTATGATGACAGGAATAGCAAAGGAATTTGGGCTACAAATTGTTCCAAAGCATGTGGAGGTCAAGGTAGTGAACTCGAGAGATAAAGTGTCGAGATTGGCAGATAATGTGTTAGTTCGAATTGCAAATTGGTAGGGTTCTTTGGACTTCATGGTGATGGAGATGAATGACTTTGACATGATATCGGGGCAGGATTTTTTGAAGGGAAACAACGCAATTTTTGTCCCATTTTCTGACAATATTATGTTGATTGGAGACACACTGGCTTGGGCTTTTCCTACTCACTGATAGAGAAGGGAAGTGAAGGTGAAACATGTGTTTGCGCTAAGTATGAGTAAGGCAATTTGAGATTCAGATGTTGATACATATGCAACCATCATCAGGGAGGTTGAGGGTGATGATGGAGTGGGGACGCTTATTCCAGCCAAGATTTCCAATGTATTGGCCAAATATGTAGATTTGGTGTTCGATGAGTTGCCAAAATTACTCCCACTGAGACGTGCAGTGGATCATCACATTGAGCTAGAGCTGGGGAAGCAACCGCTAGCAAAAAATCCTTATCGTTTATCAGAGGCAAAGTTGGAGGAGTTGAAATGACAGCTGAAGGATTTGACTGAAGCAGGTTTCGTACAACCTTCAAGGTCTTCGTATGGTGCTCAGTATTGTTCTAGAGGAAGAAGGATACAAATGAGTTGAGAATGTGCTATGATTATCGTGCTATGAACAAGTAGCCAACAAAGAACAGGTATCCTTTGCCACTTGTTGTGAATTGCTTCGATGATCTTGTGAAAGCTCGAATGTTTTCCAAGCTTGATTTGAGGCATGGGTATTATCAAGTGCAGATAGAAGAGGAGGATGAGAAGAAGACCACGATTGTGACGATGTATGGGAGTTTTGAGTTCGTTGTCATGTCATTTGGGTTGTGCAACGCTCCTGCTACATCTTGCACATTGATGAATGATTTTTTGCGTCCATATTTGGATTTTTTCATGGTAGTATACTTGGAAGACCTCGTGATATTCAATGATAACATGGAGGATCATAAGAAGCACTTGGCTTTGGTATTTGAGTCACTAAAGAAAAAACCAGTTGTACTTGAAGAAGTCAAAGTGTATGTTCACCCAAACTGATATTTCGTTCCTTGGACACATAGTGTGTCAATGTCACATATGGATGGAGCCGAGCAAGATAGAGGTGAGATTGAGGACTGGGCCAAGTTGAATAATGTCCATGATATGAGAGTGTCCTTGGGGATGACCAACTAACAGTGGAATTTTGTAGAGGGGTACTCCTTTTGAAGGAGGACAAGTGATGGAATTGGACAGAGAAGTGTCGAGCAGCATTTGAGGATTTGAAGAAGAGGATGGTTACAGCACCGATACTAAGGCTACCTAACTTCGAGAGACCATTTGAGGTGCACACAAATGCTTCTAATTTTTTGATAGGGGGAGTACTCTTGTAGGATGGGCATCCGGTGGCATATGAGAGTCGGAAGTTGCAAGATAGAGAGCGACGGTATCTGATTCATGAGAAGGAGATGACTGTGATCATCCACTATTTACAGGTATGGAGACATTACTCGATTGGGAAGCCTTTTTTTGTTAATATTGGCAATGTTGCAGTGAGTTATTTTGCATCCCAACCGAATTTTTCAACAAAGCAGGCTCATTGGTAGGACTTCTTGGCAGAGTTTGACATGGCTATTAAGTACAGGTTGAGCAGACTCAATGAAGTTGCATATGCCCTCAATAGGAAGGGACGGTTGGCTACACTTGAGGAGGGAGAAGACCGAGCTGAGAGAAGTAGGAGTTGGGTTCATATTGACCGATGATATGCAGAGTACACTTTGTGCTAGTGTGGATATTGATATTCAGACGAAGGTTATTCTGAAGCAGGTGAAGGAGGGGAAGGCTCAGAAGTTTTTCCTACAAAATGGACTCTTCTTCTATGGAAATCGACTTTAAAAATTCTGAAGTCATTTGGACTTAGGAGGCACCTCTTGAAGGAGTGCTACAATTCTCGATGTGTTGGCCACTGTTAGGCCCCTATACTACTAGTGTAACCCTTTATTGTTATTAGTACAACCCACTTATTATATTGATGTACCCATGTAGTTCCCATATTGTTACTATTGTGCCACATAGAAGCCCACTATTGTTATTATTGTGCCCTTACATTATTATTGTTATGTCGGCTTTGACTATGTTATGACCCCTTAGACTCCTATATATACCTAGGGCAGCGTCGTCCTTTGGCATTGTTGGAGAGGGGGTACTTTGAGGAGAAGATGGGGGAGGATGTGGAGGAGCATGTACATACATGCATCATTTTTTAGTAGGAAAAATTAGATAATTAGAGATAGGGAGGATTTTTGCGGCCTTTACTGATTCTAGAGAGAACATGGATGAGTGTTTCGATGGATTTCATCACTCAGTTACCACTATGTAGGGGTATAATGGGATTATGATCGTTGTCGGTTGTTTTTCCAAGTATGTCATCTTCATTCCGACGAAGATACCATGTGGAGCCGAGAAGACTGTTGAGCTATTCTTCCAGAACATTGTGAAGTATTTGGGAGTTCCATTGAGTATTGTGCCTAACCGAGATCTCTATTTTACAGGCAGATTTTAGATTACTTTGTTCAAGTTTGTCATGACAGAGTTGTTGCAGAGTTCGAGTTACCATTTGTAGATAAATGGGCAGACTTAACGGATTAATGCATTGCTAGAGGACTACTTGAGACATTATGTGAGGGTTGATCAGAATAATTGGCATGAATTCTTGGATGTGGCTTAGGTTAGTTATAACTTGCAAAATATTTCCATAACTAGGTATAGTAGATTTGAGCAGGTCAATGGACAGATGCCAGTTGCTCCACACATTGTGCCACTGAGGGGATTTTTTAGGAGTCTAGATGCAAAGAGATTCTTGACAGCATGGGAGGAGTCTTTGGAGTTAGCACGGGTGCACCTACATGATGTTGTAGGGAGGATGAAGAAATGGGTAGATAAGGATAGACGGGATGCACACTTTGATGTTGGGGATATGGTTTTTTTGAGGATCACCAAATATCAGTTTCAGCCACCGAAAGGGACTGCGAGATCTTTGACAATGAATTATGAAGGGAGATTCCGGGTGAATAAGTGAGTTCAGGAAGTTTCTTATGAGTTGGAGCTTTTGAACCACATGCGTTCGAAACATCTTGTGTTCCATATGAGTCAGCTCAAGAGATGTAGACTTGATGCACATCATCCTGAGAGGACAACACCACCGAGGGGACCAGCCATGATTATGGATAGACCGAACTTGATTTTGGATAAGATCTTGGATCTTAGGACTACATGTGTTGGGAGTGTTGCACAGAGGGAGTTCTTCGTTAGATGGAAGGACACACCAGAGGAGAGTGGTTGGGAAATGGAGGATTCGTTGTGGAGATGGAAAAAGGAGATTGTGGAGTTTAAATATGGGTTGCAATGACCGATAGGATTGTCGAAGGTGGAAATGACTCATAGTGGGGGAGGATGTCAGGACCTCGAGTCGGCATCACCGCCCTCGGGTGAGTCAGGCGCCCCACACTGGCTCACATGAGCAAAGCATGACACGGGCATGCCCAAGTGCAACGGATGTGCGACGATGGGTGGGCGCATCAAGCAACACAACTTGACATCGTGGTGAGCGCACCCACACCAGACACGAGTGAACCGAAGGCAAGGTTAGTCGAGCGACCAAGTGTAAAGGAAAGTGTCATAGAGTTTATACGAAGTGGACGAGCCAATGTGCAGGCTGATGTTACACATTGTTGAGCAGTCATGTGTTGGGTCGGCTTGGTGGGATGACACCATTGAGTGACATGACCCTTTGTTAACCAACTAGCGGACATCATATATAGAAACAGGAGGAGGCCGAGTGGGAAGGAGCATCGAAGAACTGTAGAACATACCATCTGAGTTCATAGTGTGAATGGGATGGGTAGTCAAGTGCACAGAACGGTTGCAGTAGCACGTTTGGGATGAACCCGCGGGTCGGGAAGTTCATGTAACCGCAATAGTAGAGTTCGGTAGCACTCAGGTTCGGGGGAACAGTGGTCGGTTTCGGTCGTAGTTGTGTTAGACGTGCAAGCTGCGAACTCTGGTCACATCAGGCATGCAGGGATAGCACGTTGCATGACCATGTGGCAGCTTAATATGATGGGTAGGTTGTGGACGTCACGCAAATTCGTGGAAGGTCATTACGGGAGGCACACGACTTGGGTAGAAGTTCGTTGTCATGTCATTCGAGTTGTGCAACGCTCCTGCTACATTTTGCACATTGATGAATGATGTTTTGCGTCCATATTTGGATTTTTTCGTGGTAGTATACTTGGAAGACCTCATGATATTCAATGATAACATGGAGGATCATAAGAAGCACTTGGAATTGGTATTTTAGTCACTAAAGAAAAAATCAGCTGTACTTGAAGAAGTCAAAGTGTATGTTCACCCAAACTGATATTTCGTTCCTTCGACACATAGTGGGTCAATGTCACATACGGATGGAGCCGAGCAAGATAGAGGTGATTGAGGATTGGGCCAAGTTGAAATATGTCCATGATATGAGACTGTTCTTGGGGATGACCAACTAACAGTGGAATTTTGTAGAGGGGTACTCCTTTTGAAGAAGGACAAGTGATGGAATTGGATAGAGAAGTGTCGAGCAGCATTTGAGGATTTGAAGAAGAGGATGGTTACAACACCGATACTAAGGCTACCTAACTTCGAGAGACCATTTGAGGTGCAAACAGATGCTTCTAATTTTTTGATAGGGAGAGTACTCTTGCAGTATGGGCATCCGGTGGCATATGAGGGTCGGAAGTTGCAAGATAGAGAGCGACGGTATCTGATTCATGAGAAGGAGATGATTGCGATCATCCACTATTTACAGGTATGGAGGCATTACTCGATTGGGAAGCCTTTTTTTGTTAATATTGGCAATGTTGCAGTGAGTTATTTTGAATCCCAACCGAATTTGTCAACAAAGCAGGCTCGTTGGTAGGACTTCTTGACAGAGTTTGACATGGCTATTGAGTACAGGTCAGGCAGACTCAATGCAGTTGCATATGCCCTTAGTAGGAAGGGACGGTTGGCTACACATGAGGAGGGAGAAGACCGAGCTGAGAGAAGTAGTAGCTGGGTTCATATTGACTGATGAGATGCAGAGTAGACTTCGTGCTAGTGTCGATATCGATATTCAGGAAAAGAGTATTCTGAAGTAGGTGAAGGAGGGGAAGGCTCAGAAGTTTTTCCTACAAGATGGACTCTTCTTCTATGGGAATCGACTTTACATTCTGAAGTCATTCGGACTTAGGAGGCACCTCTTGAAGGAGTGCTACGATTCTCAATGTGTTGGCCACCTAGGGCAGCGTCGTTCTTTGGCATTGTTGGAGAGGGGGTACTTTGGGGAGAAGATGGGGGAGGATGTGGAGGAGCATGTACATGCATGCATCATTTTTTAGTAGGACAAATCAGATAAATAGAAATAGGGAGGATTGTTGCAGCCTTTACTGATTCCAAAGAGAACATGGATGAGTGTTTCGATGAATTTCTCACTCATTTACCACGGGTGTAGGGGTATAATGGGATTATGGTCATTGTCGATCATTTTTCCGAGTATGTCATCTTCATTCCGACGAAGATACCGTGTGGAGCTAAGAAGACTGTTGAGCTATTCTTCCAGAACATTGTGAAGTATTTGGGAGTTCCATTGAGTACTGTGCCTGACCGAGATCTCTGTTTTACAAGAAAATTTTAGATTACTTTGTTCAAGTTTGTCATGACAGAGTTGTTGCAGAGTTTGAGTTACCATCTGTAGATAGATGGGCTGATTGAACGGATTAATGGATTGCTAGTGGACTACTTGAGACATTATGTGAGGGTTGATCAAAATAATTGGCATGAACTCTTGGATGTGGCTTAGGTTAGTTATAACTTGCAAAATATTTCCACAACCGGGTATAGTCCATTTGAGTTGGTCAATGGACAGATGCCAGTTGCTCCACACATTGTGCTACCGAGGGGATTTTTTAGGAGTCCACATGCGAAGAGATTCTTGACAACATGGGAGGAGTCTTTGGAGTTAGCACGGGTGCACCTACATGATGTTGTAGGGAGGATGAAGAAATGGGTAGATAAGGATAGACGGGATGCACACTTTGATGTTGGGGATATGGTTTTTTTGAGGATCACCAAAGATCAGTTTCAGCCACCGAAAGGGACTACGAGATCTTTGACAATGAAGTATTAAGGGACATTTTGGGTGAATAAGTGAGTTCAGGAAGTTTCTTATGAGTTGGAGCTTTTGAACCACATGTGTTCGAAACATCTTGTGTTCCATATGAGTCAGCTCAAGAGATGTAGACTTTATGCACATCATCCTGAGAGGACAGCACCAACGAGGGGACCAGCCATGATTATGGATAGATCGAACTTGATTTTGGATAAGATCTTGTATCTTAGGACTACACGTGTTAGGAGTGTTGCACAGAGGGAGTTCTTCATTAGATGGAAGGACGCACCGGAGGAGAGTAGTTGGGAAATGGAGGATTCGTCATGGAGATGGAAAATTAGGAGATTGTGGAGTTTAAATATGGGTTGCTACGATCGATAGGAATGTTGAAGGTGGAAATGACTCATGGTGGGGGAAGATGTCAGGACCTTGAGTCGGCATCATCGCCCTCGAGTGAGTCAGATGCCCCACACGGGCTCACATGAGCAAAGCACGACACGGGCATGCCCAAGTGCAACGGATGTGCGACGATGGGTGGGCGCATCAGGCGAAACAACTTGACATCATGGTGAGCGCACCCACACCGGGCACGAGTGAACCAAAGGCAAGGTTAGTTGAGCTACCAAGTGTAAAGGCAAGTGTCATAGAGTTTATACAAAGTGGACAAGCCAATGTGCAGGCTGATGTTACACATTGTTGAGCAGTCATGTGTTGGGTTGGCTTGGTGGGATGACACCATCGAGTGACATGACCCTTTGTTAAACCAACTGGTGGACATCATATATAGAAATGGGTGGATGCCGAGTGGGAAGGAGCATCAAAGAACTGTAGAACATACCATCTGAGTTCGTAGTGTGAATGGGATGGGTAGTCAAGTGCACAAAACGGTTACGGTAGCGCGTTTGGGATGAACCCGTGGGTCAGGAAGTTCATGTAACCGCAGTAGTAGAGTTCGATAGCACTCGGGTTTGGGGGAACAGTGGTCGGTTTCAGCCGTAGTTGTGTTAGACGTGCAGGTTGTGGACTCTGGTCACATCAGGGATGCAAGGATAGCACGTTGCATGACCATGTGGCAGCTTAATACGATGGGTAGGTTGTGGACGTCACGCAAATTCGTGCAAGGTCATTACAGGAGGCACACGACTTGGGTAGAAGTTCGACAAGTGCACCAGTCATGCAGAAAAACTCGGGTAGAGGCTGAGCTCAGGAAGAGTTGGCCCCCCTTAGTATATTATGTAATTTTGTACAATAAATTTATAAATGCAATTATAAATTTGGAAAACTTGTGTTGGTCTCAGTTTTGCATGGTTGGAACCGTTGTTATGTTTATTCCGCACATAACATATTAATAATGAAAGTGAACAATAATAATAATGGATGTAGGCGTAGTTTGAAAGACATGAACAAAGTTAAGTATGGATGTTTAGTTGGTGTTGCATGACACTCCGAACGGGAGAACTGACTCGGGGTTCTGACAGGTAGCGTTTGGGCTTGACATTTTCAACTGTGTTTTCTCCCTATGGTTTTACTCTCGGTTCTATGGGCAAGTGCATGTCCTTTTTGGGTGGCTTTGTGATGTGGCCAATACCTGTGATGGTAGGGAAAATTCACCAAACTTATAATGGACTTTGACGTGTACCCATTAGAAATAAATATTTTTAAAAGAAAAAAATCTAACTAGCTCCAATTTATAGTTTTAAACTTTATGGAGAGGAGTTGAGGGTGGAATCCACTATGGGGGAATTAAACTTTTCAAGAGGCATCCAGTAACGATCTCATTGTGGGAAAGAGGTATCCAAATAATGATCTCATTGTGGGTGGATAAGTCCTTCCATCTAATAAACTGGCTAGCTCCAACCAAAACTCAACTTAGTTTAAATAAAAAATGGCAAAATCATATTAATTAACAAAGTAGAGTCATTGTAATTTGTATTTTTCATATGTTTATTGACTTAAAAAACATGAAAGGTGGAAAAGGAAACTTCTTTAATATAGTGCACTGATATTCATGATTCATTAAAGGGAAGATATAAGTGAATGACACTATTGATTTTTAAAAGTGGAAAATGATATATTAATATCAACTATTTTATTAATATGGTTGTATTAGTATTAATAATATAAAAGATAAGATAAATTGCATTATTATTAAAGATTTTAAAATTTTAAATTAAAATTTTATTATTATTAAAATTAAAGTTATAAAGTAAGTATGTTATAATTCGTGAAGTTAAGGTGGGTCTCTTGTTCCACAAACAAGGGGATTTCATATACTAATTTGGCGTATGTATGGCTTGATAGTAACCTTAGAATTATATTATTATTATTATTATTATGGATGAAATATATGAAGTTATTGTTATTATTATAAATGAAATACATGAAGTTATGTTATTAATTATAACGAGACTACCTAACTTTATAAACTTAACATAGTTAATTGATTTTAGTTTAGGTGCTTAGGAGGAATGGTTGGGATCTTGCACCCAAGTTCAATTCCCACAAGTGACATGATTATTTTTTACGTGATGGCTTCGAGCCTTTTTGTTGTGAATTGAATATTACTTTGAGAATCGAAACATGTGTATTCCTCATATGGAATGTAATACCCCTTGCTATCTTATGATGTAAATATGATTCAATTATATGTATCTCGATATTAATTTGGTGTGTCGAAGTTATTTCTACAAGCCTGCATGCCTATGTACATGAGTATATAGAATTTGGGGCTAGATTACACCAGAACGTGTTATTTTGGAAAAGTAGTCGGAAGGCCAAGGTTGTTATTATTGTAATTTTGTAAATTTTCTATATTAATAAAATAACAGTTGGTTGCATGGTTCACTCCATGAAAGAGTATCGGGGGAAGCGCAACTTCATGGATACAGGTGAAAAGTATTGTGTTTTATGTTTGGGAAAAAGGCACCCGGGGACTCATGTGGCTTCAGGTAGGTGCCACATGGCAGACAAGGGCCATGTAGGCTACATAGAAGAGAAAGTCCATGCATAATGAAAAGTATATATTGTGTGAGATACCATTCGAAGGGGATTATGATTCATTAGCACTATGGTGACTATTTTCAAAGCATGATGAGGACTATGATTATTTTTCCGAAGATTATTATGAAGAGGAAAATTATGATTCTGGTGATGAGTTGGAGGACGAGTATGGCACGATAAAGGTTATGACCCAGTCGATGAACCCAGTGAGGGGATTCTGGGAACTGATTGGGGATTGTTGTCAGTAAGTCACATGGATGGACTCTAAAACCGGAAATAGTCTTGATGGTTGGTTAGTGAGCCCTGGAAGGTGGGAATCTCAAAGGGATTGGCCATCTCGGAGAAGGGTATTCCACTTGAGTTTTGGACTGACTGGCAAACCAAATTGGTTATGCCCTAGAGGGTGCCTAGAGCCCTGGAGCAGCATGATTGTTGGGTTGGCACCTTGGTAGTTAGCTCCAAGGGTACCTAGAGCCCTAGAGACTTTTTATTCAACAAGAGATGGGAATAGATTATGTTCCCTAAGATCGTTAGTTAATGTAGATGGAAGCGCGATCTAACAATTGTGGTGAGTATTTCCATCCCGAGACTTTTAGGATTTTTTTTTTTTTTTTCCGAGGAAAAAAGACGAACTTTTTTATTAGGCATAAAAAAGTTACATAGTATATGAGTTAACATTCTGCAAAAAACTGCATGGTCAAGAGCAAAAACTCCTCTGAGTAAGTGCATCAGCATATCTACAGAAATCTATAAAGACTCCTGTACCCGGCCTAAACAGCCATACCAAAAAACGAAAATGAAAAAACCAATGTGTCTCCTGGATCTCCTTTCATGAGGAAAACAACCCAGGAAAAACACATACAGTAACCAAAGTTTAACATCCCGCTCTATCAAGACAGAGCCTCATAGTATATAAAAAGATACAGTTTTTATATGCCACCATTTTCAAAATAAAAACACTGGTAAAACTGGTGCATATGAGTAAAAACAAAAACCCAAAAACATTATATGTTTGGAGGGAGATCCGACACACGGATCTGATCCTGAAGCTGTTCTGTTACTCTCCATGCGCCCACAGCTTGTTGCATACCTTCTTTAGAAAGCCGGTCGGCCTCTTCATTGCTGTCCCTGTAGATGTGATCAATTGAAAAAACATTAAACTGCATTTTTAAAGATTGGATTTCCTCTAATAAAGGCAACAACATGTAATGCTGACATCTGTATTTCCCAATGACCCAATTAACAACATTCATCGAATCTCCAAAAATCTGAACTGCAAGGATATTTCTGTGAATGAGCCAACAAAGGAGAAGCTTTAAGGCTGAAAGTTCTGCAAAGTTGTTTGTTCCCATCCCAAGTCCCACTGAGGCTTTTAACGAGTGGACGGCACTAAGGTGAATACAGATCCCAGCTCCTGTGATATTATTTTGGGCTGCCCCATCGAAAAAAGCCCATGGAATCCCTTCTCTAAGGCGCAACTCTTTCCGCTGAACATTTTTTACAGGTCCATCCGGCTCAGGAATGCTGGCGAGGATGGCATTGCTTTGAATAGCAATAGCTGCCGCTGGGGTCGTAATGTCTTTAAAGATACTTCGGTTTCTGGCAATCCATATGCCCCAGCAGATGATGGGAGGCAAGTTTCTCAGATTCTTTTCGTGAAAATGGTTCCACCAATAATCCCAGGCAGTAGATAATACATCCCCCTCCCACCTAACCTTTGCGTTTAAGAGCTTTTCCGCTTCACTCCAGACTTGCTTTGTGAAGGGACAGGCGAGGAACATGTGTGAGATGGATTCTGATTCTGCTAAACATAGAGGGCATCTACCAGGTCCCTGTTTAAACCGGGATTGAAGGACATCCCAAGTAGGAATTTTGTTTTTTAAAGCACACCAGAAAAAGATCCTAGCTTTTTTAGGACACTTCAGTTTAAACAGAGGCTTTGCCCACCAAACAGGAGGCTCCCAACCCTTTTTCTTCATCAAAAAATTGTACCCAGCCTTTGGAGAATATCGCCCTGTCTCAGCATGAGCCCAAACCAAGGAATCCGGCCTGTCTTTAATTCTGACATTTGATCTTTTAAGCTCCTGAAGAAAGAGCTGCCATTCATTTCTCCAAATGAAATCTAAGCCTAAATCATCTGCCGACTTCCAAGCCTGCCCCCAAATAGATGACTGCTCCAAATTTGCTATCTGGTTTAGGCATTTTATTCCTTTTTCCTCCAAATGATTTAGCAGTTCAGGAGATAGGGCGAATCCTTCACTGCATCCAACCCACGGGTCCCTGCCAATCCTCAAACATTCACCATTCCCTACCCGCCAAGCCAGACCTTGTTCAATTACCTTAAAAGCCTCTGTGGTGGCTTTCCAAATAACAGAACAGTTCCTTCCTTTTTTGTTTGGGCACCTAATCCAATCTTCAAGAGGAGTAGGATCAATGTACTTCCTCTTTACCACCCTAGTCCAGAGGTTCTCCGAAGAAATGATTCTCCATCCCGATTTAGCTGCCAAGGATTGACTAAAGTCAATAGGGCTTTTCAGACCCCACCCGCCCCAATCTTTTGGCCTAGCGATCTTATCCCAAGCCACCCACGGGAGAACAGTGTCTTCTTTTGACCCAGACCACAGGAACCGACTGCAAATCTGCTTTATTTTATAGAGAGTCCCTTTTGGTATCCAAGTCAATGCAGCCCAGAAAACCGGAATAGCCTGCAGAACCGAATTTACCAGTGTAAGTCTGCCTGCCCGCGATAGCCACTTGAAGCTCCAATGGGATATTCTTTGTTCAATTTTCGCAATCAACCAGTTCCAGTCCTGCTTTCTATAGGAGGATGGTTTTAGCCAAAAACCAAGATATTTGAAAGGCTGCTCCATATTACAGGTTCCAAAAGGCAAGTGAGAAGCAATCAAGATCTCCTCTTGCCTACTGAAACCTTCAAAAATTAATTGAGACTTCCTTTCATTTATTTGAAGTCCTGTTGCTTTCAGAAACTGATCAAGAATGAGTTTAAACTCTTTAATTTCATTTACATTCCCATTTGTAAACAAAAGAATATCATCGACAAAAAGTAGATGGGTAATGAATAAGTTAACAGCAACTTCCAAACCTTTAACCAAACCTGAACTCTTGGCCTTTGAGATCAGTCTGCTTAGTCCTTCTGCTGCTAGGAGGAATAGCAGAGGGGAGAGCGGACAACCTTGACGCAGACCTCTTTGGCTTTTGAAGAAAGGTGATGCAGCTCCATTTATCAGAACAACAAAATTTACATTTGAGATGCATCCCATGATCCAGTTTATAAAACCCACCTGAAAGCCTAAATGTGTCAAGAGCATCCTTAAATACGTCCAGCTGACCCTGTCATAGGCTTTTGAAAGGTCGATTTTGATCACTGCCCCCTTTTTGTTTGCTTGCCTGATACTATGAATAGTTTCCTGGGCAACCCCGATTGCTTCGTGGATTTGGCGGCCATCCAAGAAACCAAATTGTTCCTTTGAGATACAGGAGGATAAAATAGGTTTCAGGCGAACCGCTATGATTTTTGCAATAATCTTATAGATGGTATTGCACAGCGAAATAGGCCTGAAATCTTCAAAGGACACCGGGTCTTCTTTTTTTGGAATGAGAGCTATGAAAGTAGCATTAAACGGGCCATAGATTTCTCCTTTCCTCCTAGATTCCTCCACTACTTCAGTAAGTTCTGCTCCAATAGATTCAAAAAAGTGGGAGAACAGCTCTATAGTCCATCCATCGGGTCCCGGGCTTTTATCTTTCGCCATAGATTTGATTATGCTTTCTACTTCCTCCTTTGTCACTTCTCTAAAAAGATCTTCTGCATCTTCCTCCTCTACAAAACGGGGAAAAGCTTGGGCCGTTCTGATTATTTCAGGCAATGAGATCCCCCCAGGGTCAGAAAAAAGGGATTGGAAATGAGTCTTTCCCATATTTGATAACTCTTCAAAAGATGAGGCCTCTCTGCCTTCAGAGTCCCGCAGCTTCCAAATAGTATTTGCATTCCTCCGGCCCTTTGCATAATTGTGGAAGAATTTTGTATTTTCATCCCCCGCTTTCAACCAGATAGCTCTGCTTTTCAGCCTCCACTCCTCCTCTTTTTCCAGCAATATCTTAGCTCTACTCTTTTCCAGAGCCAGAATTCTTTCTTTCGATTCCTGAGTTGCATAGGCATCAGAATCTGGGTCTTCCAGAACTCCAAGAGCCTCATCAATACTGACTAACTCTTCGGATTGCTTTTTCCTCCTAGCTGATGCCCATTCGATGACTGCTTTCTTGAGTCTTTTTAGGTTATCCATGAAAAAGGCTCCTTTGTTCTCCGAATGCCCCAAGCTCGAATGTCTCCAAGTATCATTGAAGAGTTTAATGAAAGAGTCATCCTGAAGCCAGGATGCGTTAAATTTGAAAGGAGCAGCCGGCTTTGGAGGAGGCTTGGAGAATTCCAACAGAATGGGAAAATGATCCGAATTTCCCCCTTCACCTACCCATTGCCTGAACAAAGGGATGTTTGCAGCCAACCTTTCACTGATGAGAAACCGGTCCAATCTTTTTGCAATTCTTTCTTCCCCCGATCTTCTGTTCCTCCAGGTAGGTTTAGCTTTAATGATATTTACATCAATCAACTTGTGAGAGAGGAGGGCGTTTGAAAAGAAATCTGTCAGAGGATCCTCCCTCGCAAGAGGCCCCCATGCTTCAGCAGTCCCCAGAGAAAAATTTAGATCACCCCCAATTATTAGATTTTTATCCTTTATCAGGTCCTTTGAGAGGAGATCGTTCCAGAAAGAAACCCTACCCTGACAGGGACCGTAGACATTTACGAACAACAGAGGAATATCAAAGTCTGGGGAGACAACCTCCAATCCCAGAACATTTGAAAGGCCCCATTGATTTAACAGTTTCAGTCTTCCTTCCTTAAATCCAATAGCCAGGCCTCCAGAATGGCCGGAGGCATCAATAGCTATGAAGACCCAGCCTGGTAAGAAAGAACGAAGGGCAAATTCAACATCTGCGCTTTTGCCCAAAGTTTCTTGAAGGAAAACAATGTCCGGGTTAAGGCGAGAGATAAGGTCCTTTAAAGCCAGTTTTTTGGGTTTACTGGCTAAACCCCTGCAATTCCAAGAGAAACAAATCATTTTTTAACCACCTTAGGGGTTTTTGCTGCTCTAAGCGCCCCAGGAATTGACATTTGTTTTCCATCAGCTACATCATAAATTGCTTTAACTTGTGCTTTTGAAAGGAGAGATTTTCGACCTCTACCTTTTTTTGATAGACTCTTAGACGACTCAGCTCCTAACCCACCTACGGATTCCATATACTCATTCGAAACCGCTGGCTTCTTACTGAGGGATCTAAGGTTATAGTGGCAAGCAGCAGAGGAAGACCCAGCACCCTGACCCCCCCGGGAAATATCCTCACAGTTCAGATTGGAGTCGACTGACAAATTTTCTAGTTTTTGCATGACATCATTACAGTTTTTAAACAGAGGAATATCCCCGACTACATATTCAGAATTTAAAGCAGAGGTGGATGGAGAAAACTGCATACCAGGTTCTTCAACAACAGCATCGGCATCCGGTTCAGCGGGAGACGGTTCCATGATTGGTTGGACATCTGGAGGACGCACCGAAATACCATCCTCCTGAGGCTGTTCCTCCGCTGACTGATGTAATGGTTCTTCTGAATGAGTGCCAATTGGAACTGACCCCGCCATCGGCTTCACTTTATGCTTCCAAGCCCCCTCCCACTCCTCTTCTCTGCCTTGTGTTCTTCTCCTTCTCCTTCCCAACGGGCAATCCCTTACCAAGTGCCCATACTCGTGGCACCGATGACATCGAAAGGGAAGAAGTTCATAGTCCAGTGGCTGATCGATGACATACTCCCTGTATTGTAATGTTATTGATTCTGCCAAACCATCCGTCGGATTGAGCCTCACTAGAATCCTTGCCACAGTTTTCTCATATGTCTGGAGATATGATCTATCAACATCTAGAAAGGTGCCCAAAAGATTCCCTATTGATTTGAACACAGAGTCCGCCCAAAGAAAAGGGGGCAGATTTGGAGCCCTAACCCATACAGGAAATTCTTCGACCCTTTCTTTTGAAGCATCGAATAGAGGGGTCCATCTCTTGAAGAAAACAGGCCGGTTCTCAAACTCCCAGTTCTTTCCCTCTACCCACTCCAGAGCCTCCTTACTGTCGAAACTTGCCATGAACCAACCTTTAACTAGCAAGTTTGTATTGAAAGAAGAAGCTGGGGTATCCCTCCACTGCTTCTCCGCCCACTGCCTTAGGGAATTTCCCGAAACAGGCCGTCCTCTAATTCTGCCTACAAGGGTGACCTCTGCCACATCCAGAACCTCCTCCACCTGCACATCCATACCGAGAACCAGATTTGCAAACCGCTTCTTCTTCAGAGGTTTGGTCTTCTTCCTTTTCTCCCCTGACTTCCGCGACTCCGACGCCGCTCCCTTGACACCGTCAGCGGGGTTTTGATCTCCAGCTTCCCTTGACTCCCCATCTTCTTTGCCAGTTGATTGTTCAACCCCATTGCTGGGCGGGGTTTCTATCAGCCCTTCAATCGGGCTGCCCACATCACCTTCAACCGCAAAACCCTCCTCAAAACCCTTATCTGCACCTGGAGATTTTGAATCAAGCCCCTGCTTTTCAGGTCTTCCAGCACCGGACGAAAACCCCTCCGGCCCTACTATCCTCTGAGAGGAGTCCTTTGAGAAAAGGACTCTGTTAACAGCCGACAGATGGGAGGTACCTCCGACTTCGCTCCCTGTAGTTTGTTCCTTAGGATTTTTTAAATGCAATAAGTGTGCTCATTAATAAAAATTTGGGGTCTAGGGTTAAGCGTGGTGGACATGCCCTTGTTTTGGGACCCTTCTCCACATCAAGGGTGCTAAGCTTAGTTTGAGTTTTGGCATTATGTCGTGTTATAAAAGAATTCCTCCAACAACATTCTATGAAGGGATTTTCCATGGCCCTTTCACATTTATGCATACACCCCCTTTTATATATTTTAATCCAGTGCCTCATAGGTTGGGACTTGGCGTGATTTCTTTAGGGTTTAAACTCTATTTTGGGTTCCACTATACATATATATAGGTTTGGAATTCTAATCTTAAGAAGGTTTATCCTTGGGGTCTGAAATATAGGCTAATGCACTTCTTTATTGGCATGCATCAATAAAGTATAATTTTAATATGTTTTATAAATGTTTTTTTATATATTTTATTAATTTGATAATCATAATTATATTTGATATATGAGTGATTGTATAGTTTAGATATTAATGATGTTTAATTTATGGTTTAACACTTAATTGAACTCAAAGATATTATTGCAATTTATTTTATGCATTAATCAATTTTCTAGGTGTCTTGGATTGTTTTTATTTTTCAGCATGTTAACTAAGTAAAATATAGGTAATTAATATTTGATGTGTGTGTGAATTTTTTTCTTATCAATCTATTTAGAAAGACCTTATTTTATAAGCATGGCCTCAAAGCTCCTATAAAGAATCATTTATGTTGTTGATAAAGATCATGATCCCATACTATTACATGCAACAAATACCTTATACTTTATATTGTTTCTAAGCTCTTTGGGGATGAATTAACCACTTGATTGCATCCAAAGTGGTATCTCTAGCTAGAATCGCTTTCTTTTCATGTAAAATGGCTTTTATTTTCTTGAGTTATGGTCTTTTATCTTTAGTGATCATTAAAAAAGGAAATCCTCTTTTTTCCAAAGTAATAGAAAAGGGTTTGAATTAATAAGGTTGTGGTTGAATTGTATAGCTTAAAGATGAATTTAAAAGAGGAGAAGGTTTTATGGGAGGTATCTACTTAGCAAACGGATAGGGGATTCTGCAATGTGAATTTCCTTGTGGCACTAAATTGTATTTCAAATCCTAGTTTACATGAGTAAAGATTAATATAATTAGTAAAAAGTTGAATAAAAAAGCAATAAATGGTTAAAAGAGGTCAAGACGATGATCTTGAGTTTCATATGCCATTGTTAATGGAGGTAGGTTATACTTTTTCTTCTTAATTGCTTCTATCCACTCCTCTTTTTGGAATTGGAGTGTGATAACAAGGCTTGTTTAAGCCTCTTATTTTACAATTTATTTACTATCTTCCTCTTCTAGGGGAGGTTGTTGGGGATTTGTTGGGGTTGGCATTGTTTAACTATTCTACTTTTTGAAGTTTTAGGTTGGAGTTCGTTGAAACAATTTTTTGTTTGATTGTGATTTGTTGTTGTTTCAAATATGTTTTTGAATGCATAAATAGATTCAACACCCTAAAAAACCCCTAGGGCACTCAAATTGTGTGGATTTCATATATCAAACTTGTGGCTCCAACAAATTATTACCAGATTTTGGGCAAATCTAGCCAGAAAATATGACCAAAAAACTTCCAAAAGGTAGAACAATTAAGCATTGTCTAACTATTCCATGTATTGGATTTTTTGGGTGGAATCTAACAAAAAAAATGGTTGGATTGCGTTTTTTTGTTGTTTGAAATACATTCTAAATGTATCAATAGATTCAACACCCTAAAAAACCCCTAGGGAACTCAGATTGTGCAGAGTCCACACATAAAACCTGTAATTTCAACAAAATCTTAACAGAGTTCAAGTAAATTTGGTTAGAAAATATTATTGAAAAACTTCCAAAACATAAAAAAGTTAGACAATGACATTGTTAATCCTATTAGATGGTTTGATGAAAATATTGAGGAATCAGTGATTGTTCAGAAAGTGTTGATATCTATTCCCTTAATACTTAAGGAAAAGGTTTCAATCATTGGAGAAATGAATAATCTCTATACTCTAAAAATGGATGAACTTCTTGGAACCATCACTACATATGAAATGAGAATTGAAAAGGAGAATTCAATATTAAAGAAATCAATATTCAAACTACTAAAGGAGACAAAAGTACATAAGGCCCATGATTACTCCAGTTATGAATCAAATGAAGAAGCAACTCAATTTTTGAAAAAGTTTAAGAGAGGATTTGGTAAGTTCAAAGGTAAGCTTCCATCCAAATGTTTTAATTGTAGAAGGATAGGTTATATTGTTGCTAAGTGCACATATGCAAAGAAAGAATATAGTGATAGTGAAGAAGAGAACAAAAAGAGAAGAAAAAATCATAAACACAGAACGGGAGGATACCTTGTGAGAAAATTTTATATTCCAAAGAGGGTAGTAGTTCATCAACAAAAGGTTATGTATCTTCATCTAATGGTGAAAAAGGAAAATTTATATTCATATCCTTGGATGCTCAGAATGCGGATAAAAGAAAACCAATAAGAGATAAAGATTAAGAAGAAGACGTTAAAAGAGAGGTAGATCCTGAAGGAGAACTAGTGAGTGCCTTAGAAGAAGTAAATAGATTCATAAGATCAAAAAACAGAAGGAGTTTTTGCAAGAATATGAAACGAAAGGTTATGATTATATGATAAATCATCTAACATCCTCCTAAAGACACAACTAGAGAAACTAGAGAGAGTAGAAGAAATTATGATAAACCAATGGAAAGGAAAAAAAAATTATGAGAAGCTAGAAGCAGAGGTTGTTTCCCTAAGAAAAGAGCTAGAAAAAGAAACTGCTCAATTGAATCAAAGCCTAAAGTTTGAAAAGAGTAATGAAATATTAGATAATATTCTTAGTTGCCAAAGGTATACTTTAATCTGAAACATGTATTGGTTTATAAAGAAAACCATGAGACCTTCAAGGGAAAATCAAGCAAAAAGGAATCAGAAAAGGAATGCAAAGAAGAATCTAACATTTTTCTAATGTACATGGAAATTCTATCATTAATGAAAGTAGTTCCATAAATTGAGGTACGAACCAACAAAGACATGACCCCATCAATAATATAAGTGGTACTAGAAGTGAAGTTAAGACCCAACATAAACATGAATTTTCCAAAGGCCCTATCAATAACATAAGCAACAACAAAAGGGAGATGAGAACCTATAGAGACATGATTTTTCAAAAGATTATATTAACAATACAAGAAAATACTCAAATGAAATAAAGGACTAGTAGAGAGTTGAGTTTTGTCATCAAGATAACCAAAATGGTTTCAGGAGATCAATTACCTCAAAAAGGCCTATTTCTTCCAAATATCAAAACTTATTTTTTAATTATTGCTTTTCCTATAGCAATTGTGTTCATAAAGCAATTGATTGAACTTACGAAAGAAATGATTATCTAAGAAATAGAAGTAGAGAATCCTCTAAGACCTCAATAAATGGCTATAGGAACAACAAATCTAGAAGTCCTTATGAAGGTGGTTTTAGAAGATACGAATCATTTGCTCCTCCAATGGATCATATTGAATGCTACAAGTGCAATAACTTTGCACACAAAACATGTGATTGTAGAAGCAATACAATAAGGCCTCCCAAGAAAGGAAAGGAAGAACATTTTATCAAGCATAAAGATCAATGCACATAGGTATAAGGAAGCAAAAAAAGCAGGAGGAATGTGATCTAGCTCTATATGTTCAAAGAAAAGATAACAAATGGTTTATAGATAGTGGATTAAAGACATATGACATGTGAAATGAAGAAATGAAGAAATTTCTCTCTAAAGGAAATCAAAGGAGGTAGTGTCACTCTTGGAAGTAATGATTCAAGAAAGATAACTAGAAAAGGAACAACTGGTCTTGATAATGAATTGACTAAAACTCGGAATTTTCTGCTTGTTGAAGGTTTAAAGAAAAATCTACTAAATGTAAGTCAAATGGTTGATTAAGGGCATGAACTCACATTTCATTCTAAAGGATGTAAAATAAGAAAAACAAGTTCAGGAATATTAGTTGCAAATGACATTAGGTATCCAAATAATCTATATGTCCTCAATGAAATCAAAAAGAAGAAAATTTTCTCAATGGGAGTAATATCCTTCTCAGCTCATTAGTAAAAGAAAATATAGCTTCAAGAGAAGCAAGAGGTCAGAGGTCTCATTAAGAAGATGGAATATCTAGAGAGTGAGTTGCAGAAGAAGAATGATAAAATGGAAAGTTTGCAAGATATGAATCAACAATTGAAATGGAAGCGAACGATGAACTTCAATTGGTAAGAAAAGTAACTATTCACAAAAGTCTAAAATAAACAATAAAGATCTAAAGAAAAAAGAATAAGACTGTTGAAAAAGGAATTGGATATATGAAGTCTCAAAGCATAAGGCTCATGTTATATATAATAAGGGGAGTTGCAAATGAGAAGAAGCATTAGTTTAGGGGGATCAACCTTTTTGCTAAAAGATGAAAATTGCATATAAGAGAAACCATTTGCTTGAGGATGAAAATTGCAAATGAGAATAAGCAATAGTTTAGGGGGAATAATCCTTTTGATGCCCAAAGGAATAAGGTGTAGAAAAGGAAAAAGTTAGAAGCAGACAATTTCAAGGGGAGCCATTTCTTATTCCTGGTGTATGAAAAAAGGAGAAATTGCAGACAACAACAACATTAGCAATCATAAAAGGAGAACTTGCCAACAAGGAATCAAGTTGTAGTGAAAGGAATTGAGTAGCAAACAAAATAAAATTATAGACAAGGGGAATTTCAACGAAAAAGTTACAAATAGAAACAACAAGGAAAGCTAGCAGACAAGCATAGTTTTTGAGAAGTTGTAGTCAAGGGAGAAATATGCAGGCAGGGGGAGTAGTTCTACTGCAATTGATGTCACATAAAAAAGAATTTACAAAGAGAGGAAGACCTACAAATACAAGGAATATTACTCTTAGGAAAAATAACCCTTTTCCATTGATGTCAAAGGGGAAGAATATGCAGACATGAAGGGCCTTTAATTAGAAATGCATCAATCTCTGGAATATGTTTGGTGTTGCCATCAATGACATAGGAGGGGATTGTTGCATAATGTGTTGTCATTAATGTCAAGGGGAGATCTAGGAGGGTATATATATGTCATTGATGTCAAGGCGAGAGAGATCTAAGCTGGATTCATGAGATTTGTTTTGGGTACATGTCAAAGTCAGGAAGTGAATTAGATATATGGGTTGCATGTAGTTCATCCCCCTTCATCTTGTGCACTACTTAATACAGGAAGGGGGTCTAAAATGCATACTATATGGTATGTTACCTAGTTATCATGTTCATTAATCATTGGGTACAATCCCCCCTCCCCAAAAATTGTAAAACCACTAGGGGACCTACCTAAAATAGTTAATGCTAACAAATATGGACCAAATAAATAATGGACTTAAATTTTAGGATGAATGGACCCAAGTGTGTATCATCCCAAGGAATATCGGCTCCCTAAAAGGAAGCCCAAATCTAGGAAATTGTCAGCCCAACCTCAAGAGCCAGAGCACTATATATATCCAAATGGCTTAGCGCTTTAGAGCATTAATTGTCGATTAAGGAATAAGTAGTGTGCTCAAAGGAAGCAAAGGATCAAAGTATGAAGTCTAATGACAATGAATGAGAAGGCAAAGTGAAAAAGCCATCGAGCAGTGGAAGGGTAAAGAAGAGGTCTAAGGTGCAAAAACCATCTATAAGCCAACATTTCTGTGAAACCTCAAACTTGTTTACAACACATTTCTCACAAAATTCTTCAGTTTCAAGTCACATTAGCTCCTAGTCTCATTCCTTAGTTACGAGGTTCTTAAGAGTAGCACTCAAGGGCCTAATGCCCTCGATATATCAGTTATCAACCTTTTTGGATAAGGCAAGGCTTTTCATTTCTATGATATTTGATATCCCCAAACCCTGGTCTCCACTCCTAATCATGTGGTGCTAAAGTGTAGCACCGAAGGGTTAAGGCCCTCAGCATACCGACGTCTAGTCCCCCGGTAGCAAGGTTTCGCTTGCAGAGTTCCATTACAGGCCTTAATGTTTTGCAACAAATCTCTTTGTTATTTTTGACAAGTGTTGATACTCCAAGGTTGTCTACCAAACCCCAGACTTCATTATCATGGTTGCACATTAAGGTTTTGTCCTAACAAAAGTTATTTTGCAAACTTTCTCTTTGAATTTTCATTTCGACAAAGTGTCAAGACTCCAATGCCATCATTTTCAATTGACGGAACCACGCCAAAATATTTTGCCACAGATAATGTCAATATTGGAACATATCCATATTTGGGTTTCTATAACATGTTCTCTAATTATAACTCGGGCCTGATATCTCAATATCAATTGACTCTCGAGGTGTTGACCCTCCAATGGTCCTTACCACCGATATAACGAAAATTGTTATATGTGAAATCTCCCAGTTTATCGATATTTGGTATAAGTTAAACCATTCAGTCATAAAGCAAGGTTTTAAGCGTTTTGCTAGTTTGGTGCCTGGGTGTTAAGATTTGTATATTTGGTGTTTTTTAATTATGTTTGAAATTTGAGGTTTTGTCCAACACTTGGTAAACCATAAAGTTGGTGTTCTAGCATGATAAGTGCCTAGTTAATCAATAAGGGCATATGAAGTAGTTCGAAGGCCAACTTTTGATTCAACATTATTTTGGTAAACACCTAGTTATAACATTGATCATAAGTATAGCTTGTGTTCGATGTTGGAGTTCTGGCAACATACAATAATAAGTGATAGGTTTTATCAGTGACATGTCTAAAAATTGGAATTGAAGGAAGCATTGATTATGTTGGCATAGTGTAGTAGTGATTGTTTGGGTGAAGGAAGCCCCTAGTTCAAGATATTACTATAAAGATAAAAGTTCAGAGATAGAGAATAGAGTTTAAGTCAGGAAACTAGATTGGACCAAGGCAAGGCATATTGCAAAACAAGTTACAAAGTTTGATCAGTGAAGATCATAATGCAGAGCAGATCAATTGCGCAGATTACATAACAGTACAATGGAGTACATAATCTTGAATTGAGCAAACCATACACTAGTGCAGATTACAGAGTTGACCATTGAATTGTAGAAGCAGTTTACAGACCAAATCTCAGAGCGGATTGGTGTCTCCTTTAGGTTGGTGCCTACAAAGTAGTGAAGGGAATTGGTGTCTCCTATAGGTTGGTTCCTATGAATTTGAAACTTGGGGGGATTGGTGTCTTTTGTATGTTGGTGCCCACAAACTGATGAAACAATTGGTTGGTGCCTACAAGATCTTTCATATAAAGAAGTTTTGGGGTTTTCTCCTGTAAAGTTTTTCACATATATCTTGAATCCAACATTATTGTTTGTTTCAATATTTTTTTAAGTATAATTAAAAACTTGTGATTTTATTATAAAGATAAATCATGATTTGGTTGGTTGGGACCCCATAATTTTTAACTTTAAAGGATTAGACAACTTTTAAAGTAGATCATTTAAAACTTCATTTTTATTCTCATGTTTCTAACAACTTAAAAGAAGTCAAGAAATGGATCTTGCATGAGAAAATTATGTCCCTTACAATTTGAAGTATGCTTTGACCACTGTATTACCAAGTGGATGCTATGTTCACATTTATCACTCATACATGTGGAACTAGTTATGAGTGGAATTTTCTTTAAATATATAGGATCCAAAATATTAACTTTAATCCACACTTGGGGCATGCAAAAACCCTAACTTTAAACCTAGATTATTATCATCACATGTTAAGCATTAAACCACAAAGAAAGAAAGTGGCTTTGTTCTTGAGTAGACCAAAGGAGTGGGATATCTAATAAGAAGTAAGGATGAAAAAGATATTGTAATAGTCATTCATAGACCAAACTATTTATTGTGACTTTGGAGTGGGCCCACTTTCATTTGTGCGATACATTATATATTTGAGAAGAAAGAGCAAGCGTGATCCTCATTTTCTTGTTAGTTTTTCCCACATCAAATTTCCCAAGGTACAACTTGCATGGATGGTTTTCTAATTTTATTACCATAGCTTTTATCTTATTTCCTCAAATTAATTCAAGAATTTGGGCAATATGCTTGTAAACATTTTCAACATAAGCATTCAATGCATAATAGAGTATAACCTCATCGTGCTTGCAATAGCATTTAAGTTATGTTGTGATCAATGAGATCAAGAGATCAATGTGTACAAATAAGTCTCAAACCATAGCCTTGATCGTTGAGTACAATACAATTTCAATGGATGACTCTAAGTAGAGATCCAACTTTATAGTTTACCTACATGGATGACAAGTGTTGGACGTTCAAACCTCAAAATATACTTTTATAGGGAGAAAACCTCAAATTTCAAACATAATTGAGAAACACCAAATAGGTATTGAAAAACACTTGTGTCTAACATGTAGGTATTCCATGACTTGTCTCTAACACCGCTTATAGTCTAACAATATTAATGTCAACACTAGAGAACAATATTAACCTCTTAAGGAGCTAAGTAGCTCTAATTTAGATGGTGGCTCTTATGGGAAGCTTGAAGAGCTAGAGAAAGACAGATCAAGTTCTAGCATCATATTTTCCCAGCTTCTATGAAAAGTGGAATCTAATCATACCAAGATGAGATTGATGTTACAAAATTGAATCAATATTTGTTATTATTAAAAATATATTTTAGTATGCATAAAAAAAAAAAAACAAAAAACAAAAAAACATCACTTATTTAACTAACACAAATTAAAAATCATGCGAAAACTTATTAAAAAAAAAAAAAAAAACCTTTACCATAAAAAAAAAAACCTTTACCATATGATGATACACCACTAAAATAAAAGTATTTAAAACTATCATAATATCTCAACAATGTCATATTGAGTATATTAGCTTTACTATCAACAAAATTACATTGGAAAAAAAAAAAAACACCACCAAATTCAAATACATACCATTTAACTGACATAAACTTCTGTGTATTCTAAATTATTCTTTTACATATAATTATAGCATTAATTAAATTCTAAATTATCCTTTTACATATAATTATAGCATTAATTAAATTTAAAACTAGTCACTAATTTAAATATCAAATTAATTAACATTTTACATAAAATACAACTAATCACACATACTAATAAGATATTTAAAACCATACCCCTACTATATATTAAATTTTACAATTAAAAAAATAAAAATCAAATTTTTTAATATATAAAAAATTCAAAATTCATGAAAAATATAAGTTTTACTGTCACTGTTTTACTTGAAATAGTCATCATCCCTTCTTCATAATGAAGAGACTAATGTAATAATGTAATTAAGAATCTTCAAATATTTTTTTTTTACTGATATATTAATGAACATTCATAAGATACATTAAAGATCAACCCATAAAAAAAACAACTCTCAAGAATTTTACATATCAGAACAACAATTTAGAAACTACTTGTCAAGTATGTTTTGGAGTTGAAGAGCTCACTGGTTTGAAAAAACAGAAAGTATTTCAATCTTAAAAACCACTCCAAAACAATAATTTTTTTCTGTACAGACCATAAGTACAGGGGTTCTAGAAATGAAAGTAGAACTACTAAAATCTAGACTATAAGTACAGGGGTTCTAGAAATGAAAGTAGAACTACTAAAATCTAGACTATAAGTACAGGGGTTCTAGACATGAAGATAGAACTACTAAAATCTAGAGATGTAGTAACACAACCATAAGCCCTAAAGTGATTATCTGCCAACTAAAAGCTACAGATCTGCTACTGTAAAAGAGGTAAATACAAGGATCTGAGTAAATCCATGGGAGATGCCCCTGCTATCTTTGAAATTGATAAATAAGAAGAAAAACTGCAACTGTAAAAGAGGTAAATACAAGGATCTGAGTAAACCCATGGGAGATGCCCCTGCTATCTTTGAAATTGATAAATAAGAAGAAAAACTGCACCTATCAGGGGAAAGTCCCCTGCTCCATGTAAGCAAAAATAGATACATGTCAGCCACCATTAATAGGCGCTAATTTCAGAAACTTTATGCTCATACGGGCCAACATAGTTAGCGTGCTACAGGAAGCAGGCTGGAAGTGAAACCCTAAATAGCAATACCTGTGATGTATCCGTCCTTACCTCCACCTCTTCCGCTTGCCCTGTCTCCTCTCTGTTCAAACTACTCAACAACGTTACAGGATTCGAACGCGGGACCATCGAAAGGCCGCCGTGAGTTGAAATGCCTGCAAGAAGAGTAGGATCTGCACATTCTTCATCAGATTTCGCCCTCCTGAGCAACTGGGATACCAAGAGTGCTACAGTCGCCATTACAGTCACCTCTCACAATAATAATTGTTTCTGTTTATCAGTAGTAGACAGTGCAGTGGGAGAAGGCCAAGTGATGAATAAATAAGAAAGGGAGAGCATGGGGATGAGGGTGTGGCTAGGGTAAGGCTGCATCTGGGTTTAAGATTTATTTTCAACTGCGCGCTGGCCCTGTGGTTTTTTCTGTACCATGGGCTGTCAAGCGGGAGACAGGCTAGAGGTTTTGGGGGTCAGTGATGGAGCCTATTTTGTTAAATTGAATGTGATGTTTGGACTATTCTATTAAAGGAATATAAGTTATTTTGAATTACAGTTAAATGCTTATGGGAACAATTCTATGTAATGTTGCTGGGTAAAATACGAACATGATGATTATGGCAATCCACTAGGAAGTAATGGAGGAGGATAAATCTGGTTTTAGTAATGTTACATTTTGTTAGTTGTGATTGTGTTTTAGAGGTTATAATGTTGGAGGTGTATTTAGTTATCAAGTTTATTTTTATTTCACATAGATTAAAATTTTTTTCATTTTTTTTCATTCTTAGAAAAAAAAAGTTTGTACTTTAAAAGATTTGTTTTTTTGGCGGACCTAGAATTAAGATGGATTTAGATTACTTTATCTATTTTTTTTAATTTATTTTTTTTATACATTTAGTACAAAAATTTCCCCAAATAAAATCTAGAATTAAGATACATTTAGATACATTTAGTACAAAAATTTCCTCAAATAATTAAAGAGGGAGATTCATAATTTTTTTTTATTAAAACCATTTTTTATTAGAAAAATATATATACACTTTCTTTAACTCACTCCATTTTGTATATTTCTCTATACACTTACACATTTTTATAAAAATAATCATTTTCCATACACTAACACATACATACACACATTCACATTAATGAAGATGTGGATATTATTAGTGGCATTACAAATTCCAACGCTGCCAAGTTGGTTAAGTTATGCTTGAATTCCACATTCTTTAGTTTTTCACATGAATTCTATGCGCAGACATGTGGAGTTGCCATGGGCTTCCCTCTCTCCCTAGTCATTGCAAACCTTTTCAAGGAATACTTCGAGGCCAAGACCTTAGCCTCAGAGAACACTTTTTTGTCTGAAGCTTTGGAAGTGTTTTGGGGATGAAACTTGTGTTATCCGACCCCATGGATGTGATAAGTTAGAATTATTCTTGCAACATCTAAATAACTAGTATGACTTTATCAAGTAATTTACTATGGAGGTCGAGAGTAATGGTAGTCTTCCAATCCTTGATGTTCTTCTTTACAAAAATCATAATGGTTCCATTTTGCACCAGGTGTTCCGTAAAACGACTCACACAGAGCAATACCTCCATGTTGAGTTTCATCATCATCCTATGCAAAAATTAGGAGTGTTAAACACCTTGGCCACCCATGCATGAAGGATTTTTTATGAGAATCACCATATTGATAAGTGAACCCACCTGTTGGATGTTTTCAAATAAAATGGTTATAAAAATGTCAAGGCATCAAGGCCTTCCTAAAAGCAAGCCTAGGTCTTAGACCAAAAAGGGACCTTGTGGATCTTATACCCAAAGTTCAACTTCCCTATATTCAGGGAACCACGAATAGGATTGCTCGCATTTTAAGAAAGAATCAAGTTTTTACCACCTTCAAACCTCTAAAAACCATTCATGGTTTGTTGAAGTTTGTTAAGGATCCTATTGACCCTTCTAGCCTGAAACACATTTACTTAATTTTGTTCTCTTGTGGTGCTCCCTATGTTGGTGAAATGGGTCGTTTTGTTAAACAGAGGATTCAACAGCATATTGTTGATATTAAACATTACATTCTCGTTCCTCTGCACTTGCTTAGCATGCTCGGAAAACCAAACCTCATATCTGCATTGAGGACTTTGGGATCCTAGCTAGGATAAACCACTATCATCACAGAAAGTTCGAGGAAACCATTGAAATTGAAAAGCACTATGGCAATCTGAATAGGAATGAATCATGGTTGGAAGATTAGTAGGAATTGGATACCTACACTTTCCTCCGATTTTGCATCCTCTCCCCCTTCCTTTCCGTTTTCATTTTTATTCGTTCTCTTATATTTTTGGAATAATTTTATCTTTATATTTAAGGTTGCTATATAGTGTTATATATTGGCATAGATCCCTAATTTATATTCATATATGGTAATTTTCCATATACCATATTAGTTATCTCGAATAATGTTTTGTCTTTTTCCCTTTTATTAATACTTATTATATTTACTTTCGGTTTTTACCAAAAAAATGGTACAAGCACAAACTCAATAACATAGGAGACCATAGACTTACTAAACTAGCTTTAAATTCCAGCCAAAACCACCCAAGGCTCAAGCAAGGCTCGTATAAAGACACCAGGGCATGGTTAAACCATTGGGAGATCGACGAGAATGTTGCATTGCAAAACATTAATAACATTAAAAATATTGTTACTTCTAAGTTCAAAGAAAAAATGTGGTGTGAGAAAGATTTAGCAGCTAAAAGAAAATTAAGATATTATAAGGAGGTCATCAACCCCATCCTATAAGATCAAAAGTATCTCTTTGTTTTAACTAGCTCAAAGAAGAAAATTAATATAGCCAAGATTAGAACGAATTCTCATGAGCTCCATAGTGAAACAGGTCGTTGGACAGTTCCTAAAACACCATGGCTGGAAAGGTTCTGCCATCTCAATGAGAATACTAACATCAAGGATGAAAATCACTTCCTCTTAGAGTGCCCCGCGTACAACCACATTAGATCTCAGTTTCAAAATCTCTGTTGCAATACCGACCTTCCTAGCCTTTTACGATGTCAAACTACAATGAGCTCCGAAGGCTTCTCTCCAAACTTTATGAGCATAGGAATAAAATCGTAAATCAAACTAAATAATTCGTTTCTTTAGGTCCGATAGACCAAAGTTTGGTCTCAGTGGACGTTAATCATCATCATCATCATCATTATCATATATATATATATATATATATATATATATATATATAGTCAAGTTGTTTGAGTTCTCTAGAGATTATATTAGGTTTGACTTGTGGCTTGAGAAATTGTGGCTCAAGGACATCTAAGCCGTCAAAATCACCCAGGAATCGCACGCCGCCTAGGCCACATTAGCCCTTAACATGGTTGCGTTTTTACCCACGGAGTTTCAAACCGATAACCTTCACATCACGGAATGACTTAACAGTACACTCCATTACTATCTATTATAAACCCTTGAACTAATTTAATCTTTATATTATTTATTAATGACATTTTCTTATTTTTCAATATATATATATATATATATATATATAAATTTTGCTTACCATGAAAAATGGTTTGTGTTTTTTTTTCCTTTTATTAATACTTATTTACTTTTGGGTTTTACTATTTAATTTAGATTTTTTATTTTATTTTGTCAAAACTTATTTTATTCCTTATATTATTTAATGATGACATTTTCTTATTTTTCATGATAAATGATATATTATAATATAATGATGACATTTTCTTATTTTTCATGATAAATGATATATTGACCTTTTGGATATTTATATATATAATAAATATTGATAGATATTATATTAATATATGCAATGATGTTATGTTAAATGATATTGACTTTTTAGATATTTATATATATAATAAATATTGATAGATATTATATTAATATATGCAATGATGTTATGTTAAATGATATATTGACTTTTTAGATATTTATATATATAATAGATATTATATTAATATATGTAATGATGTTATGTTAGTTTCTTTTTATTTTTATAATATGGTTTTTTATCATTATTTTTTGTTTTTAATTATTTAATTATTTGGTTTTAAACCATTATTATTTATATTAATTATTAATTATTTATTTTCTTAATAGGTAAGAATTTTTTTTTATGTTTGATTTTTGTTTTTCTTTTTAAATATTTTTTCATACATAACCTCTTAATGTTCATGTAACCTAATGTCTCTTCTCCTTATATCTCTCTTATTTATATTAGCTCTAGATTAGATTTCATATCTTTATCTTGAAGATGAGCCACAATTGATGGCTAGAAACGACGACCACAAAATCTTCAATATGAGTATTCCAAAAATGCAAGAACAAAATTTATCTTCTCACAAAAGCCTCCACTCTGAATTTTACGTTTTAAAGAAAATTATTAAAAATAATATTACATAAATTTATTTATTAGAAACTCCTCAAACATAATAGGTTAAAAAATTAAAATCTTACTCCACTTAATGTGGAAAAACATGCATTAAATTATCAAGGAGTCACCTTTATTTTTCATATTGTTCCCTTAAAAATCGATCGAGATGACACATGGACACGGTGGCTTGTATAAGGCCTTACATGTTTGACTCTGACTCTCTTATTATGTCTTTCCCACCAAAGGTTGGAATTTGGATTCTTCTTTATTTGTGAAATATTTTTTTTTTTACATTCTGTTTTTTTATATTTCCCATCAAGGAACGTTATGTTTAAATTTTTGTCCTTCAAGAGTGATGTCTTGATAATAAATTAACCCTTCATCAATGAAGGTTTGATTAAAAAATTACCCTTTAGTAACACAATTACATTAAAAAAAATTCACATATTTATCATTAAAAAAAAAATAATAATAACAATAATAATTAAATGACAATAACACACAAATGACTTATTGAATCGTGCATTTTGGTTTGAATTGCATGGAACACTCACAATAAAATCATACGACCAAAAATCAATAAATATTATACCATCAACTCTAAATATTGTAACAAGTTTTGTTACCTATAAAACAAAAAATGACTTTTATTCACAAGCAAACTCTAGATAAAGTTTAGTTTTAATGCAAACTCAAAAATCACCCTACTTTCATCTACTAGGGATTATCTGGTTTAGATCCATCTTAATTGTGGATCTGCCAAGTGCCAAGAGGGGTCGAATATCTTGAGATGCAAACCACTTTTAGAGTGAAAAAAGATTTGATCATTCCTGGTACGTGGTAGATCCAGAGTTAAGATGGATCTAAGTTGGTTTTACAACAAATGGAGAGGGGAAAATAACTAGCATAAGTCCACATCCATACAAATTGGGGTGGATGGAAGGTTGTAGCTCCAAATTTTTGGAGCTAAATTTATTTATTTTCCCTCTCCCTTGAAATAAGGTTAGGCTAACTTCTATACCTATTTCCTTTAAAAAATGAATTTTGGACTATTAATAATAATGTGTTATGATTTAAAGAATTCATCCAGTTAAAATTTGAAACCCCTAATTTCACCCCTAAAATTTTTCATGCTATTTAATTCATAAGAAAAACAATTTAAACTTTATTTCGACTTCACATATCAATGAACTAAATGCTACAATATCTATATAGAAACGATGCATTGTAGTTTTATACATTTTTATGAAAATTTTGATTCCCTGAATAGTCTGATAATAAAAAACTAACTGCATCAACTGTTTTTCAATTTAATGAAAAATAATTAAATAATATTTTAAATTTGATTAAAAGTGTAAAAATATTAAGTTTGATTAATTTTTTCAAATTTATATAATTAATTTGAAAATTAAAAGATAAAAATATTATAAATAATAATTAATTATTTTAGCTTTCATTTAAAAAAAATTACTATATTTTTTAGATTTTTACATTGTAATAATCAATTGTTTTAAATGTATTTTGGATTCTTTTCCCTTCATTTTAAAAACTTATTAATTTTCCAGATTTTCTCATTTTAATAATAGATGCTTTAAAAACATTGAATTTTTTTTATTTTTTATTTGTTTAATTTTTTATTTTTTATTTTTAATTTTTAATTTTTTTTTTTCTTCGGTACAGTTAAACTAAAATTTTTCAATTAATAGAAGGACTTAAGATAATAGTCAATGTTATATAGAGAGCTAAACTAGTAATTCTAGTTTACACTTTTCTTTTCCATCTGAGAAGTTTATCGATTCTTTCAAATTTTAGATGATGTAATTGGATCCTGAACATATGAATTCAGTATGTAAGGTTTTCACTTTCAAAACCATTGTTGTTTTAGTTATAATGTTCAGAGAACTATTCACAAGATAAGGGTGAATACAGGGAAAATAACTTCAATTCTAATTTAACATTGTTTTTAATTTACAAGTGGGAAATGTTCATCAAATCGAATTTTAAAATTGAAGGTAAATATGGTGGACAACAATCAAAGCACTAACTATCTGTTGACAGTGCTACAAATCCATCAACCAAGGGGTCTCCCCAATGTGAAGTCCCAATTAGACCTCACATCGTTTGGAGTAGGAGTCCAATCTGGAATATCGGCCTGGTTACCATGTATTCTTATAGATTTTCCTTGGCTCTAACTGTCACCAAGAGAGTGGAACGTGTGGTGCCTTGGAAAAGAAAGGAGGGTGTGGCTGGTGAGTGATTGATCATATGTGTGTCAAAGTTATTTCACTGTGAAGGGGAGGAAAAGTGAACCTCTAAGAGAGAGGTAGTAGTACCATCCTAGTAGAGACACACACGAACAAGAAGGGTACATACAACATCAAGCAAAATAGTCCACAGAGATGCGATGGTAATTGAAACAAATATAATGAGGAAGATTTGTCTAATATCCAACAGAATAGTCCAAGAGGATGTGATATCGATAATAGAAATTGCAACACATTCTCAATATGATAAGTACTAAAATAATAGAAATAGTTCAAGTACTTTATCACAGATGAAAGAAAACATGAATTACAAACATTCATAAAATAATCTTACGAATATTCATAATCCATGCATGAAGAACGTGCTAGCCCATAGGGCTTCTCGTATTAATTAAAAGTTCCAAGACACGAGTATACAATAAACACCACTAGCTCCAACGATGGAGCATTAGAGCCACTCCTTGCTCCTCAAAAGAACTAGCTTATCTCTCTTATGCGTTGTAGGAGGAGCCAAGGTGAAAATTCATTTGCTCATACAATGAGGGAGTATATATAACCAAGGGGTGATGCTTCCCCTTCCTTGTGACTCTTTGACTACCCTCATGACTGTTTGACTTCTTATGACTTTTCGACTTACATGACACTTTATATTCCATGTGTGTCCTTTGGAATTCCACTTTATAATACATTTTGAAAACCATTTACATGATTCACAATGTCAATGTGGCATGTTACAACTCATGACATGACATGACACTGCTGACATGGACTACTTGATGATGTGGCAGTTTCAAGACATTGTTGTTGTTGTGCGATAAGTGTCTACTTGAGAATGCTCCTATTTCACCTCTGTATTACTTGGTGATAAGGAGTCTTCAATGATTTTAAGTCTTGAGTTGTGATCACAGACTGATGTCCCCTTGCTTTCTTCTGATTGATACTTTCATGTTCAGCAACAAGAGTGTCTTTCAACATGCTTCCCTACTTCATCTCTTTCTTCATCATTTGATCATAGCATGGTAAGGTACATGTATCTATAAATCACCCATGACAAGATGACATCAGTCTAATAAACCCCTAGCCTAAGATGGTGCACATTGATCCACTGACTAAGCCGGAACTAGGTGACAGGGTGGGAAAGAGGCTCAATGACTGCACAATTGAACAACTCAAGCAGGTAAGGGTGAAGCTTGATCCTTGAGACTGGGAAATGTCCAGTACAGGTTAGGCTGAGGAAGAAAACTGCACAATCTAGGAGCTCATGATGACAAGCGAAGGGGATAGGCACTGGATCAACTTATTGTGCAGTTATGGACGACAAGTGAGCCTAGGTGACTGCACAATTGCACAGTTCAAGAGCTCAGGGTTGAGGCTTGAGCCTTCATACTGCACAGTTCAGGTTGGACTGAGTGAGAAAATTGTGCAGTTATGGTAGCTAGTTAGGTAGGCTAAGGGGATGGACAGTGAGTGAACACGTATACGCAGTTCTAGAAGACAAGGGAGGCTAGGAAATTGCACAATTGCATAGTTCAGAGGATTAGGGAATGAGCTTGAGGCTTGTGATTGCAAAGCATTCAGTTGAGGCCAGGATGAGAGAATGAATTATGCAATTCTGGGAGGCAAGGTCTGGGCACGAGCATTGAAGTTGTGAAGTAGTAATTTAGAAACTACTTGTCAAGTATGTTTTGGAGTTGAAGAGCTCACTGGTTTAAAAAAATAGAAAGTATTTCAATCTTAAAAACCACTCCAAATTTTTTTTTTTTTTTTTTTCTGTACAGACCATAAGTACAGGGGTTCTAGAAATGAAGGTAGAACTACTAAAATCTAGACTATAAGTATAGGGGTTCTGTAGAAACTTTGAATAATTTAACACATATTCACAGAGATTATCCTAATCATACAATTATAAGCGGAACATGTATAATACATAATCTCCTCTACGTTGATCATCAATTTACAGAAGGAGAAACATTCACAGGCACACATAGAAGCATCAATGAAACTCATAAACACAGTATGTATCCCGGGGAAAGCATCTCGCTAAAAACCCCACACTATTTGTATATTATATTGATTGAATCATGTAACATTACACAGCATAATACTTTTCACAAGTATCTCCACCTGTTACACACAATACAACTCAGATCTGATCTCCAAATCTATTCCACTGCTTGCCTGCCTCCACTGCTCAATACCTGCTCAAGAACTGATGAGAATGACTTCCCAAACTCGTATTTCACCTGCAAAATAGTCACTCACACTTTTTTGGACGTGATCACAAGCTATAATGTGGGAAAATACGTAAGCAAACTCATTGGCATACTCAATCCCTTTATTGTGCAAGATCTGGTGCACAACTATAGTCACAAATGATAGCAATCTGATTCTCTAACACCTGTCCCTGCTGAACTGAACATGCACTGACATGCAACTGAGTTAACTGATGTATTCATTAGTTGTATTATGAGTTAATAACTTGTGAATTAATTAATAACTAATTCACCCAACTCATCTCTAGTCTATTTGCCAGTTAGACTAAATACAACCAGTTTAACAGGGCTAAACTGAACACAACTCCATCAACTCCACCAAACTCAACTGATTGAGTTCTAACTGAAGTCATGCATGCAAATATTAGTCATCCCATAGGTAACCACGTATTTCCCTCTGGGATTTGCATGTACCACATCTGTAGCTCATCCTGAAGTGCTCCAAGAGAATAAGATTAAGTTTATAGTCCAAATATTATTGTGAGATAATAATATTTGACTTTTCTATTTTTGACTTTGATCACTCACACTGTGATCACTCACACTTTCATAAAAAATAGAAGTCCATCTATTTTTTTCCCAACTTGATCAATCATCCATAAACAGCAACCTGCAATCCATAGACATGATCCATATGTCTAAAAATAGACTTGCGCCAAAAATAGCCTGCGGGCCCACTTAGTGAAGGCGACTCTTTTCACTAAGCTCCATCATCTTGTTGCACTCTCAACAAGCATTTCTTGTTGCACACTTTTCAACACTCCCTCTCAACAAGAAAGGCTTCCTCTCAAACCGATCCTGTAACTCTGGAATGTTCTCCATGCAACACATCTGGCCGGTCCACTTGCTCTGTCATCAAAGTCTCTGACTGCTATTGCCTCTGTCGACTGAAACTCTGCATCTCTGTGCTCTTCAGTATCTGACTGCTCTAGCCTCTGTCACTTTGATCTCTGACTGCATCCATGCTGCTGCTGGTTCTATCTCCCAGCATTGCATCCGCACTGCACCTCCCAACTGACCTCCCTGATGGGATAGAAACACCCTCTGATGCTGAAGCTCTACCTGCTGCTGACAAGTGCTCCCTCTCTGACATCTGCGCTACTGCAACATCTCCATGCATCTCGCACCATTGCACACCTCTCTGTGCCACCTAGCACTGTGCAAAACACTTGTGCCTCTCGCATTGCTACAAGCCTGCTAGCTATGCGTTGTCCTGGGATTCCCTGCACTGTCGCTCTCTCTGCCGCTCCATCCGCATCCGTCTCTACCCAATCAGTCAGTTCCTGCTACTACACATCGGGGCTCCCGTAGCAAGGTCTCATCCAAGAGGTTGGGTACCTCAAGGATCCTACCCCTCCTCCTTGGGACAATCAATCCACATCACCCCACCTCCTACCTGGAGGTATGCCTGCATGCGATCCTTCAACCCATCTGGCTCGAAGTTTCCCCCTACTGGAGGTCTCTGGATGAGTAGATGTCTCTACTCTATCTCCTCTCAGCTTCCCCTATTGTGGCTCCTCCACAACCTCCTGAAGTTGCTGCACCAATCGTGGCTCCTCCACAATCGTCTGAGACTTCTTCTGGCTCTGCATGTTGAGAGGTAATATACGCTCCCTCTCAACCACCAAGTCTCCATCAGTTGCCTCGCTGCTCAAGGCTTTGCATGCATCTTGAACCTCAAGAGCATACAGGTTCTTGACCCGTGAACCAATCTGCTTCACCTGTCTAGTGATGATGTGTCTAAGGAAAACCTTTCCCTTACTAAAGACCACATCATAGCCTCTGTCTTCCAACATCGCGATCGACACCAAGTTTATCTTCAGTCCTGGTACATACTTAACATCGGTCAAGGTAAGGCGAGCTCCATGCTCCCTCTGAAAAATAACTGTGGCTACACCTGAGACACTATACTTCTCATCATTACCCATCCCTATGAGTATCTGGAGATCTTTCTCCTCCAAAGTACTGAACAAACTTTTGTCACCGGTCATGTGGAAAGAAGCTCCACTGTCAAGAAACCAACCACTTCCCATCATGGATGAAACCATGCATGCGAAGAGTGTGAAATCCAACTCAAATTGTGAAGCAAGTGAGGTTGCCTCACCTTCAGATCCTTCCCCGGATCCCTTCTTGGACTTCTTCTTTGGGAAATTAGTAGCATAATGACCCAACTCATGACAACGAAAGCATCTCACCTTCACCTTGTCAACCTTCTTCCCATCACTGGAAGAACAAGATTTGGAAAGAGAACCCTTCTCCTTCCCCTTCTTCACCTTACTCGCTAAGGCACAGTTCTCCTCATCATGCATAGATGAAGAACTGTCTCTGGTGCACCGTCTAATCTCCTCCTGCATCAAATCCGACCATAGTCTTTCCCAATTTGGCAGTTTCTCCCTTCCATTCACTGAGTCCTGGTAGCTATGCTAACTCTTAGGAAGGTCAAGGAGTGCTAGACTCACCATCCTCATCCGACAGTCACCCCCACACTTCCCAGTTCATCCCGGCATTGGGTGAACTTCGTGAGATACCTGGGCATACTGTCTCCATTCTCACACTGAATGTTTCTGAGTTTTATCTCTTGCTTTGGAATTAAATTCGAATTCCACCAGCACAAAACTCAATCGCCTCGGATCTAAGATTCGTGAGAACAAAATATTTCTCGTACAGAGATTGACTGTATGGGCTTTTACCGGATATTTCACCTTCCAAAGGAAGGATGAATCCAAAGGCTACCTGGCCCGATTACAGACTCTGCCTGAAGAAATAGAATGTAAACACTTCCTGAATAGTAGATCAGATGATCAATCCTCGCTTGATATCCTGTAAAAATCTCTTCTACAAATCAAGCAGCTCCGATACCATGTAGAAACTTTGAATAATTTAACACATATTCACAGAGATTATCCTGATCATACAATTATAAGCAGAACATGTATAATACATAATCTCCTCTACGTTGATCATCAATTTACAGAAGCAGAAACATTCACAGGCACACATAGAAGCATCAATGAAACTCATAAACACAGTATGTATCCCGGGGAAAGCATCTCGCTAAAAACCCCACACTATCTGTATATTAATATTGATTGAATCATGTAACATTACACATCATAATACTTCTCACAAGTATCTCCACCTGTTACACACAATACAGCTCAGATCTGATCTCCAAATCTATTCCACTGCTTGCCTACCTCCACTGCTCAATACCTGCTCAAGAACTGATGAGAATGACTTCCCAAACTCGTATTTCACCTGCAAAATAGTCACTCACACTTTTTTGGACGTGAGCACAAGCTATAATGTGGGCAAATACGCGAGCAAACTCATTGGCATACTCAATCCCTTTATTGTGCAAGATCTGGTGCACAACTATAGTCACAACTGATAGCAATCTGATTCTCTAACACCTGTCCCTGCTGAACTG